>VZRX01004652.1:133845-171082 GCA_013398075.1 Notiomystis cincta
TAGACTAGGTTGCTCAAAGCCCCATCCAACCTGGCCTTGAACAGTTCCAGGGATGGAGCATCCACTACTACTCTGGGCAACCTGTTCCAGTGCCTCAACACACTCATAGTGAAGAATTTCTTCGCAGTTTCTAATATAAGCCCACTCTCTTTTAACTTAAAGCCATTTCCCCTTGCCTATCACTACATACCCTTGTCAAAAGTCCCTCCCCACTCTCTTGTAGGCCCTCTTAGGTATGGGAAGGCTGCAGTGAGGTCTGGAGAAGAGTCTTCTCTTCTCCAGAGTGAGCAACCCCAGCCGTCTCAGCCTGTTTTCATATGGGAGGTGCTCCAGCTCTGTGATCATCTTTGTGGCCTCCTCTGGACTCGGTTCAACAGGTCCATGTCCTTCCTCTGTTTGGGGCCCCAGAACTGAACAAACTGCTCTAGGTAGAGCCCATCCACCAAATTCATGTCTCTACAGTTGAAAGACAAGGATGCCATGCTGGAGAGTGTCAAATGTTTTGCACAAATCCAGGGAGATGATGTCAGTTGCTCTTCCCTTACCCACCAATGCCATAACCCCATCATAGTCAGTGACCAAATTTTTCAGGAACTATTTGCCCTTAGTGAAGCCATGTTGGCTGTCACCAATCCCCTCATTATTTACCATGTGTTCCTGTAGCAGACCCCCACTGTAATACCGCCTATCCCTGCTCTCCTTTTAATCCTGACCCATAAACTCTTGGCCAATGCCTCTTCCATCCCCAGGCAGAGTTCCTTGCACTCTGGCCATGGACACAGAGGGCAACACCACCTCCTCACCTGTTGCCTGTCCCTCCTTGTATCCTTTCATTCTAACAACTTAGTCATAGGAACAATCCCACCGTGTCTCCATGATGTTAATAAGATTAAAGCCCTGCAGGCATGCACATCTCTAATTTCTGGGTTTTGCCATGTGCTTTGCATAGAGGCATTTAAATTGGGGCCCCAGTGAAACTGACTTAGTGGCTGTAATTCCTTTGTACTGCTCTTCAGGTGCTTTTGTGCTGACCTGTGACCCCTCTCTCCAACCTCTATGCATCTACTGCTGGCCCTGGCAGCCAGCTGTTAGGAGCAGGACAGACTGAGGAGGAGGACAGATTGTTCCTTCCCTGGCTACTTTAGTTTAAAGCCTTGTCTACTATCATGGCAAGCCTATGACCAAAGATGTTCCTCTCCTTCTCTGGTAGATGGACCCCATCAGCTCCCAGTAGACCAAACTTTTCAAAGTGAGTGGCATGGTCTAAGGAGAAAAATCCCTGGCTGTGGCTTCAGGTCTGTAACCATTTATTGATCCTACATATTTCACCAATCTTTTCAAACTCTTTCACTTTGGGAGGGCTGAGGAAAAAATAACCTATGCTCCAAATTCCATCATTGCCACTCCCAGAGCTCTGTAATCCTTCTTTATACTTAGTCTCCTGGCAGCTGTGCTGCTGGTGCCCACATGAACAGCAGATAATAGCCAGTGGACTGAGAGGAAGGACTTTATTGCCAGCCAGCAGCTTCAAATTTCACTGTCTGCTTTTCCCTTTCCTCAGCTAGAAAGAGTACTGGACACTGAACTGAGGGTAAATATTTTTGATTGCTGAGACACAGAAGACAGCATGTAGAGCATCAGGCTTGCACTTAACAGATTTATTTCTGGCTGTGTTTACATCGGTTAAGTAAATAAAGAAAATATAGAAATATTTCAAATACATGATAAACAACATGTCATAAATTATTACTAAGTTTTGCCCAGTGCAAAGATGAAATGTTTCAGTACTAATTGGGAAGTTTAAACTAGCTGGTAGCCTCTGCCCAGGAACATTAGAGGGACCAAGAAGAAGCACACCCTTGGCTGAGACACAGGCATCTGGCAGGCTGCCAGGCAGGAGGTGTAAAGCAATACCACCCACACGGTCCAGTGACAAAAATAATTCCTCCCACTTTCTAGACTGTGCCTTAGGCTCTGGCAGCACAAGATGAACCTTAGTTAAAGGCGAAATTTCAGCAAAATTAATATAACTTCATGCAGACAAACCCGAGGTGACACATGTAGGCTTCACCTTATGTATGCAATTTAACAGCCTGCTCAGCATCACTCCACAGTGCAGCTCATTTCCTGCATCGAGAACCAGAACCATGAGAGCACTTACTGATTCCAGTTCCCAGACCTGGAAATCCTAGCAAAGCAAGTAATTTGATCCAATTTTTCTCTATGCCCTGTGTATTTCTAAGACTGTGGTTTATCACTTAAACAACTCAAGCAACACTCTGTAGAATGTGTTAGACACAGGCATAATGCTATTTTGGTGGAAATAAAAGACAATTGAAAGGAACAGAACTATCAGAAATTAACATGCCTTTTAATGGAAGTATTCTGTCCAAGGTTTTATTTGTTCAAGCTTTTTGCTCTACATATTCTTTTCTCCTAATTCAAGTTCTACAAAACCCAACTGCATGTTTACACTTGTTTTTTGTAGTCATTAAGGAATAATATCATATCTGATCCTACAATGCAGGTGAGTTGAATTCAAGTAATGTGTGCGATTCTCTATGTTGACTAAGAAGGTATTTCATAGAATTAGCTCAGATGTAGACATGTATATCATAGGAACATAAACCCACCTAAGAATTCTTGCCATATTCCTCTGAATGTGTCACACATGCAGAAGGTCCAAGTAAAAAACACAGAAATAAAACTATTTCTTAACTATCAAAAATATCTCCACTGTGGAGTGTCCCTGGCTTTTGGGTGTAGAAGGAATTCAGGACGGAAATTTAGTTCTAAGTTAAATTTAATGTTTCCATTTTGTTTTACTTCTAATTAATTTTTGGCACAGTCAAGAGATGGGTGTTCCTCCAGAGAACAAAGAGTATAGTTTGCATTATTTTACTACTGAAGTAGGCTGAAATTTCTGACACAGAAGCTATCATATTTGGATTTTTGGACCTAGATTTAAGTAATTGGTGGTTTACAGGTACAAATAATAGGTAGTTTGATGGAGTATATGGGGAAGTAATGGGAAGAAGAGGAGAGAATGATTCTGCATGAAGCTCAACAGTTCTGCTTGATTTATCTTCCTAATCTGGCTGAGTTTACAAATCTAGCTTTAAACAGACTTTTGCTTAATTCTTCACCTTCCCCCATCCCATACTCCCCAATTTCATTTTACATCAATGATGTTCAGATCTGGAAAGGACAATCACCATATGCAAATTCGGCACAATATACAAAATCTACTTTTTTTACCAGCAGCAGAAGTGTTCTTTTGCTCCGTAGAAAAATCTTACTCCTACTCAAATGTGTTTGTTTATCTAAAGAAACAAAAAAAACAATTGCCAAAACCACTCCAAGAAAGCCAAAAAATTTTGATTTTTCCTGGCATTTTTTAAAATTTCAAGTATTTCTTAATGTTTTTATTGTTTATAACAGAAAAAAACCCCCAGCCTTACAAGTATTCTGTGTATAATCATCCTTGTAGAACAAACACTGTGTCTTGATGTGTTCTACTCAGGGGGTTATTTCTGTCCTTGCTATAGTTTTACATCAGACCAGCTACAGTGAATCTCAAATTTTTAATTCAAACATTATATAGCTAGCTTTTTTTTTTCTTGTATGATAAACTATAATTTTAATTGGAAGTTTATTTAAGGAATCCACATGATGTAGCAAAGAAGTGACTGCAAAACTTATTCCCTAAGTAAATCAAATGTTTATTTACTCTCAGAGTTGTTTCTTTCTCTTACCATAATAGCAAGAACCATCATTCTTATTGTTGTTTGCTTTTTAATACTCTCAGTAACAATGTGTTTATAAAGAAATGAGAGAAGAACTTTCTTTATATCACCCATTAGTAGAATTGTTAATTGATTTGGTCCTTGTCTATATTTCTCCACTGAAATTTCTCAGAATTACTCATTACTCAGTATTGCTCATTCTAGCCAAATTAGTCAGGAAAGTCCTGCAAATTAAGAATGATGGCTTTTTTTGAACTTAGTTCACAACATCATGATTAAATGTCAGTCTCATTAGTACAGAAGTATTTTCACTGTTTCAGTTATTGCAGCAGCACTGAAGAATGATAGGGCAAGCAGATCACTGTAGACAACAATTTAATTTCATCTGTAAGATCTGCATAAAAATCAGCTGTTCTGGTATAAATGAATGAAGCCTGAAAAATAGTTATTGATGGATTCATATAGAAAAATACAAGAACCAAGACAACTCTTGATTCATGGTCTGAGTTTCTATGTATGCCAGCTGAACAAAAAAATATAAAATATGTGTTTGTTGTTCTTCTTGCAATTACATTTTAACTTGGGAGTTGTTGAAATGTGAAGAATCACTGAGACATCATGAAGATGAAATCACTTCTTCACAGGAACAGCAGAGTCATTCTCATACTGCCATGATGGAGAGCTGCTTGTCAAATATTTGCTAGTGGATGAGTAATTGCTATGCAGTGATTGAAGCTTATACAACAAATCACAATTACCTGTCATTAGTATTTCATTGCAGCCACCGACTGCAAGTACTTGTGGACAGGAGCTCTCTCTTCCATACAGAACCCAAACTCACAGTTGAACAGAGGTAAAACTGCAACATCAGTAAATCTGAAACTAAATAAATTAATTAAAGCATTTGCAAGCAGATGTAAGGCATTATTTCAAAAGTGGCTTAACTGAATGTGAACCCTGAATTTTAAAGACACGTGCTTGTTTCTGTTCCTTTATTATTTAAAAATAAACATCTCTGTTCTGACCTAGATAAATACTTAGGCAAAATGAAGAGGTTGTTCCTCTTACAGTATTAAAATTTATTGTGTATAGAGCTTTGATTTTTTATTTTTTATTATTTTTAGGTGCATCTAAATAAATGCATAATGACTCTATACCCATATGTTTTGTAGACTCAATATTTTCATGGAATGCTCATCAAATGAATTTTAAATTTGCCTCCAAGCACCATCATACTTTCATTTCCCTAATTTGAGGCTAGACTTTGTTGTCTAGCAGTTCCCTCAAGAGATTGTTGGAGATTCTCAAATTTAGTAAGTTTATCAAATATGTATGTCAGGAAATCTGGAATTATGATCACATTGAAAATCAGTCATTTTCTCTGAGCTAAATCTATTTCCTATTTCCTATTTCATATTTATGTCATATTTCATAGTTATTAAAGGTCCTATTTTGATTGATCCTTTTTCTCTTGTCTCATTGGTATAGTGGCATTTCATTATTCCCTCTAATTCACCAGCTGAATCATATTCAGAGTCAAATTGGAGGTGCTTGAATCATGCATCTGAAACCCGAAAAAAAATGTAACATCTTTTTATAGGATGTTTTTAAGCTGATTAATCTACTTTGAACAGGATAGGTGCACTCAGAATTTGGGCATGCAACAAGCCTGGAACACAAAATGACCCTAAAGAGCTTTCAGGTCATATTTGGTGAAACACCTGCAAGTAGCTCTAATTTAGGGTCTTGGTAGCAAATGAAACATTTATTCAAATACTGAATAGGTCCTAAGGCTACAATGAAGGTATGACTGTGCCTTCATATTTGTTTATTTTCCATTCCAATGAACTAAGAGCTTTTCTTTATTTCCCATAATGAAATGAGCAAAAAGATACAATGTGAAGGAGAAAAACTTAGGATAGAGAAGGAGAATTTATTTCTCAAGAGCTTTATTTTTAGAAGTTTTTAGAAGAAGACTAATACAACTCAATGTTCTTTGTGGCATAGAGCATAAAAAGTCATGCACAATATCTCCAGGTGTTTCATAGAACTGAAGCCATGTTAATTTTCTGCTTGTGAATGAAAGACTCTTTTATTTTTTAGTATCATGTACCTGTATTTTAATAGGCATGCATTTTCGTAAGAGTTTTTGGTTTTAATTGGCATACAGAATACTGTAAGTGGAATTTTTAAATCCTATATACTGTGTTTTTTACCTAAGCTAACTGCTTTCTTCTTCCATATAGAAAACAAAACATTTTCAAATGAAAAAAGAATGTTCTTTTTCAAGGTTTTATTGTGAGTGTTCGTGTAACTGTGAGTAAAAATGCAGTGGCTGTTTCAAAGAACTGGTACATTCAGTTGCTGGGAGTCAGGTATGTGTTAGTGTTTCCTGACCATATTTCACCTCTGTGTGAGAATTAAAAGGAGAATCTGCCTGCATTTTGCCTCAAAAAAAAAAAAAAAGTAAATCCAGCCAAGTATTCACCTTGCTAACCTGGGAAAACAAACAACCAAACAACCAAACGACCAAAACAAAACAAATAACAACCCAAAAAAACCCCAGACCAAATCAACCAAACAACAACAACAACAAAAAACAAACCAGGAAACAAACAAACAAATGAACCAACCAAAAACTCCCAAAACCTTTTCCTCAGTGATTTTCATTAATATTATCCTCTTAATTCGAAATAAAACCCCAACCAAACCCATAATGAAATGAATACCCAGGTCAAGGCTGTTATGTTTAATTTCTCTGGAACAGGAGAAAATAAACCTAGGGGTTAAAAAAAAATCAAACTCTTTAAAGAAATTGGCACATACAAATTGGTTTTGGTAGTGAAATTTTACAGCAAACAACTACACATCCATGAAAGAGAACACCAGATAAGCATTTATGTGTTGAAATCCTACATGTTCCCAAAGCACTAAAAAAAATAAAGGTATCTATAAAAATATAACACTGTAGATTTCTATGTTCCTCTTGCATAACACTTCAAAGTAAATTTCTGCAGCTAAACTGCTGCAGAGACATTTAATACATCCTCAAAATACTGAAAGGGGCAAAGAAAATGCATACAATGCTGTCCAGAAATTGGATGTGTCCAAGACCTTGGTAACGATTAGGTTGCCCCACTTCATCACAGGACATCAGACTCCAATGTCTTCATCTGAATAATGGGATTTAAATGAAACTAGAATTACATATGGCTTTTCATTTGTATTGTTCATTGTTAACTCATGAAAGACCATCACTATAATTAGATGAATTAACTGACCCTGAACCAGTACTACAGGAGCCTGTTTTGATGCTTGAAGAAGAAATGGTTTATTTTGTCCTCCTACTGGGCTTTCCTCTCTTATACTCTACAATTAAAGTTATGATATGGAGCTAATGAGGAGACCTGGAAGAGCCACATTTTCCACATTTCATGTAGCTGAATATAATCTGCCATATAACTTTGCCAGCTCATGTGCAGCATTTGGAACAATGTGGGTTCCTTTTTGTGGCTTGGCTCATGCATAATAGACAGAGATGAAGTTTGTGCCATGGAGGACACTGAAAGTAGCTGCAGGATGTAGAGCACTAACTGCTGACAGGCTTTTGGTCAACAAAGCCCAATAGCAAATGAAGACCATTAGAGATTTTAGTTCTATTATTTCAGATGGTTAAAATACAGAAACTTTAGAAAGTATTCCTTCTCATATTTTAAGGCTATGACAGACCAACAGTCTTGGCATGCAGTGACCCCCTCCCTGTAATGGCTATCTCAGACTGCAAGCAGGACTGAACGAGATAAATCCATTTAATCCTGTTTTTTGATTTCTTCAGATATATAAGTAACATAATAAAAAAACTGCCACTATGTGAATTTTACCTAATAATGTCTCTTAAATATAATTATATTCCTGAGCCATTTCATCTTTGATCATTAACTTTTATTAGCCTGTATGTAGCCAACAAAAGCATTAATCAAATGTAATTTAAGCAAACTTGGGTCTCTTTCTTAGTATGATATATATAAGTGGAACCCATGGCAATTTATTTCATGGGATATATAAAAAACAATGTGTTTCCATGCATATGAGCAATAACCAGTAAGTCACATCACCATAATAGCTCCATGCTCTCTTCCATTCCACTTGCTTTTGCTCCACAAAGTTGGTAGTTCCTTCTTACATCCCTACCCCTGTTTTTCACATTCCCTAAAACATATCCCAATGTACACATCTCCCTCTTTTTCTCCCTAACTAGAACTAGACCAGCAGCAGTGTCTCTAATGGCTATGGGAAACCCTGTTGAATGATTTGAGTAGCAGGTGCTGACTGATTATAAGGATGGGATTTTATGTCCTTTTTGGCTCATTTTATCTTGGCACAAGGGTATCTGTAAAGTTCAGAGAGGTAAGGTGCCCACAGACTATTGGCTTTGGTGGTCAGACCAGTCTTGTACTTGTGGAAATGCAGTCCATAAAGCTAGATCTTTGAAAATTTATTTCCTGGATTGCTGTGTAATGCCACTGAGTTTGTTAAGAAGCTATCCCTGTGCAGGCTGAGAAGATTTGTATGAGGGGAATGTTTACAATGTGCTTCAAAAGGAGAGATGCAGCATCAGTGAGCAGCACAAACACAGAGAGCATTCTGGGGGCCAAAGTTCCACTGTGTCAGCAGCAGGTAGAACACTGCCCACTGAAGGAAACACACTCAATAGGTGTTGAGAACTTGAACTTGGCCTGCTAGTTCATTAGTTCACATTCAGTAATAGAAAATCTATTGCCCATGGCAAAGAAAAATAAATGTTACATTATAGAAGATCTACAGCCACGTAGCTGCCTTGATTTTATGAACCCTTACTGCCCTGCAGCAAGTGACACGAACTCAGCGTGCAGCACTGTGCCACTTGAAGGAAGATACTCCTGTTTGCTGCCCAGGAACCTACACAGACCCTTCTAATTTCTTTGAGGCTTTGTTTTCCAGTCAATTTGCATTTTATATAACAAACTGAGGATGTGGTGGAGAAACACTTAGCAGGAAAAACCATTATAGGGTTGTTTACAAGCAGTGGAAAAGATAAAACTAATCACTGTTTACTGTTGAATCTTTATGTCTAGCTCTTCTAATACCATGAGTAAGCTTTCACCTGTATCTGCACCCACCTGTCTCACTATTTGTTAAAATAATGCTGATTTTATCTCACATGCCTTTTCTGCTAGAGTAACACCAACAACACTGGATGTTAATTTTTTTAGCTGAACTTTTCTGCAAACAATTTTTTTTCCACTGATTCAGCAGACTTTCATACACAGACAAATTTTGACTTTAATTTTTTCATTATGTGAAAATATAAATAAACCCACATACTTCTAGAAAATGAGAAAAATCTAACCTAACATTTCCCTAGTGAAGACATGACCAAATGTCTAATACTTTCCTTAAAACATGTATATTGAGAGACTCTGAAGTTGTTTCTTGGTCCACCTCTGTTTTTGTGTGTTTGTGCATTTTAACTATTGAGGATACCTAATTATAATATATTACAGCCTATATTACACAGTCAGTGGACAGAAAGGGTAAGCTGTAATCTAGTAAATATCCATAAAAGATACTACTACCCTCTGAACCAAATTTTAGCACTTTATTGAGACAAGTATGAAGAAAAAACCCAAACTATCTTGAGACACATGTGGCTCTGCTGCAGATATGGTATCCAAAAAGCAATATTCACTTATAAGAGAAATATATGTAACAAACACTCACAAGACAGAGGTAAATATTTTTTAAATGACTGGCCTTTAATAAACTGGACAGGACCACCATAATTTTTTTCCCACCAACTATCCCACCTTACAGATCTTAATTTTAACTACACAAATATTTTCCCACAAATTCTGAAAAATCTCTCTTTTTTATGTAGGCTTTTTCAGGATGATACATCAAATAACATGTCAAAGCAAAGCTTTTCAAGAATAAGTCTTTAATAAATCTGCAAACAATATAAACAATAAAAATGTTACTGTGGAGGATACTAGGGATGGTTATCTGTACTTTGTCCTTATGATATATTATTACACTATCTTAGCAGTAACGTTTTATTAAGTCAGCTCCAGGGTACTCTAGATCTCTTATGAATGGGGAATATTTTTTTTTTAAGTGAGGGTGGTCTTTTTCCTAATGATTAATCATTGAAATGGTCCAAAGAGAATGAAATAGCAGATTCATACCCAACTTGCATTTTGCAAAACAGACATTAAGAAACCCTACCTAGAGAACCTGGGAAAGCACTTTTATCTTAGAACTTAGACATAAAATTTAAATAGTCTAGATTTTTATCTGCAATTTGCTTATGAGAAATATATAAAATTTCTCAAAAGAAAAAAACTGCTGCAGCATGAACTACCTTTCATGGAATATAATTATGAAAATATTTAATTTTTGTCATTGAATTAGAATGATAACCTATATAGAATAATAACTTGTTTCATCATCAGAACAACAACTTATTTTCTGTCTCCTTTTCCTTTCACTAAATCCTCTCACTGACCTAGCCTTCTCAGAAGTCTGAAGCAGCACTGATATTTTTTGATGAATTAGCTGTTAACCCTGGGGAAAACTGATCCATTCAAACACTTCAAATCAAATCAGGATCAAAGCAATTTATTGATTTACTAATGACATGTAATTAATCATCAAACACTATGCTCAGGATCAGTATCAGAAACATAACAAAACACACAATATTAGACAACTGTATATGTACCTGCAGGTTTCTAAATTCCATTTATATCTCATTCCAAGAAGCTCCACCCCAACCCCCCTGACCCCTGTAGCAAGGTCTTTTCTGCTCTGTCAGAACCCTCTTTGCCATCCTCTGCTTGCTGTTTATCTTTGCTGATGGTTGCCTTCCACTTTAGTGTGAGCACTGTGGGGCAAAGACCCTTATGGACAGTTTGGAGTGCCCCCAACCTCTCACAGACAAATACACAGAGTTTATTTTATCATCTGTGGCTGTAGAAGTCGTTTTGTCAAGGGACAGGAATGTGATCACCCTCATGACATTTAAATCCAAGTCTAAGACACAGAACATTTCCAGTTACATTTGGGAAAAGAGAGGTGTATCAAATACAATGGTCCCAACAGTCATTCAATAAAAATCTTCAGTGCTTTAACTATTTTTCAAGGATTAAAAGTCAGCTGTGAAAATTTTCTTCTTCCTAAGATTTGGCATTGAAGATTCACCTATGTATGTATTTCTTTATCTTGCACACCCCGATAGCCCTGTATCAACTTCGAACACCATGTTTCAAGTCTAATAAGGAAACAAAAATCTTGAAAAATTAAATTCCACCCTCTAAATGGTTTTCTGAGTATGTTTGTGAGGAATGCAAACAATCTTTCATATTGTGTTACTGCAGCAGCATCTAGTAGCTTGGGAAATAGACCAATATTAATGTATGAACACGTCATTTGGACTACTTGACTTTTAATAAGGTTTTAGTGTTTTTCCTTTGGATTACTCTTGCTATCTTATATTTCTCTTGTGCTGTCTAATCCAGATAATCAGAATCACAAAGGATCTAGAAGTAAAAACAACAATAGGTTTTACTCATCCTAAATTAGGCATTCATGTGTTAGGCACCAAAGTAAGACTCCACATTTCTCAAAGGACAGACTCAACACAAGAAGAATTTCTTTAAAGATTGATATTTAGGACAGGTTACCAAAACTGATTTATTCAAATGTGCTTTTTCTAAACAGAGTTAAAATAAAGCAAGGACTGTATTCAGAGCACTTTAGCACTGTTTTTCAATTATTTGAAATTAGTATATTATTAAAAAACTCAGTTTATATGTTATCCCCAAAATCATATCTCAGAATGTAACTTTTTTTTTTTAGTTGCCACCTCTTGGAAGCATTCAACAATCACATTTTACTGAATTTAAAAAAAAATGCATTAAACCAACAGTTTTGTGATGCTGATTTCTGTGCTGTATAAAACAATCTGAATTATCTGCAAAATTCTTGATCTAATTGATGTTGTCACCATTTTATGATTTGCCTAAACTGCAATTTTCATAAAAATTAACTACTTCCTGAAAAGTCAAGAAAGGCTTGGCTGAGAGGCAGCTGTTTTTAAACAGCATTACCCATCTGTACTCACCTTGCAAACTCAGGAGAATTACAATTCTCACTAAGCCTGTTTCAAGCTGAAATCTGAGCCTTGGCCTCCTGAATCCCAGGCACAGCCCAGACCAAGGACAACTAGATGGAATGGACAACAAACAAAAATATTTGACAGGTCTCATTTCATCATGGGGTTGAAGTAGAAGCCCTGTTAAATCTTAAAAACTTTCCAGTTAACCTTCATGAGATACTTTTCTTTACGTTTGGTACTCATCACTCAATTCACTTTGTGAACATATATCCAAGATAACATGTTATAAAATAAAATAAAATAAAGAAAAGAAAAGAAAATAAATTTTTAAAAAAAGGTATTTGTGAAGGATTATTTAATTTGAACTTCCAAGAAAAGCAAACCAAAAATATACAGCTGAAATACATTCATGAAATGAGATATGTAGATATGTATGCACATACATTTGCATATTCATTTAGCTGTTTATATATGTTTACACACATACATTTGATATTTTTTTTTTCACTTCTGTAATGTCTAGTACAGTAAGAAAATTCAATTATTATTCTTCTGGTATTTTATGTAACCTTTTCAGAGTTCTACTGTTACACCTGTGTGTGAGTTGGGGAGAGTGAGAGGAAGAGGTGGGGGAGGATGAGATTGTCTGCTTTGGAAGGATTCCCACTGAAATACACATAAAGTAAATGGATCAAACACCATCTTTCTTAATTGAACTGAACAGTCCTTTCTCATGTGGGCAGTCTGCAGGACTTTATTGGAGCATTAGTCATTAATTTAATTGGGAGTTCTTAAGGAGTAAAATACTGAATGTAAGGAAATTGGAGTAACTATGAGGAATGATGGTGTTTAAACCAGGTCTGAGGAGCTGTCTGCACTGATTTTTTTTTTATCACACTCAGCTTAATGAAAGAGTCAAAGCAGCAGCTCTGAGAATAGGAGTCACAAAATCATATCTAACCATTGCCTAAATGGCCAGCACTGAAACTTGTATTGAAATCATTTGAAATATGTCTGCTTGCCTCACAATGGTAACTGCTTATGGTTTTCACCCGAACTGTTTTGAAAATAAATGACGATAATGATATTTAGAAAGCTATAAATGCATAGAGTAGGTTTTGTGGCAAAGCTGAGGCTCTTCCTAGGCATTGAAAATTTCACTCCTAATATATAGTGATAAGAGTAAAGTTCAGACAAGCTACCAGCTATAGATAACAAAAATGGATGTGCTACAGCCTATCTTGGCTGTGGTTTTCCTGAGTGCCTGTGATGAACATCTGTGATGTTTGTAAGAACATTCTTAACTCTTGTATTTTCTCTGCAATCTATGTAGGGCTTTTTCCTCATTTAGGGGAGAGACAAGCATTTTTCCCTATCTTTTCTGAAATAAAGAGATACTTTGGAAGTTCTAAATACTAGCCAATCTTGTTCATCACAGGAGGTAAGTACAAAAATATTGGTGTTTTCTGTCTTCGTATTTTTAGCATACTCACATAGCCTCAAGTTCCAGACATTCATGAACTGAAATACTAGAATATCATAGATGTACTTTCAATGTTGTTTAATGTGTCACAGGTAAAAAAAAAAAAAAAAAGAAAGAAAAACCTCACATGCTTTGAGGAGAGAAAAGATACTTAGAATTTTCATGTTAAGACATGTATAGAAAGTCTTTAAAATCATGCTTAAACAAAACTGGCACGATCCTTTTCAGTTATGTAAGTAGGAAGAAAACATACTTCTGCTACACAACCAGATTGTGACTGTTTTTTCACTCAGAATTGGTCCAAGCTACAAATTTGGTATAAACACAGACTTTCATGAAGAAATCAGCTCACCACATTAGTTTCTTGCTTCATATATGAAATAAAAGATGATTTAGTATGTATGCAAACTATGAAAAAAACTCCAGTGAAAACTGTCTGCTTTTCAGAGCTTCAGTACATAACAGAGTTTCAGTGAGAGAGGTACAAGGAATCAATTCTGTAGGGACATGTGGGCAAAAATGCTGTTGCTCTGCTCCCCTCTTATCTTTTTCTCTCTACTCTCAAATAGTGGTAGAGAAACTAAGCTTACTCTTCTCTGAATCATGTTAGTATTACTGTCTGTAAGAACTGGTAGGAAAAAGGTGTGGTGATGGCAAGCCTCCAGAGTCAAAGGCATGACCACATTGCAAAAGAAAGAGGACACCTCCAGTGAGGGAGTGACAGGATGTGCACCCTACGTATTATGACAGATTTTTTGCATCCCCATGGGGCAAAATATCTCACTTCAACTCCTGCCAGAGTAGTGGCTATGCCCCAGTCCCTATGCAAGATTTAGACAACAAACCACCATCTGTCCTGGAGCTTATGTGTAATACCACTTAGCCTGGATATTACCATTGAGCTATTTGTTTCCAGGTAGATGTCCTATCTAAATATATTTCTTTTTACAATTTTCAGGAAAGGATAAAGGAAACCAAAATATCAAGCCTGTAATACTTGTAATATGTGCATTGCATGTGCCTATAATAAAGTCAATGTGCTATAACAGCTCCTATTTTAAATACTGGTTTTATTTCAGAAGTATCACACTGAATTTCTTGTTTTTCAAGAATTTTTTGGGAAAACACCTAATATAAGCTCTCTACTTTCAGAGTTGTTATACTGATTGAATAAATGAGGGACTTGGTGTTGTTCTAAAAGTGGCTATCACAAACTGTCATCTTAATTTTGATGATAATAGGAAGATTAACAAAATGTCTTGTTTTCCAGATTTAACAGAATATAGATCAGCCAAGGAATTCATACTTGAGACACAGAGCTACTCTGAAAGTATCAGCTAGTGTAGATAGTGGAACTGTCTGACAAGGAAACCCTTTAAAACTGTAGTATTAACTTTTACTAAACTATTTCAAAATTTAGCCATTTAAACCAGTATTACAGACTTGTAAAGGATTTATTAATTATTTAAATTGTTTAACTTAAATTTAAATAACTGAAAAATTACATTGTTTAAATTACTGGGCATTCCATTTTAATAAATAAAAATAAAAGTAGGATTAATGCCCCTTCCTTCAAAAGCTTTCTCAAATGCACTGCAGTTAATAATTCACCTGTGAGAGATAACATAAAGATCTGCATACCCATATAGGAAGTCTCCCATCTATGACTTCAAAGGGAAAATTCTGTCTTCTTGTGTTGCTTCTATTATTTTCTGTTCTGCAGAGGCTGCTGCAGTTCTGGTGCTGCATAATCATATTTCTCTCCTCTCCTAACAGGGCTCTTTCACTCCTTCTTAGTGTCTCGGCAAGGCTGTCTCCTCATTGTTTCCTCCCTCCTCACGCCATCTCCTTTCTTGAGGAGTTCCTTCACAGCTCCCAAAATATTCTTTCCATTAAGGATGCTTTCAGGGAGCAAAGGTACAGCTCTGATCAAATCAAAGCTCTGGAGTAATCAGGCAGCCAGGGAATCCCTGGTGATTGTAGAAATTAAGTACTTTTCCCCTGTGCTTGCAGAGGCAAAGCCCCAAACAAAACCCTTCCTATGGACCATATGGATATATGTCATGGCATCTGTTATTAACTGATGTGACCCTTAATTTCTTGGGAAAAGAAAGAAGTTATATATGCAGGTGAAGCACACCATCCAGCACAATATTCAGACAAACAACTACACACAGCTGACAACCTCTGGATAAAAAGACAATGTTTGGCATAACAAAACCACAGTAAATATTCCCAAAGTGAGCAGATGCTGACAGAGAGCCCTAGACATTGCAAGAAAATGGACAAATACACACAGAAATTAAAAACGGTGGAGAAACATAGAGCATAGTATCTTCAGAGAACTGTTTTGCTATGCATGTAGAAAAATAGGAGAAAAGATTCTGCCCCACAGAAGTGACAGTTCAGAATCTTGTTCACAAAAATAAAGGGCTGAACTTGATTCAAAAAAGGTGAGTTTGGAACTGCTCCCATGTAAATCTGTATTCAGAGACACAGAACCTCAGAACAACAGGATCAGAAATACCTTAAATACACTTCTTCAAACTGCCTGTCATGATGGTGGTGCCACAACCTTTCTCATCTCTGGCAGGGCTTTGCTGACATTCTGGACAAGATGCAGTGTTAAGCCACCACTCCTTGTCCTTTCTCCACTGGATACAAAGATGGTTCCCTCCCTCTGAAAATAATCTCCTTTTGATTCAGCATCCTTATATTGCAGTAGATAGGCTAGATAGATTAAAGCAATATATTTAACAGGAGTGGGTGATGGACTATAACTGTATCTTTTCCATATGCCAGCTATGCTAAAGAAAGAATTTTGCACATTAGAGAGCATAAAGTCATTGCACACACAACTGTTATCATCAGCATTTCTCTGTACCTCTCCTAGCTATCACTGTTCTCTACTGTAGAAAAAGTAAAAGTAAAGCTGAGATTTTGGTTGTTGTGAGAAAATGTTCTGGCAGCAACTGCTGTAATCCCACTAATTCAGTGTAAAAAGGTAGCCATGATCACTATGACACCAGAAATTATACTAGAGAACATGTTTTGAAAAATGGTACATAGTCAGAAAAGAGGCCATCCAACTAATTTTAGAGCATTATGGAATACATAATTAAGAAGCTTTTCCATATGATAAAAGCTCATCATTCTGGCATTCAGCTGTTGGAATCATTGCTAGAATGTTACTTAACCCATATTTTAGAACAGAATTTCACAGTAATAAGTACTTCCTTCTTCCTGAGTCTCCTTTCTGGATTTGAAAGAGGAATATTCAAAGCACAGATAATAGAATATAATAAAAGTGATTCCCTAGTTTTTAGAGGTCAATTTGCTTTGCAATGCATTGGAAATGATTAATAGAAAGAATAACACAATGGCAATGTGGCATTAAATTAGGCCATTTGTCCAAACATGACCATTTAATTGATTGTTAGGTATATAACTACTTTGTACAAATTTCTCTAGCAGATATTGAAAGCCAATATTTAAAAAAGGAAGAGTAAGAATGAAACAATTCTACAAAATTTTTTTCTGACTTTAGATTCTATCATTCATTGTGTTTTCATACAATAAAAGGAACACTCCTACAACCACTATTTGATTAATGACACTTTGCTCAGTACCTAACTCTGTGTAGGAATTTACAGGAATACTCATATGCTCCCTCCTGATTCTGTGATTGTGCAATTGAATTGAAATTAAATTTTCCAAAGAGTCCAGCTTTGAAACCTGGTTCTGTACAGCATTCAGACACATACTTTGAACTAATCCCCAAGACATAGGGTATGGAGTAAAACTGCCTCTAGATCAAGAACAATCTTAAAAATAGAGTCCAGGGAAAATTTATAGGTCATTCATTATGATTATTCCAGGGCTGCACACAAGGTGTACTTAGAGATCAAGATGTATTCTCTCAGGAAAGAAGGCTCAGTAGAACAGCAGTGAATACTTGTGCTTGGACCACTCAGGGTGTTACATCACCAGGTTGTAGGTGACAGCCTGGAAGTGTCCCATCTACCCATCAGTCCTGTCACATGAACAAAGCTTGTTAACTACAGCCTTGAGACAACTACAACCTTTCAGGACAGAACTGGGATACTGCCTGCCACAAGGCAGATTTTTTGTAAGAGGCCCCTTTCCAGCCTTTTACAAGAGCTAATTGGATCCGTCTTGACATGTCTCAGAAATCCAATAGGATCTCCACACCTCTTATGTCAAGCTGAAGAAGGCACAGTGCTGACATAATTGAGGTGACTCTGTAAGTTGTTTTCCACATCTCTTTTTTCTGATTGTCCACATGACCTGACACAAAAGCATGAGAAACTGAATACTTATCCTCTCAGAAATCCACTGTTCATTCTGCCTTTAAAACTCCAACTCAGCCTCAATCCCAAAACAAACCTAGAGCTGGAAAGACTATACTCTAAAATTGAAGGAATCAGGAGGGTGATTTCCTGGCCATCCACCAATTAGGATGACTGACAGCAGGTTTTTAGACCTGAAGCACAGATCTAATATATCACTCTGAATCTGTAACAGCATGCTTTAAACATGCTATTTATTTACACTTAATCCAAATGAAATCACTAAGCACTCATGAAACTTCACACTAAGCAATAGTCCACTTGCTGAACCACAACTCTAAATTTGAATGTCTCAACAAAATCTATCTTGAATATGTCACCCTACTTTCAACCTCCTGATGTATCTGGAACTCATTTTCAAAAATCTTACTTTTTATCATACTCTTGTCTTTGAACCAGAGACTTGGTTACCCAGGACATGGAGAAGGCTGAGGTACTCCATGACTTTTTTCCTCAATCTTCACCAGCAAGTGCTCCAGCCACACTATGCAAGTTGCAGAAGGCAGAAGCAGGGACTGGGAGAATGCAGTACTGGTCACTGTAGGATATCATTGGGTTCAAGACCTTCTAAGGAAACTGCAGGTGGACAGGTAAATGGGACCTTCTTATACACATCCTCAGGCCCTGGGGGAACTTGCAGATGAAGGGAATAAGTCAATAGAGAATATTTCATAATATTTTTTAATTCATGACAGTACAGTGAAGTTCATACTGATAAAAAATGGGAAACTCCCCCATTTGTGGAGGAACTACAAGTCAGTAATTCTTAACTCTGTGACCAGACAGCTTATGGGCCAGATCCCCCTGGAAATTTTATTAAGGCACATGAAAATAAAGAAGTGGTTGGTGACAGACAATATGGCTTCGCTAAGGGTAAATCATGCCTGAAAAATTTGGTGGTTATCTGTGACAGGCTTAGAGCTTTGGTGGATAAGACAACAAGTGACAAAATTTCCCTGGACTTGGTCAAAGCATTTGACAGTATCCAACACAACATTCTTGTCTGTTAACTGAGGAGATATGGATTTGATGGATGGGCCCCACTTGAGTACTGTGTTCAGTTCTGGGGCATACAAACATATGGACAACAGGACATGAACCTGTTGGAGTGAAACAGAGGAGAGCCATGAAGGGGATCAGAGGGCAAGGGGGGAAATCTTAAAACTGAAAGATGGCAGATTTAGATTAGAAATGAAGAATAAATTCTTTATTGCAAAGGTGGTGAGACACTGAAAGGTTGCCCAGAGAAGCTGTGTATTCCCCACCCCTGGAGTGTTTAAGGTCAGGTTGGATGGGACTGTGAGCAACCTGGTCTAGTGGAAGGTGTTCCTGGCCTGTGTAAGGGGGTCAGAACTAGATGATCTATAAGGTCCTTTCCAAACCAAGCCGTTCTATGATTCTATGAATCTAATCATTTGGATGACATGTCAAATTACCCAAAGAGGGAATCTCCATCATCTTTGTATTACTGTTGTCCTACCTGTGATGCAAATATTTTTAAACAAGGAATCTGAATCTTATTGTCTAATATTATTTCCATCTTCTGTGAGAAACTATTCTGTACACCATGCTCATAGGAAAATGGGTTATAGTGTCTGAATTTGCAAGAAAAATGATTGTTTTCAGTCCAGCTACTGCAGTGTAACATCTGTGCTGAGAAAGCTGGTTCTAATATACCCTGTCTTAGTCTTTTTAGAATCATAGTCATTATATCTCAATTTGATTGCCAAGGAGACAGAAGCAGGATAATGAATTAGCTAAATCATTGAGATCAGCAGCCAGTGAGAATATTCATGCTGGCATGATGGTCTTCCCCTGTGCTTGGTGCAGAAGTCAAAATATATCTGACCTACATTAATAGCTTTACATTAATTTGACTAAATGTGATCACAGAGAGAGTCATTCATATACAGCATAATTGTCTTTAAAGGGAAATAAATTTCATTGTGCTACTCAATCTTCTGTCCTGTGTCCTTGCAAGGACTGTGGCACAGTGTTGCCAACTGTTTTATCTGGTAGCAGTCCAGTCTCTTTAAAATAGGTTTTGGAAGTTACAACAGAACTGGTACTGTAATAACATCACAATATGATATCTTCTTGGGCAATATGGTTGCTATTCCTTATGCTCCTATTTGCATGCAGGCTTATACCTGTCATAAATTAGTTTAGCAAGTTTGCTCTAATCTAGGCAAGTGCACACACACTTTTTAAAAATTAAATACCCTTTTCTTTGCCTGTGTACCACATACTTACCAGGTTTCTCATTTTATGAATAACACAAAATCTTTATAAGAATTCATGTTAATTGGTAAAATAGTCTTTAACAAAGACTTAGTATACACATTTCATTCAATAGGTTCTGAGGATCAAATTTCATTATATCTTTACATTCAAGTCAAGAGAAACATTTTATTATGAAATATTTTTCTGTTTCTGTCAAGAGGTATTAAAGGATATGTTTAAGGGGTTTGCCTAAAAGGGATCATTGGAAGAATCCATTTGGGGTCAGTTGTTTCTTAGTCTAACTGCCAGCTGGCTTTGGTGTGTTCCTCTGAACAATGAGACTTCTCCCAAGGAGGGAAGAGCTGAAAGACAATTCATCATCTTACAGCTGCAGTACAATTGACACATGGAAATAAACTATACCAAATTTAAATAATTTAAGTACCTAAGTATTACTGTATTAGCTAGTTCATGTGTTAAATTGTGTACTTCTTTTCTTATCAAACCATTAAGATATTATTGAGTTTGATTTTATGGTTGCCATTACCTACATCTAATTATGAATTCCTTGAACCTTTCTGGTGAGCATTTATTGATACCAGAGTTTTAGGCAATCATAAATAATTGGAAAATTTGAACTTAAATATTAAGCAACGTTATGCAACTCAGGAGTTTGAAAAAATAGGAGTATTTTTATATTTTAGCAAGTCTCTGGCTCTTTCTTTGCAGCCTCACCTTTCAAAAATTTCTCAATCCAAATTAGGAATTCTATATTAATTTTATTTGCTTATTTATTGCTGATGAATTATTATTTCCAGATTAAATTTTCTGTTCCTTATTCTCATCTCAGAAACAAGTTTTGCTTGGTAAATTTAAGAAAACTCTTCAAATGGTACAGATAGAAATCAAGTTGAAAAGATAATTATATTTTCTGTAAAATAAAACTCTGAAACTAGATTGCTTATTAAGGTTATTTCTTCAGTTACTTAAATAAAATTAACTACTCTGTCAGTTTGCTAGACAATATGAAATTTTGGAAATAAAGTGAAATAGTAAAAGGCAGTGAAATAAATATTTTGTAGCATTTAAAGTACATAATGCTCACTAAATTTTAGAGTAATGGCAATCTTTAATTAAGCCTCTGCTTCCTTCCATGGATTTCCTGAGGAATAAAGAATACTGTGAGGATAAATGTAAAGGGGCAGAAACCCAGAGAAGATAAGTCGTGCCTTTGCTAAAGTAAGATTTCTTTCCCTAGGCATGGCACAGACCCATACTAACAGGCTGAGTTCTTTGCCTTTCTAAGAGCTAACTTCCTCATTGACATTTGTTTGTTTGTTTGTTTGTTTGTTTGTTTGTTTGTTTGTTTGTTTGTTTTGGTGTGTTTGTTTGTTTTGTTTTGTTTTTTAGTGCTATTTATTTTATTCTCAGTTATTTTATTCCCAATTACAGGAGCATCACGTTAAGGACATTATTCAGCTCTTTGTGTTTCCATCAGTGTCTCCTTCCTTTACAATCTAACTGAGAGTTGCCCAAGTGCAGAGGATACACAGAGCCTCAGCTTCTCAGCTCAATTACATAATTCCAAAGGTTCATTCCCTTCAATAAATGTAAGCTGATCTGGCAACAAAGGCAAGAGCACAAGAAGCTCCCTATCTTTTGGAACACTCTCATTTGGCATTTGACATATGTTTTAACTTCAATAAAGAGAACATAGAATTCTATGTATATATAATATGTTTTAACATAAAATTCAACATTCCTAAAAATACACATATATCAGATAGAAGTAGAATTTTGTCTCCCAAACAAGAGACATAAAAGACCTTTTAGGGTGAACAATGCATTTTCTTTATGGAGATTAAAATATGCCTTGAAAATGATCCTATAAAACCCACAGTTATTCAATATCTGGATGATTTTTATCAGATCTAGAGATTATCTGTATAAATCTCATCCTTCTCCTCTCCTTCCAGCTGATGCTGTTGAGGGCACTCACAGATTCCCAGAGAAGAAATGTATATTTGACTTTAGGACCCCTTGCTTCCTTCACAAGGCTGTTGTCAAATTAAAGACACTCGGCAAAGGAATTTACAGGGGTATTAACCGAAATACTGGCCAGCCTTTCACAAGACACAAGACAGTGGAGGACACATTTTAATTAAACTTCTTCTACAGGAAGGTGTCCTCAGGCAGCAGAAGCTGGTCTCCCCCTTGTCTCTCTGGATCTGGTGATTAAACTGCTGAATCCTGTATGTACAAAAGGTTACTAAGCTCCCATGTGTGTAAAATAAGGAATATTTTCCCAGTCACTGTCACACAGACAAACCCTATAATTTCTCCTGAGTTTGTTCTCAGTTTTAAAACCATGCTACTCAAATTTGCCCAGCAGACATGAAGCCAACCAAGATTAGATCTTCTGCTTCAATTTGCTGCTAGAGTGGGATGGGCAGGGATAGGAAAAAACATATGTTTCTGCCACAGTCTAAAGAGCAAATTTTTCTCCTCCATTACAGTATTGGCCTGAGAGAAAAGATGTATCTTCTCTTAACCATCCCCTCACCAAACCCTTCTGCTAAATTGATTTGCACCCTTTAACACAGCCAATGTATGACATTAGAGCTCATTTCAAAAATGTGCACAGCTTTTGTCTTTGAGCAAGTGATATTGATTGTCATGAAACTCATAACACAATAGAAAGGAAGAGTATAAATATGCTTAAATATTAATAGTTCAGCAATTCCACTATTAATTTGCACTATCAATTGGAAAATCTGGTAACACAATATTACACACTCTTATATTCATGTACCCTCTTTTTCATAATCTTTATGGTTAAACCCAGGAAATTTTAGTCGAGTACATAGTAAATTCTTATGAAAAAAGTTGAAAATATGAACTACCTTTTAAAATGAATATGAACCATTAGCCAGATACTGTATCAGACTTTCCTTCTGAGGCATAGAGTAAGCTAAATCCTGTAAATCCTCTCACACATATTGGCTGTAAGTATAAAACATCAAAAGCTATTTCAGTGAGAATTCCCCTGCTTAAAACAAAATGGAGTTTGATGTCTCAGAATCAAAAACCTATTCTTTAAGTAGTCTTTCTCTTTCATTGAGATGATTTGATAAATAAGATACTATGACTCAGGCCAGGAATGCAGATTCTATCTCATCATTCATGCTGTGTAGACAGCTTAAAACTTGGATCATGTTTGGAGCATATAAATTGAAGCTCAACACCCACAAAACAAATAAACAAATTCATTTGACATTAAACTTGAAAAGTATTTTAAATAATATGTTGGAATTCTAGGCACAGTAACTCCCTTGCCACATCAAAATTAAATCTGGGTTTGGGACACTACTGAGAACACACAAGAAGTATTTGCAAAAACTGCCTGCACTGAAGTGTGAAAAATCAATTAAAACTTCCAGCCACCTCTGGATATAAATATTTTCCATGAAATAAAACGTTGCTAAAAAGCTCATATTATAATAGCACACTTTAAAAAGAATCCATTTTATTTAAAAAAAAAAAATAGTTAGAAGATAAATTGAAATTGAATAGACACAGAAGATTTTAATTACAGATTTAAATGGGATTAACTAGTCTCTAAATACCAAACCCATAACTATTATTTTTTAACTCCTATTTTCTGCTTCATATTTATACATCTCCTTCCTTACATAACAACATGTGCTTGGACCTGGCAGGCAACCTTAGATAAGTGAATACTCAATTGGATCTGTTGAGCCAAAAATCTGTGGCTGCTGCTGCGTAGCCAAAGCCTCTCGAGAGCTGAACCTCACCAGATTTGCTGTTCTGCTCTGCAACTTCAAACACAAAGCCACAGTGTGCCCTCACCTCTCTTACCCTGCAGCTTTCCCTGTGTTTTGTGCTCTTAACTACATCCTCCTTACAGTGGTGTATAAGCTCTGCTGCCTCATTACTATAACAACCAAACAACCCAAATTAACTTTCTTTTACTGCAGTAATGTCTAAATTACTCAGAGCAGTATTTTTATGCTGATAGAGCTGCTGAGAGACCTGGTACTTATTCCCCAAAGCAGATTACAACACAAAAAGCTAGTATCTCACTGGATGAGACCAGAGGGTTCAGAAAGTTTAGTGTCTTGTAGATGACCTTAAGTAAAGAGTGTACTTACTGCATTTATAAATGTACTACAATAAATTTAATCTTTCTAGTTTAAGAAGCAAATGCTGTAAGAATGTGCCAAGATGAGTTTATACAAACCTGTCAGAGACTGAAATACCACAGTCTATAGTGAATACCATACTGATGAGCATTTTTTGCATCCTTTCTGTTGTGTTTTGTTTTGCATTTAAGCATGATGGATTTTAAAATGTGCTAGTTGACTTTTTGATGCTGTGATTATGCTGCCAGTTATGGTAGAAATCACACCCAATAATGGTCCACAGAAAATGTCTGAAAGGGAGGTACAAGCAAGTCAACTCACTAGTGAATCACACTCATGGTAAAAATGTCTTTAAACCTGACTTGTAAAAAAATATATGAAGATATTTTAATATGCTTTCAAATACTGGTTTTCCCATCATTAGTGTAACAATTATGGACAATAAATTATAATTAACTGACTGAATTAAAGCCAGAAAAATTGACATAATGTCCATTGGGAAAATTACTTACTTTGAATGGAGTTTTTTCTTTTTTAGATCATTTATAAAGTAAATAAAATAAACAACACACGTAGGAATATGCAGGCATGTGGATTAGTAGGGATGTTTGAACTTCAGTTCTGTAAACTATTGATTTACTCTGATCAGCTCCTTATCTGGTAACCCAAACTCAGAATGGCTTAACCTGACATCCCTGTACAAGTAAAATATTTATCTTTACTATAAGCAGAGAAGAATATGTTATTATTTCAAGTAAGCAACAGAAAGGAGAAGATTAGCTGATGATCAGTAGCCTGTAGATGAGGTTATGCTGTCACTGCTAGAAAGTTCATACTAACTTAGCTCTAGCATTTCTGGATAGGTGATTCCCATGCCTTAGATTGATCGACCTTTTCTTGAATTCCATGTTCCAGGGAATCAGGTACTACTATGTACAAGGAGAACATGCCAGACTGTGCTGTAATCAGCTGCCCCTGGGCTCTTGTCAGCCTTTGCCTGTTAACTCTGCTGCCACACACAGAAATATTTTCACCAAGGAAGAGAGAAATAAAAGGATGGAAAAGAATGTCACAAGTTGCACAACTTCTGCTGGGACTTCATTCTCCACACCTTCCTGCTTCTTCCTTCCCTAAAGCCAACATGGTCCAGCTTGAGAACAGATAATCCTGTTTATACAACAATAGACCCAAAACACAAAAACTCAAGGGCCAGGATAAGAAACAGGCCATGAAAGTAATGATGCAGGAGACAACTGTGAGGTTGCTTGTTGATGGCCTCCTTTACCAGAATCAGCACGGGCAGGTACTGTCATGAGGAGGGACTTTGATAGGTCATTTTGTTTTCCATACTCATCTTTTGGGAATGGAAAAAGTCAAAGGAGTTGGGTATGTGTGACAAGATTATATGAGACAAAGCCTGGCACTAATAGCATCTGAGAGACCCTAACAGAGTCCTACAGAAAAACAGTTATAGGAACTTCTTGCCTTTAATGTTGAGGGAAACAAAAAATATCACAACACTCTTCTTAGACACAGAAATGCTTACTGACTTTATAGAACTCACCTGTCATTTCCTATAGGACTTCATTTCCTTGTAGTGGCAACAGTTGATTCAATGACTGTTTCATGAGGCTGCTATGCAAGTCTATGAAATGCAATGGTTTCTAGGCTAGCATTGTCTTTCCTATACTAAACAAGCACATGCCAATGCTTTCTAATCTGAATTCGTAATCACATCCTACACATTACAAACCATCAGATCTCAGCTGCTATCAAGCTGTTCCATGTTGCCAGCTAACCTTGATACCAGATTGTTGCTTGGAGGTTGCTAAGGCAGTCCTGAAAAATCTCATTCATGCAGTATAGGATTTGTTCAATGCTTTAAGTTTCCAAGCTACCTGTCTTCCCAAATGAGTTTCACAATGGATTTTGTGGCACATCAAAAAATTGCATCCTTGGTCAGAGTTTTTCAAGAAATTCTCCTTATTTCAGTATCAAGTAGGATCTGACTGTGACAAACTTCAGATAGAAATCCACCACTGTCGTGGGCTGACCCAAGCCAGATGCCAGACACCCACGAAAGGAGCTCACTCACTCCCCTCTGCAGCTGAACAGAGGAGAGAAAATTTAATGAAGCTTTCATGAGTTCAGATAAGGACCAGGAAAGATCACTCATCAAATACCATCAAAGGCAAAACAGGCTCAACTCTGAGATATAAAGTGAGCTTATTACTAACAAAATCATAGCAGGATAATGAGAAGTAAAATAAGTCCTTAAAAAGACCTTTCCCCTACCCCTCCCTCTTTCCCAGCTCTACCTTCTCTCTCAGTGGCACAAGGAGATGGGGATTGGGGTTATGGTCAGTTCATCACCTGTGATTTCCCCCTCTGCTCAGGGAGAGGAGTTGTTCCCCTGCTGCACCGTGGGGTCCCTCCCACGGGACACAGTTCTCTGTGACCTTCTCCAATGTGGCTCCAATCTCAGGCGCAGCAGCTCCCTGTGTTCTCTGTGACCTTCTCCAATGTGGCTCCAATCTCAGGAGCAGCAGCTCCCGGTGTTCTCTGTGACCTTCTCCAATGTGGCTCCAATCTCAGGAGCAGCAGCTCCCGGTGTTCTCTGTGACCTTCTCCAATGTGGCTCCAATCTCAGGAGCAGCAGCTCCCGGTGTTCTCTGTGACCTTCTCCAATGTGGCTCCAATCTCAGGAGCAGCAGCTCCCGGTGTTCTCTGTGACCTTCTCCAATGTGGCTCCAATCTCAGGAGCAGCAGCTCCCGGTGTTCTCTGTGACCTTCTCCAATGTGGCTCCAATCTCAGGAGCAGCAGCTCCCGGTGTTCTCTGTGACCTTCTCCAATGTGGCTCCAATCTCAGGAGCAGCAGCTCCCGGTGTTCTCTGTGACCTTCTCCAATGTGGCTCCAATCTCAGGAGCAGCAGCTCCCGGTGTTCTCTGTGACCTTCTCCAATGTGGCTCCAATCTCAGGAGCAGCAGCTCCCGGTGTTCTCTGTGACCTTCTCCAATGTGGCTCCAATCTCAGGAGCAGCAGCTCCCGGTGTTCTCTGTGACCTTCTCCAATGTGGCTCCAATCTCATGTTCCATCCCTTTTCTCTCCCTGTGAACTGAGTCCATCCCAGGAACAAACAGCCCTCCCCAAACTGCTGTAGCATGGGTCACTCTTCCAGAGGGTGCAGTCCTCCAAGGACAGGCTGCTCCAGCCTGGCAGCAGAGCCCCAATCTCCACAGGTCTCCCATGGGCTGAAAGCCTCCTCTAGGAATTCACCTGCTCCAGAGTGGGGCTCTTTCACAGGCTGAGGATGGATCTCTGCATCCCCATAGACCTCCATAGGCTGCAGGGGTACAGCTGCCTCATCAAGGTCTGCACCATGGGCTGCAGAAGAATCCTGCCTCCAGCATCTGAACCACCTCCTCCCTCTCTTTCTGCACTGACCTTGATGTCTGCAGAGCTGTTCTCACATGGTCTCACTTCACTCTTCTCCAGCTGCAATTATAGCTGTGCAACAACTTTTGTTTTTCTTCTCAAATATATTATCACATAGGGATTACCACCATTTCTAACTGGCACAGCCTTGGCCAAAGGCATGTCCAACTTTGGAGCCACTGGGGATTGGCTCTGCCAGACATGGAAGCAGCTTCTAGCAGCTTCTCACAGGAGCTGCCTCTGTGGTCCCCACCTCCTCCCCAAAACCAGGCAGTGCAAACCCAGTACAACCACACAAACCTGAACTGAAGTTTTCCTTACTGTCTGATTTTCTGTTCAGCATTATCATATGAGCACTCTCCTATTTCTAAAAGCATTTCTAATTAAATTACACCAAACCATACATTAATTAGCAGAATCCATATTTCCTTGTACAGAGCACAGTTTCTAATTCAGAAGGAGATTTGGCTGAGCAAAATCAGAACCGTTATTTAGCTCAATGCAAGACAAAACACAACATTTCTGTCCTTACTTTGTTCATGCTCTGCTGAATGTTGGAATCAAAGTGATATCAGAACACAGGAAAGCCACGTTTTGTGCCAAAGCTCATCTGCTTTTAATACACCATTTAATCTCATGATCACTCTCACACTGTTCTGCTTTAGCAAAACAGTAACAAGCCTATCCTTTCATACCAACATATTCCACTACAAAAACCAACTAAACAGGGTTAGGTTTAATATTTTTCTTCCAAATTACTCAATTTTCAAAGGAAAACAAATGCACACCTATAACATTTGACAGACAGAATTTTAGATATTCCTTTAGAGACACTGGGAAGATTTTTTGAGCATTAGGTTTTTTATCTGTTGAGCAGATATGCTAAAGTGGGAAGAAGGTTCATTTACAAACACTTAACCAAAGTATGCCTTTTCCAAGAGGCATGCCATGGACATCACAAAATCATGTATGCATTTGACTGAAATTATCAGAGAATTTCATTTATAGGAAGAGAAAAAAAAGTTCAGATACAGTGAGGTTTGCAGAGGTGGAGAAGTGACCCCTTCACCTGCTGTGTCCCTTTCACTATCACTGTGAAAGCAGATTTTCATTTCTGCTGTCTTGCTTTACAGTGTTCCAATGTAAACGTTCTAAGAAATATTTCTAAGACCAGATTTTTGATTTTTTTTCCATACCAGTTTATTTTGCTATTAAATTTATAACTAGAAAAGTTAGATATAACTTGGTTTCTTTTTTTTTTTTCAAATGAAATGATTGGTAGAGTAAAAAGTCTGATTTTTAAATATGATTTCCTCATACAATAGAATGGGCAAAATCTACTTGTTTGTTGCTAATATTTAACAGAATTAAAATCTTGTGTGGCAGAGACTGGTTAGAAGGTAGGAAATCAGATGCATTTTCTGTGAAATGATTGTTTTATTACAAACCTTTTTTATAAGAAATACAGCAATTGTTTAAAGAAGGTTCATTAAGTCTCTAGAGTGCTGAATGCACGTCTCCAAAGAGCGGAGGAAATAAATTAAATGTCCTTTCCTGTATTGTTGATGAACTTTGTGATTACTCAAATTCAGAAGAACCACGATTTTACCAGAAGTTCAATAAAAGACTGAAATTACTATGCCTTGTTTTAAATTAAAATTTTGATTTTCTTACACTTTTTCAAGAGTCAGAAACTCTACCTCATAACAATATAACAACCTTAGGGTACGGGTATCAAGATACATATTTATAGTTTTCAGTAAAACTAGATATCATACTCCTATGATGCTTCAGTGTACACTGAATTGAATTTTAATATTAAGCTGCTTGCTTCCTCCACATTAATTTTCTAGTTGCAGATATGTGAACTTGTGATCTGATCAAAAGGTCAGAGTGCCATGGACCACATCTGATATCTATTACAAAATGTAATCGAAATATAAGGAAATTGGTCAGACAAGTACATTTTAAGTAAATTTTAAGTTACTATGGTGTATTTTATATCTTGGGGAGTCAGTGAAAAAAAGCTTTTATGCTCTACATGAAGTTGCATAACAAGGGATGATGCAGGGTACAATTCTGTAATATAAAATTTACCCTGCTGTAAAATTTTCTATAATTTTCTTCACACTTAAGAATTACAGTGCAAGGGTTTTATCCACGCTAGCCAACACAGAAGTATTGTGGGCTCCAGCTGTTCCTTGCTTGGTCTACCTCTCAACTTGGAGAAGAGAGGGCACCAAGGATTCTACAAGAGAGGTGGCAAGGGACTTTTTACAAGGACACGGAGGACAAGAGGGAATGGCTTTAAACTGAAATAGAGTGGTAGATTTGGGTTATATATTGGGGAGAAATAACATCTCAAAAGCTGTCTGGAGTGTGCCTTAAGTAATTAAAATTTTTGCATCTCTTTGCAGCTGTGATCCAAAATCTTCTGGCAGAAGATGTACCAGCCTATCCTACCACCCCAGCCATAAGTGTGAACATGTCTTGACCTTACAATTTCCTCAAGAGCCATATGCACTGGATATGATTATTAAAACATAGAGAAGCAAAGCTTCACCTCACTCAGGCATTTTCAGGGGGAAAAAAAAAAATCCAGCTAATGGGAAAGTGCTTGACAATGTTTGCTTTTGTCTTTTCCCTTGCATGTTCAGCTGAACTTAATCTATTGTTTGCAGTTAGACAAAAGGCAGGACAAATTACATGTTTGCCTACGCCTATTCAAAGAAAGGGAACAAAGGTTTCAGAATCAGCCATAGAAAATGGAGTTATTTTTCTCACTCTTTACAAATATTTAAATTGTAAGCATTTGAGCTGCAGAAATAGCAAGCCTAGCTGAAACTGCCTTTTCTCAAGAAACCTGAAAAGAACTTAGAAAAAAAAAAAGACACTTCTTTTCACTTGTCATACAAATATTTTCAAGAGCAACTAAGATAAAGAACTTTTAGGTTTTAATTTACAAGACAAGAGTAATTTTAAGTATTGCAGTTTTGTGTTCAGGTTCTTTTGATGAAAGAGTTAAGAAAGTAGCCAAATCCACAAAAATATTTCTTTTATTTGTAAAAAAAAAAATGTTTAATAACAATTCTGGTGTACTCCTGGTCCTAAGAAATACCATACTCCACAAATTTGTATAATTCAAAATTAAATAAAAGCTGTAATTTTACCAGAGAACTCTCACCACTGGTTCAGCTGCCTTTTATATTTATCTCTGACTTTTTACTGTACAATCATATTGCTTCTTGCATCATGCATTATGTAATCTACTAAGTTCAAAGGACACACATTTTAGTGTACAACAGGAGCAGTGAAAATTAATAATTTCTCCCAGGAGAGTTTAGCCATTAAAAAAAAAAAAAAATTTAAGGTATTTTCAACTGCAGTAATTTCCAGTTTTGAAAAACAGGAGATTTTGGCAATGGGGTGGGTGGTAGCCTATTATATCATGATTTACCAGAATTGTGTGAGGTCAATGGCGTGTTTTGGAAAAGGCATACTTTGGTTAATTAAGTTTTTTTTAATATAACCTTCTCCCAACTTTAGCAAATCTGATACCTGTACTGGTTCTGAAATGGAGTTGTGGTGTAGTGCTGTCCTTATCAGTTATACCATATTCATTGTTGTTGTCCACCACTGTGGATGTCTTCTTCTGGTTGCATGCCATTTTAAGGGAAAATGAAAAATACTGCAGTTTTTAGAATGAAGTAAAGGTCCTTTTTCCTTCACAGTTGAAGATCAGGCAGCTGCAGGCCAGAATTTCACTCGTACAGTTTTCTGTGGACTGCCTGAGCAGGAAGGCAGCTATGGTATTAAGACAAAAAGAACTGGCCACTATCAGCTTTGGGCACTGGAGACACCAAATTATGATACATAAATAGGGCTACTCAGTAGGGATTTGTTTTAATAATACAGGTACACAGAGCTTGGAAATGGACTGGAAAAAACACTCTATTTTAAAATATGGTTGCTATGCTATAATTTTTTCATTTGCCAGCAACTAGAAAAATAAATAATCACTTTGTTAATTTCATAACTATTTAATGATTAACTCTTCTATGCACTCAGTGCTACAGCATCAGAAGAATATCACTTATCTAGAGCGAGTGTTCAGTTTTATGTAGCCAAAGAGAAAATATTTATCTATTTAGCACAACCTAATACAAGAAAACAAGAGTCTGATTTTTTTCTGGAAAAATATTTCAACATAAGCAAGTGAGATCTAAGTCTAGAGAATGCCATGAATATCTGAAAGTACATAAATAATTTCATACATTTATGTGTCTGAGAGGAGTCAAGTCATCTCTGTGTTCCTGTAGCTAATTCCACAGCATATGAGTATGTGCATATACAGACAAGACTCTTTAGCATTAGCCTGTTTTAGATGTTTCAGTCTCTATTATATCAGTTGATGTAAAAAGTTATGCTATTAAGAAATTATATAATATGTTTCCTTGAGTTAAAAAAAGAGTATATTTCTGATCTGGGACTAGGGCTTCTCTGCAAGAGTGTGATGGAAAAGTGTTCTTTGGTGGCTGACCACCAAAAATAGCAGAAGGGCAAGGGGGTCTTTACCTTTTACATGTTCAGCATTGAATAAAACTCTCTTTTCAAATAGTCTGAAATGATCAAGTTGCTTTTTCAAACTAGTTGGGTGGTCTGAAATGGATTCTTTAAACCTTAGTTTTGTAACACAAGCTGAATTTGTCACAGCAATACTGGGCAAATGCTATGCTCATGTATGCCTTAGGAACTACTTATCCACTGCATTTTTAGATGAAAAATCTAAAACATTAGCAGAGGCTTATTCATTCTAAAGAATACTTGATCTTCTGTGATGCATAAGCTCCAAAAGTTAATGGCCACTTGCTGTGCTTTCTTCATGAAGGTTGACAAGAGGGGAAACTGTCATAAAAATCCCTGCTCTGTACTGTTAGGCAGAAAAAATAGTCAAACTCAGAGGGGCTGTGTTACCTTCTCCTAGCAGCTATCAGTACCCTGACCTGTCCTTTTGCCCTCTGCTAAAATAGAGGTCTGACTCTTTCTATAATTCTCTTTGTCAATGATAGCTAAAACTCTATGAAAGTTTGAAGTTAAAAAAAGGTTAATCTCTTAAAATGACACTTCAGTTACACCCCACTATTTGTACTTTGACAAAATCTATTTAAGATCTTTGATTTTTTTTTTTCTTTTTGATGATATGACAGGTCCCATTTCTCATGTTTTTTATACCAGGCACATTTCAGTTAAAGTGAATCTTGGTTGTAATCAAAATTTTTTTCCAAACTTCCCTCTACACAACAAGCTAGTTTTTGTAATTTTATTTTTTTCCCTTTTATAACTACAGCACAAAGTAAAGTAAAAGTTAGGTAAATATTTTATCTCTATATAAAAGAGACAGTTAAACAATAAGGAGTTAAAGTAATAGACTACAGGAGCAAGAATCAGGGATCATCTGGTCAGTCTTGTGATTATATTCTAAAAATACTGAATTCTTCCTTAATTTGGAAGGCAAGTGCTTTTACCTGATGGAAAGAAAAATTGTTTGGCTGATATCTGCACCTAGTTGAAGAAAAGACCAGGACTGTGCTGAATGTGATCAATAAGCAATGAGCTGGGCCCTCACTGTGCCTACCCCTCCTGCCACATGTGGCCATGCTCAACCATGCTGTTCTTGGCACAAAAACAGTAACACACTTTGCCTAGAAAAAGCATTTATATATGTTAGAAAACAATCCATTTAGAGTGAAGGAGAGAAAAACTATAAGCTTTCTCCATACCTATGTTACTTTACTAGACAATCTTTTGCAACTACCTTCAGTTTTAACTGGAGTTCTAGGAACACTTTGAAGGTTTGGACCACTGTTCCTCATATAAGAGACATGAAAAATTCCTCTAACCACCCTCTAGCTACTACATAATGTCATGCTTTTTACAGAGAACATAACAAAAGGTATCCCTAAAGGTATGGAGGATAATAAATTTTGGGAATGCTAATAACATCACACATAAATCTTTATTTTCTGATCATTATTATATTATTTAAAAAGTGTATTTTGAAAGAAATTCTTACAAAATCGGTAACATATTTTCCAATAAATTTCATTTAGAATATGTGTATTGGAATCTGTTTTAATAAACTACTACACCCTAAGTTCATCTAGCATAGATGGGTTAAAATGGGTTAAAAAAGAGATTTTCTTGTGAGTTTCATTTAATTGGAAAGTGCAACATATTTCACTTTCCTCATTACAGGTTCTGTAGGAACTGTATGACATTTTCTCAAGTATCTTCCAGAAGCTGTAGGACAAACCTCCAATCCTAGCTTTCTTCTGGATTAAAGCTAGGATATCAACAGCTTCAGAAACTTCCAGGTTATAGTCCCACCTGATGCTTGCTAGCTATTATTTAATAAACTTCTTTAAGGGCAGGAGTGGGCCTGTGCTTCTAAAATTTGTATTCTCTATTTTTTTTAATGAAATCCTGATGCAAAACTGGCTGAAACTCCCATATCAGTGTTCCCCATGGACCTCCCTGTGTCTCAGAGAGTTAAGTACACAAATGAGAAGACCAAAATGCAGCATGAATATTAATGTTCTGGCAGTGTGTCTTTGAGCTGGCAGGGTTCTTTTACTTGGGCAGCTGCCAGATGTGATCATTTGGAATATGAAACTACTTCATGAGAAAACTGAGAAATAAATCTAGAATCCACTGGAAAACCCAAAGCTATTGTTTCTTTATTACAAATATAGAAGTACTTTTAGTTACAGACTACTAGGATATCTTCTAGAAACTAAAAAGTAGATACTGCCCAAAATTTAATAAAATGCTGCAACCAGCATTACAGAATAGGGGAAGATGTGCAGAAGCAGAGGCAGTGCCTTTGTTTCCTCTCTCTGAGATATTAAACATGTATTAGCAATGGACACCTGAGTATTAATATGTTGTGATTATCTCTTTCCCTCTCTTTTTAGGATGTTTTAGTTTGGTAAAGAAAAATCAAGGCTCTCTGCAGACTGGCAGTGTCTAACCCCAGATGTTTCCTGTGCATTTTCTAAGCTGAGCACCTCACATTACCAGTTGCTGTGACACATGTAATGTCATTAGACAGGGAATAAACAACTTCAAAACCATCTACAGAGCCCAACATCTAATTAGTCAAACAAGCAGGCTGGGAAATCAGAAACACCAGAGCCAACTCTATCTTGCTGTGTGCTGTGAGAAAAAACTTATGCCAGCTGCATCTTCGCTCCAAGGCAGTACTGAAATTATTTCAGGTACAAATAATCATGATCACATGAGACTCAAAAAATTATGATCTTGTAATTATTGAGACAAAAAAGGACAATTTTTTATATGCTATGGTTGTGTAGTAGAAGGGAAGGGGAGAAAAAATGGTAACAATCTTCAGTGGTTGGTGAAATGGCATCATTGGGAAAGAGTCAATGGAGGATGGTAGGGCATATTGGAGGGGAGACTAAAGTTTTCTTCTTGGAAAATTAATGTAAGATGATGGTAAAATATTCACCTCAAATCCTCTCTGACTGTGGTGGGAATGGGCAAGAAGAGTAGCTTCCACCAAGCCCTTTAGGTTAGGGTCTACAAAACTTGCCCTACATGCATGCTCAACCTGTGACTTCATAAATGATTTTATATTCACCCACTGCAGAAAGTGAGGGAATAGAGAAGACAGAATCAGACTATTCTCTGAGGTGCACTACAAAACAGAAAGAGGCAACAGGCTGAATGCAGTATGGCAATTCCTGCCTAGAGAAAAAGGGAAAAAAATAATCCAGTTGCAAGTGTTTATACAGGAGGCTGTGTTTTCCACAGAGGCTCCTGGAGATTTTCAAAACTGACCTAGAAGTCTTGAGCAAACTGATCTACTTTGATGTTCTGCTTTGAGCAGGTGCCTGGGCTCAGTGAATACCAGGAGTCTCTATAACCTGAATTTTCTTGCAATTCTGTGATATCCTACCATTTTTCAGGGATGATAGATTCCTGGAACTTTTAGCCAGGACTGCATGTCAGACCTGGAATTAATATTTTGGAGGGTGTTTTTCTGACACAAGCAATGAGATTACTGTTTTTAAAGGTGAATCAGTTCTTAATGTGCTTGCATATTTGATTTCATTTCCATATGTAATGTTTCCCGTATTGCCTCTTTATAACCATAACTTTCCAAAGCATTCCAGGGTGCTTTCTCAACCTGGGCACCTTTGCTTAGACTATTTTTAATTGAGTGAGTCAGAAACAATGTTTTTGATTGCTTCTGCTCCTTAGGGACTGAAGGAATACTTGGGCTTATTATTTACAGATCCTTTCTCCTGACATGCTGCCATCTCTAACTCTTCATTTCACTTCAAGAACCACTCAATTTAAAATAAAAAAAAAGGGGGGGGATTGAAAGACTGAGGAGGGTGAGAGAAAAGTCCCTAAACAATCAAATGTAAGTGATAGCAATTATGAAACATAGCTGAACTGCAAATGATTAAAAGTTCTTTTTTGTAATGAACATAGCATTTTTTTGTCTTAGCAGATGTGCTGCAATGTTATTAGGATGGGTTAGTTTGTTCTTTGGGGTTTTTTTTGCAAAACTCCTGGGCAAAATTGATCTAGCAGAGCAGAATTTATGCTTTGTCTTAATTGTTAAATTAACTAAGCCCTTGCACTCTTAAGAAATGCAGTCTAGATCATGCTAGGTCCTAGTAGTCTAGGTCTTGCTACTGTGAATATAACAAATTATAAATTCCTTCCTTTATGTTCAATCCTATTTATTCTAGACTGAAAATGTACATAGAGGGAAACAAGTTACTTGCTCTTAGAGTTTATACAGAATCTATATCTGTTTCCATCTCCAGTGAGCAAACAACTGCAGGAGTGCACGAATATTGCTTCTCAAAAGTAGCATGAGTAGCATGTTATTCAGGAATTTTGTGGGAAACATTAAGTTAGTACCAACAAAATAATGAAAATGACAACAGATTTCTGACTTTCACTAGAAGCTCGCATGTAGAATTAATGGATTTTTAATTTATTTTTAAAGGAAAAGCATGTGAACATAATTGGTTTTGCCAAAATGCTACTGCACGTTTTTCCCAGATGTAAGGGGGTCATTCAGAAATAGAAAATTCCTCTGAGAGACACAGCTAGAATGGATTCATGGCAGCTGAGCCTACCTCTCCAAAGGTTGCCTGAGGTATGTCTTGCTGGAAACCAACAAGATCAATATACATGTTATTGAGAGCAATATGTTTCAAGGAGGAATACAGGTATTGTGACACAAAGAGTATCTCCAACACAAGTCAGAGTTGTCCATGGACTGAGAAACCACTGCTTGGGCAGAGAGTAATAAATATCTGGTTGTATCTGGTAAATACCAAGTCTTCGGATCAAACTGACTCTTTTTCTAAAATTATTTCTGGACTTACATATGCTTTTTATTCCTTTAGCAACTTGATTTATAGAATTTACTGTATACAGTAGCTTCTGGGCAAAGTAATTTTCTCCACACATTACATCAATGTTTGCTAGCAGATAGCTCCCTAAAGATATGCATTAAATCCTCCTCATTGTATCACAATTTATTTGCAGTGTTGCTCAGTATACACAATGTTCTTCAGTTCTTTGGAAAATATCCTTTTTTTTTTTTTTTTTTTA
>VZRX01004652.1:171150-201141 GCA_013398075.1 Notiomystis cincta
ATTCCTTTTTTTTTTTTTTTTTCTAATACTTATTTCCTGTTTTATTTATAACTGAACTGACTCAGAAAAACCCAGATGACTTTCCAGCAATGCTAACTGCATAACTATGTTGGTTTAACTATGCAGCTACTATACAATCCATACATATAATTTAACTATGACAAAATCATCTTATTGCTGGTTTGCAGACACAACTTTCAGTTTCACAAATACTGATGCAACATAAAGCAAGGGCTTATTTCATAAGGGCCTGAACAATCACTTCTCATTCTAGTGATCAAAAATAAAACAAAACAAATAGGTAACAACTGACTTACTGTACAAAGAAGACCAAAGACATTTCTGTGTCGAAGTAAAAGAACATAGACTGCTTTACCACCTTCATATTTACATGGGTACCCTGTATCTGCTTTATTTCTTCCTCACTACACAACCTGTTGAAGACAATGCCATGAAATAACTCTTACTGATAAATGAAAAAGAGAGAGAAAACATTATCAAGCTGATCACTAGTGATAGCAGCTGTTACATAATTTTGTTATGAAGCTATTTCCTGCTGCTAGAGGGTTTGAAATAACATTTACTTGTGTAATTGTAATTGCATTTATTTTATTCCTCCTGGCCTAAATAAAAAGCATAAATTAAACAATATTGAATATTTCATGGAGATAACCTCTTTAAAAAAAATGAATTAAATGTTTTTACTTATATTTGACATGTTATTACGAAATAGCTGGTAGTAGAACTGTATATCAAACAACCAAAACTATGCTAACTTCAAATATCAACTTTTTCTCCTCAAAGGATTAGACTTCCATCCAATTATCTTCTATCAATCAGTAAATTATTTACTTCCTATTTATTCACCTTTTTAATACCTATGTATAATAAATAATATAGGGGCCATATCATCTTCTTTAGCCATGTTAAAGTCTGACATCTGCTTAAAACCATTCATTCAAATTATATCTATGGTGAATGAAGTCTTTTGAAGTGAAAAATATATGTATATGAGACATCTCTCTCTCCTGTAAGAGATGTCTCAAGACAGGTGTGCCCCTCTTCTCCTCAGGTAGGAGTACCTTAAATTATCTGTGCAGCTGTTACTAATAAATAATGAATTCTACCTGACATGTGGGAGTAATTTTTGTTAAATTATCTCATGTGTTATCTCTGAGACCACAGTCCCTGGTCAGAGCTTTCTCCCTCTACCTGCATACAACTGAAGGGGCTTGCTGTCTCAATGGCCATGGGGCTCACTGGCAGCAGAGGTCTGGGGGAGTGCATGAAAGTTACCAAAAGATGTTTCCAGGGGATTGCAGGATGTGAGAAACTTATTGGTGATGCTAAGGAGAAGAGTCAAAGGCAAGGCAAGGAAAGGAAGGGAACAAGGTGGCTGTGAGAGAACCAGTATGAAGGAAAAGGTGACAACACTGGCTGGCCAAGGGAAGCAAGAATGAGACACCACAACCTGGAGGGTCCTGAGTGCCCATTGTCAGCAACTCAGAGAAGCTGTGGCTTAGGGGCTTGCTAAGAAGGGGCTTGAGCAGGTACAGGTAGCTGTGCAACAGCCAGCTAGCTCTGTGTGTGTGTGTGTCTGTGTACTCCACCAAGTATCTCCCACCCTGATAAACTGGAGCAGAGGAACGGCCAGTGCTATCCATGTTGGGATGAGAGCTGTGCAGAAAAAGACACATTTTGTCAGTCTGTGCACCTGGCCACATTAATACTGTGCATGTCTCTGCTGGGATTAGGTGCTCAGCCTAGAAGTGAGCTGGACCTGGGAAAGGAGGAGAACTCCATGGGTCCTGCATATCCCCAGATGCAGCTGCCACAGAACTTCACTACCAGGCCAGGCTTGCTCTCCATCTGCTTATGAAGGCAAGAGCATTACCTAACAGGTCATTCCACTCAGCTCTCTCTTTATTTGGGCAATGACTGGAAGGAAGGACCTGCCAGATCTTCATCCATGGTCATAATTCTCTTCCTTATTATCTGTCTGTAATTTCATGGTAGGAAAACTTTTTACATGTTCTACTAAAGAGTTCCTGTAAACTCACGTGATCTGTGGAATGGGGTTCATTATACGTATTCAATTAATTTTTTAAAGCAGTTAACAAGCTTTGACTCTGCAAAGAGAAGTAGTGAATGAAGAACTCTCTTCAATTCTCTAGTGATTTCCAGGTCCTTCTGCTTTCCACACAGCACTATATTCACATTCTTCATTTGTTTGTCTGTACTATTACTAAATTAGAGTAAGAAAAAGGATATGACACACCCCCCTGCTATTCAGACACAATTATACACAAATTAAGACTCACAAAGCTCTTACCAGTGATGTTGACTGCAGAGCTTCATCTTGATCTCCATGCATTGCTCTTATTAAGTACCATCTTGAATGACAATAGAAACTTGAAATGTGAATCACACTTTAATCTGTGATTGCATCTGAATACATTTCATCCAATTCCCTGAATATTTATTTTAATCCCTCTCTAGCATGATCCACCATAGAGCAAAGTAAAAGAAATTGCTCCTGAAGAAAAATGATATTATTGCCTCTTATTTCCCAATTTTTTCTCATTCTGTACTTGTCCCATACTTTGTAGTCCAAATACTTGTCCTAGGCTTCTTATCCAAGACTGAGGTGCTTGTGCTCCACTACAATATAAATATTAGAAATTAAAAGAATTCTGGAGTGTTGCACTATAATCTACAACCAACATGAATATAAAAGAAAGCAATGGTGTTATAACTTTTGCTTTTTTTGCTAGAGATGTAGATTCGGAACAATGTTCTGAAATCCAGCTTTACATGGGGATTTGTTGGCAGCAAACAAATGATCAATTTTTTATAGGAAACAGAAGAAAAGTACAGGAAAACACAACAGATTGAGGGAAGATGAGAAGCAGGAAAAAGACAAGAGTAAAATAGAAAAAAAAAGAAGGGGAATCTTAGAGAAAGTGGCAGAGAATATTGCTTACATGAGACAAATGAGAAAATGCAAGAAAGAGAAAATTTATAGATTAATAATGAATAAAAAGGCTTAGAAAAGTTAATAAAATAATCATGAAATCAAAGAAAAATAATTAATTGATAGAAAATATTTTTGAATACTTTTTTTCTATGCATCTGTAACTGGAGGAAAGGAGGGTAGGTAGAATAAGTCAAAAACACTAAAAGGATAAAGGCAAATCTCTAGAGATAGAACCAAACCCAAAAGAAAGTGAAAGAGCAAAGGAGTAGAATGTAATACATCTTTTGCAGCAAATATAAAAATTTTACTATTTATTTTACTTTCTCTTCATTAACATTTGTTATATTCTACACTATTTTGCAAGTCTAGTCTTGAGCTCTATCCTACAAGTCAGTAGATATGAAATTCCAATTAAAATCTTAAATAAACTTCTGAAAGTAAAGCATGGGTACTAAATATTTCCCCATAAAAGACCAGATGTTTCATTTTAGTTTCAAGTCAATAAGTGACATTAGTTTATTATAATAATGATATTTTTATTTTGAACTTTTCACTAATGTTTGTGATAGATTTGAAATACTATTCAGAACACCTTAATACAGCATACAAGTATTAAGTATATATTTTTGACATGCTAAGATTGCCTTTCACTGCTGTTTAAAATAGCTAGAAATGAGAAACCCTTGAGACACACAATATTTACCATTCAGGTTTGATTTTCATTGGCATTTTCACTGGTACAATGGCAAAGATATGTTATTGGTTGATGATTTTTTTATATACATTAAAATTTGAGGGGTCTTTTCCATCAATATTTAAATAAACACATTTCAGAAGGTCATATAAGAAACACCAATCATTCATCAACTAAATCAGACTGAATTTGCTCATTTCCACAAAATTAAGAGACAGAAAGGGTAACTTCACTGCTTGCCAAATTTTCCCACCGTATGTTTTTAGCCAGCATGACTGGAATGATGAAGGTCCCTGGCATAGAGGCAGTGACTCAAGCATGCCTCTTGTGGACCAGTATTTCCCCATCTGAGGTAAGATCAACCCAGTCTGCATCCTGTTTACCATACTTGCAGATTTTCATCAGAGTTGTTGAAAAGGAGGCAGGTAATAGTAGCAGAACATTTAAACTCATATTTCTTTGCCTTCTTGAGCAGAATTCTGCAAGAATTCTGCAATTTTGGACTTAATTTCAAACAAAAAGAATGTTTCCCTTAGTGTACCTCTTTTAAGAAAATTGTAAAATCTATACTGTAGGTGTAAATGAAACAGTTCAGGTTTCGTTTGCTGAAGAGCACAGTTGCCTGTCTCTGTGGGCTTTGCCATGAGATAAGCACAGAATGGAGCCATGGGATGGTGCTAACTCAAGGGCTGCTGGAGACCAGGTCAGGTTAGCTCATGCAGCTTCAGGCATCTGCACAAAAATTCCCACTGTGGCAAACAGTGTAAAGAAGCAACTGCTCATAGGCACATCACTGGTCAAACAACAGAAAAGGCAAATCAGAAACTGTGCTGAAATCAGCTCCCATGGGTAAAAGGTAATTCTGACAGGGGGAGATTGTGATGATGACTCACAGCCCACCAACCCAAGAAAGAATTCAAAAGAAGGGAAAGACTGAACATAGGGATAAATTGGTATTAGAAGTGAGGGAATCATTCAACCAACAGAAAAAGGGAACTATGTATCCAATGAGCATTAATTCCTTTGTTTGCTAAGATGCATAAATGGTGAAAAGTTTTGAACAGCCTCAGGAACTTCATAACCAAGAAGCAGAGTGTGAAGAAGGAGCAGTGGGACACCTCTAGATCCATGGGTGATGACAATCTTCTGCTTGATGTCTCTTCCATCTCTCTCTCCCCTTTTCTATTCCTTTCTATCTCTCTACAATTATTGTTAGGTAAAATCTGTATTGTTGACTTCTGCATGAGGCCTCATTTTCACCTTAATTCAGGCAGAGGCTTCTCTGACTGATTGGTTCTTAACATTTGCCAAAACAGACAGCTGATTCCAATTTTCTCCCTCCTTTTCTTCCAACAAATCTCAATAGTTTTTAGGCATATGAGCAGTTTCTGCAAAACTTGCAAAGCTGAAACTCTTTTGTTTTAATTCCAGTGAAGAAATCTCATTGTTAAATGAAAGGAGAGAAAACTCAATATTGACTTTGTTAAAAGGCATTCCAGATTTTCACTCAGCTGTTAAATACTCACATTCACACATATATTGTCAGTGGATTTATACACTCTTAAACACTATCAGACAATCCCTGTAAGCATTACTACAGTGCCATCCCTGCAATGTCATGCTGGAAAGTAGAGGTACAGAATCCTGACATTGGCTGCTTTCTAATACCCCTTGCAATCTAAACATTACTATTCAGTGCCCCAAGGCCCACTTTTTGCCTTAGCTCTTACTGATTTTGTTGTATATAAGAAATGTCCAGAACAATCACAGACAAGCTTCATATCTTCCCATCTATGTTTAAAATGTTTAGATTGCTGGAGGCTAAAAATGCTCGTTATTTTGTTCCACCAGCTGAAGTGTTTGCAGGAGGACCAACACCAACAAAATGAAGTTGTTTTATTTTGAAGAATATTTTGAAATCTCAACATGAAAAAACTGCAAAGGGATGCAGGATCAAAACCTTGCAGCTTTAAATACAAAAATTCACATTCAGTAAGATATAAAGGTCTGTTAAAATTTCTTTTTTGTAATCTTGCATGTTGCATAGGCAGAACCTGTACCCAGGTATTCTTATTTTTGATGCCAAATTCCTTAATGCCTCAAGACATTAAACTCAGAGCTTGAAATGACTGCATCAGCCACCAGATCCAGTCTCCTGCAACCATGGGAAACAATTCATTGGGGACTGAACTCAAAAACATTCTCCAGAACATCTGCACTATTATCTCCTGTTCAGTAAATATGTGAGACATCTGTAAAATATATTTAAGACTTCCATACAAAGGACCATATGTCTCAAGGTATCAGCAANGAATTCTGCAAGAATTCTGCAATTTTGGACTTAATTTCAAACAAAAAGAATGTTTCCCTTAGTGTACCTCTTTTAAGAAAATTGTAAAATCTATACTGTAGGTGTAAATGAAACAGTTCAGGTTTCGTTTGCTGAAGAGCACAGTTGCCTGTCTCTGTGGGCTTTGCCATGAGATAAGCACAGAATGGAGCCATGGGATGGTGCTAACTCAAGGGCTGCTGGAGACCAGGTCAGGTTAGCTCATGCAGCTTCAGGCATCTGCACAAAAATCCCCACTGTGGCAAACAGTGTAAAGAAGCAACTACTCATAGGCACATCACTGGTCAAACCAAGATCACCTCAAGTGATGGNGGCAAATCAGAAACTGTGGTGAAATCAGCTCCCATGGGTAAAAGGTAATTCTGACAGGGGGAGATTGTGATGATGACTCACAGCCCACCAACCCAAGAAAGAATTCAAAAGAAGGGAAAGACTGAACATAGGGATAAATTGGTATTAGAAGTGAGGGAATCATTCAACCAACAGAAAAAGGGAACTATGTATCCAATGAGCATTAATTCCTTTGTTTGCTAAGATGCATAAATGGTGAAAAGTTTTGAACAGCCTCAGGAACTTCATAACCAAGAAGCAGAGTGTGAAGAAGGAGCAGTGGGACACCTCTAGATCCATGGGTGATGACAATCTTCTGCTTGATGTCTCTTCCATCTCTCTCTCCCCTTTTCTATTCCTTTCTATCTCTCTACAATTATTGTTAGGTAAAATCTGTATTGTTGACTTCTGCATGAGGCCTCATTTTCACCTTAATTCAGGCAGAGGCTTCTCTGACTGATTGGTTCTTAACATTTGCCAAAACAGACAGCTGATTCCAATTTTCTCCCTCCTTTTCTTCCAACAAATCTCAATAGTTTTTAGGCATATGAGCAGTTTCTGCAAAACTTGCAAAGCTGAAACTCTTTTGTTTTAATTCCAGTGAAGAAATCTCATTGTTAAATGAAAGGAGAGAAAACTCAATATTGACTTTGTTAAAAGGCATTCCAGATTTTCACTCAGCTGTTAAATACTCACATTCACACATATATTGTCAGTGGATTTATACACTCTTAAACACTATCAGACAATCCCTGTAAGCATTACTACAGTGCCATCCCTGCAATGTCATGCTGGAAAGTAGAGGTACAGAATCCTGACATTGGCTGCTTTCTAATACCCCTTGCAATCTAAACATTACTATTCAGTGCCCCAAGGCCCACTTTTTGCCTTAGCTCTTACTGATTTTGTTGTATATAAGAAATGTCCAGAACAATCACAGACAAGCTTCATATCTTCCCATCTATGTTTAAAATGTTTAGATTGCTGGAGGCTAAAAATGCTCGTTATTTTGTTCCACCAGCTGAAGTGTTTGCAGGAGGACCAACACCAACAAAATGAAGTTGTTTTATTTTGAAGAATATTTTGAAATCTCAACATGAAAAAACTGCAAAGGGATGCAGGATCAAAACCTTGCAGCTTTAAATACAAAAATTCACATTCAGTAAGATATAAAGGTCTGTTAAAATTTCTTTTTTGTAATCTTGCATGTTGCATAGGCAGAACCTGTACCCAGGTATTCTTATTTTTGATGCCAAATTCCTTAATGCCTCAAGACATTAAACTCAGAGCTTGAAATGACTGCATCAGCCACCAGATCCAGTCTCCTGCAACCATGGGAAACAATTCATTGGGGACTGAACTCAAAAACATTCTCCAGAACATCTGCACTATTATCTCCTGTTCAGTAAATATGTGAGACATCTGTAAAATATATTTAAGACTTCCATACAAAGGACCATATGTCTCAAGGTATCAGCAAGAGAGTAGGAGATAAGAAGGTTGCTGCTAAGGCATTGAATTGCTGAAGTGCAGAGTTTGTTATCCAAGAGCAAATGCAGGCACTTCCCTAATGATCTTCTCCCATCTGCCCAGAGGAAAATTGTTTCCTATTTCCTGACATGAAATATCTAGTAATTTTATTAGGTTGGCATGTAAATACAGGAGCAAATAGCACTAACCAGCGACTTAGAAATTCAGAAAAGAGCTTGTANGTCAGGTTAGCTCATGCAGCTTCAGGCATCTGCACAAAAATTCCCACTGTGGCAAACAGTGTAAAGAAGCAACTGCTCATAGGCACATCACTGGTCAAACAACAGAAAAGGCAAATCAGAAACTGTGCTGAAATCAGCTCCCATGGGTAAAAGGTAATTCTGACAGGGGGAGATTGTGATGATGACTCACAGCCCACCAACCCAAGAAAGAATTCAAAAGAAGGGAAAGACTGAACATAGGGATAAATTGGTATTAGAAGTGAGGGAATCATTCAACCAACAGAAAAAGGGAACTATGTATCCAATGAGCATTAATTCCTTTGTTTGCTAAGATGCATAAATGGTGAAAAGTTTTGAACAGCCTCAGGAACTTCATAACCAAGAAGCAGAGTGTGAAGAAGGAGCAGTGGGACACCTCTAGATCCATGGGTGATGACAATCTTCTGCTTGATGTCTCTTCCATCTCTCTCTCCCCTTTTCTATTCCTTTCTATCTCTCTACAATTATTGTTAGGTAAAATCTGTATTGTTGACTTCTGCATGAGGCCTCATTTTCACCTTAATTCAGGCAGAGGCTTCTCTGACTGATTGGTTCTTAACATTTGCCAAAACAGACAGCTGATTCCAATTTTCTCCCTCCTTTTCTTCCAACAAATCTCAATAGTTTTTAGGCATATGAGCAGTTTCTGCAAAACTTGCAAAGCTGAAACTCTTTTGTTTTAATTCCAGTGAAGAAATCTCATTGTTAAATGAAAGGAGAGAAAACTCAATATTGACTTTGTTAAAAGGCATTCCAGATTTTCACTCAGCTGTTAAATACTCACATTCACACATATATTGTCAGTGGATTTATACACTCTTAAACACTATCAGACAATCCCTGTAAGCATTACTACAGTGCCATCCCTGCAATGTCATGCTGGAAAGTAGAGGTACAGAATCCTGACATTGGCTGCTTTCTAATACCCCTTGCAATCTAAACATTACTATTCAGTGCCCCAAGGCCCACTTTTTGCCTTAGCTCTTACTGATTTTGTTGTATATAAGAAATGTCCAGAACAATCACAGACAAGCTTCATATCTTCCCATCTATGTTTAAAATGTTTAGATTGCTGGAGGCTAAAAATGCTCGTTATTTTGTTCCACCAGCTGAAGTGTTTGCAGGAGGACCAACACCAACAAAATGAAGTTGTTTTATTTTGAAGAATATTTTGAAATCTCAACATGAAAAAACTGCAAAGGGATGCAGGATCAAAACCTTGCAGCTTTAAATACAAAAATTCACATTCAGTAAGATATAAAGGTCTGTTAAAATTTCTTTTTTGTAATCTTGCATGTTGCATAGGCAGAACCTGTACCCAGGTATTCTTATTTTTGATGCCAAATTCCTTAATGCCTCAAGACATTAAACTCAGAGCTTGAAATGACTGCATCAGCCACCAGATCCAGTCTCCTGCAACCATGGGAAACAATTCATTGGGGACTGAACTCAAAAACATTCTCCAGAACATCTGCACTATTATCTCCTGTTCAGTAAATATGTGAGACATCTGTAAAATATATTTAAGACTTCCATACAAAGGACCATATGTCTCAAGGTATCAGCAAGAGAGTAGGAGATAAGAAGGTTGCTGCTAAGGCATTGAATTGCTGAAGTGCAGAGTTTGTTATCCAAGAGCAAATGCAGGCACTTCCCTAATGATCTTCTCCCATCTGCCCAGAGGAAAATTGTTTCCTATTTCCTGACATGAAATATCTAGTAATTTTATTAGGTTGGCATGTAAATACAGGAGCAAATAGCACTAACCAGCGACTTAGAAATTCAGAAAAGAGCTTGTATGGAGAAGCTGGGCAATCTTATTCACCCTTAATTTCGAGCACAAAGAGCTAGGGATTTGATGTAATCAGTGCTAGAGAAAGACAATCTCTTCCTGAGAGTGAGGTTTATTACTTATGTGTATTGTACATATTAAATAGATATTTAGAGTCAAACAATTAACTGTGATGTGAAGACCAATAAACTCAGGTCAAGGGCTGGGAGAGGAGAGGGAATCACAAATGGTATAGAAATCCTTTACTGTTGAATAACACTTCAGTGACCACTATCAGAACAGACCTTTCAAAAAGTCAAGCATGGATATTTGTAGTCAGCTTCCCAGCTATGGGAGAAAATAATCAAAGCAAACCTTCATTGATCACTTCTGTGAATTGGTTTCTAGAATACAGTTTATGTACTCACTTGTAAAATAAGCTTTTTTACATTTGAAGACATATACCTAGATTATTATCCCTTAGCAAACATGATGTTATCAAAGGATACATTGGGAAAAATCAGTGACAAAACCTAATAACCAAATCAGAAAGAAGAGTTCTTTCCCCAGGACATGTTTTTTGTGATCAAAGAATATTTCCACTTTAAGAATCCCTGTATTAATTATGCAGTTAGGAAATACATCATCACCTAAGTGAACATAGATACTCAATTTTTTGCTGAATAAATGTTGATTTGAATGGAGAAAAGTGAAAGGGAAAGAGAGAGACTCTTTGGGGATGTATATACATATATGGCGGGAAAATTTTATAGCATTAATCAGATTTTTCAATACTTAAGATATTCTAAGAATAAGGAGGGAACTAAACCAAGCCTCCTATAAAATTATATGCTTCTAAATTTGATCTCAAAAATTCATACTTTTTACTTCATTTCAGAGGTATTTTTACTTCCTTTCTTTATAATCCCTATTAATTTAGGAAATGTTCCTTCAAGAGGCAAAATGGACCATAGCATTCCAAATAAAGAGGCTTTTTAGAGAGTTATAGAGAGGTTTCCTAGAACTAGTCTCATATGAGTAACCACAAAAAATAACATAGGGATGAAGAAACTGAAAACATGTTTTAAAATTGTGCTTTATGTCCCAGGTCCATTACTTGGAAGAATCAAACTAACGGGATTATAACTTCTTATTCTAGATTCTTGTCATGTTTAATAAAAGTCCTTGGAGAAAGGACTTAGCAAGAACTTTTCTTTCCCTAAACTATACATATTCTTCAGAAAGTAAATTTCTCTTGTACCTAAGGCATGATACCAGTGACAGCAGATAAACAAAATGTCTGCAAGACGTACTTTAGAACTTATGTTGAGATCAGTTTTGAATATGAGTTTGCAAAAGGTATTTAGTGTACATTTCCCTACTTTTCTTTAAAAATTCACATAAACAGGCATAACCCACTGTAGTTGTCATAATTGGTATACTTCACTGAATACATAAGAAACAAACAAGTTATAGCTTTTAGAGTGGACTGTGCCACCATGATTTTTTAAAGCAAAATCAACAGGATCATGCTTCCTTTAACTGGCATTTATATCTTAAGTATATAATTTGAGTTATATAATAACTCTGCTTATTGGAAAAGAGAGAATTTTTTCCTGTCTCATAATCACATAATATTGTTTAACAGTACACATGAACATTTAGATCTATTCACAGTAATGTTGCATCCACAATCAGGTTTATGGCGCATCTATCTGTGAGCACAAATGGCTACAGTCAGGTGTCAAACTGAAACGTTTTCCAGGAGTAAAAGCCTGCCAAACACTTTATATCTGCCATTATGGACTAGGTTTAGTCAGAAATTATGTGAAATCATGTTGGCAAAATTCAGGTTTTCAAGATCCAAACAATATTTCAAGCAAAATTCTGCCATGTGTTTTGGATAACTGTCTAAGCCTGGGGAATCAATGCTTTTGGCTTTCCTTATTCCAAGGTGTTCATCCAGTACATCTGGTTGCAGTCCTCAAGCCCTAAAATTTCCTATCTGAGAGTCTCCTTTGGTTCCAGCTTGAATGATAGGTACTGGAGTTCTTTGTTGTAGGGTGACCCTCCTCTCAAACTGTGGGTGAGAGTCCTGGATCTACAGATCTCCACTCAAAAACCTTCAGACCAAAAAAAAATTTTTAATTCCCAAACATTTCCTAACTCCATTCTGGATAATTCTACTCCTGATTTATTCTCAGAGCAAATTAAAGCTAGGGGTTTTTTGAAATAAAACTGAATAATAAAATTAACAATTGTAGGCAGAGAAATCTCTAATAATAATTTTCATCCCAATACGCTTGCAACAGAGAAGAAAAAGATGAAGAGTTTTGTCTTGAGTGGTGACAAATAAAACAAAATTTCCAGTTCATTTTTACAACTTAAAAGATGAGTGAGCACATCTGCAACATATTCCCAAAGATTTCTGGAGAGATTTGGTACTTTGCATACATGGGCAAAAGTACATCTTTGTCTACATACTGCATCTTCAACTACATACACCAACTGATTGTGCCACAGTTTCCTTTTGCTTGCTAGGAAACAACCAACACATCCACTTTCAAAATTACTGATTGTACCAGGGAAACCAGTGAACCTTGTGGCATGGTATCTCCTAATAAATTATCATGGTGGTTCTCATTATTAATGATTGTAAAGTGCTCACCTAATGAAGGCATTTGTGAATGCTGGTTTATAACACAGATGTGTATTACCTGATACAGGAACAGTCACATTAGTTAAAAGCATAAAAGCCAGATAATTAATGTACCTAGCAAGAAAAATTAAAGCCTCATTTATTTCAAGGGAAGCTTGGTGCATAACTGTATATAAACAAGGCAGCAGAAGTGACTGGAATGTCATTATTCAAATTCATGCTTCCTTGAATAAACTAACACAAAGTCAGTTATTCTGCTCATTCATTTTATTCCTCATTTCTTCATATATTTTGTGTAGGGATCCTTCCAGGTCTTCTAAGTTACTCTATGAGTGATGACTGCTAGTTTGTTTTAAATGCAAACTAAATGAAAATATATAGAAAAAAATTCAATAATTTTCTCTTTTAAATGCTATTTGAATTAGTAAGAAGAGCTTTATGACACTTTTGTTTCATTTTTTTTTCAGTGTAAGGTAGAAATAAAACCATCTAAACAAATAGGGGATCTTGACTAAGCTGTCTGTTTTTGTGTGTCCAGTTTGTTTATAGTTTTCCTGACTCTGCTTAACAAGCTTATACCTGTTAAAGTTTGTTTTTCCAGGTATGCCTTCTCTGGGAATCCAGTATGACCTATATTTCTGGATACTGGCATTAAATAAATTCCATTTAATAAGCTAGACAATGCACTTCATACCTATCTTCCAGTTCTGCCTCCTAAAATGGTAAAGAGCTCTGATTTAATGAACTAAAGTAAACTAAGTCAGCACTGTGCACACAAATTTTCAATATCAACATTTCAGAATCAACAGTATGGAGATGTTGACCACACTGAAAACCAGCAACTGTGAAACACACTTTCCATTAATTCTTACTGGAAAATTTACTGAAATAAAATGAAATGCATAAATATCTCAACACTTCTTTGTTCTTGATCTAGTATACATTTACATCTGGATTGCATGAGATTTTGCTTGATTTTTAATTAAAACTGAAGTTTCTCCTTCCTTCTGTGCAAGTTAAAAACAAAAGAAATTACTTGAAATGTAATGGTGGGCTGTTTTCCTGAATAACCCTGTAATTATTCTTATGTAGTTCTTTTAATTAGGAGGAGCAAAGATTATTTGTCTAATTAAGGTACAGTTGGAAGGAAAAAATTCTATGAACTTTCCATGCTTTGAAGAAAAATAACACAACATGTAACGAACCTTCCCCAAAAATCAGAAGATTGTTTAAATGATATTTTGTTCTATTCCAGTCTCTATTCACTTTCCCAAAGCCTTCTGGACTGCCCTTCCACTGTGAGGAAGGACCCATCATTTATCACAGCCTGCTCCTTGCTTGCAGGGCCCTATTAACCTCACTGTCAGGCCCTGTCACCTCCCCTTGGGTAACCGTGAAGGACAGCTTTCCTGTCATCAAAATATTACCAAAGAACATCACCTTTGTTAGTCTCCCTTTTTCCTTGTTTTTCCTCACCAAGAACAGGCACAGTTGCATAACTGTTTTATGCCCACAGTTAATTCAAAAGTGTTCTTTGAAATGTTGTCAGGTATTTGGAAACTGTCAATGTTTCTTATCTCTTCCATATGTTGTATTATGTACTTAAAAATCTAAGGGGAGTATTTGAGGGCAAAAAAAGAAAATTCAAAGCTGAAATTTACACTTGTAGGGACCTGTTCTGTTCAGAAAAACGTGAAGATTTCTGGCAGGTGACATTCTGCTCAGTTCAATATGTATTTAAATACATCCTATTCACTTAAAGCTTCTCACCCAAGGCACAGCAAAAAGAACTTATTTGGATTTTAAAATAACTGGTTTCAGAATTTTCTGTGGACTCTTCACTCACAGACATCCTTTTCCTTGCTCAGTGCTACCTGATAATCTCAAACCATCATCAGGGCAGCACACACAGCTGGCTCTTCACTCTGAATTCCCCCCATTTCCCACGTGCTGTAGGAGTCTGAGGGCACCCAGGAAAAAGAGCAGCCTGCATCCCAACATGCCACACAGGGACTGTGTTCTAATTATGATCCCAGCACAGCATTGATGCCCATGATGGGACACCTTAGAAAGAAGATGAGAGAGTATAAACACTCCCCTCATGACCTTTCATTATGTGGTTCACACAAGTGTACACTTACTTACTTACCTGTTTCCCTTAAAACACATGCAGTCATACAAGCACAATACAATCAAAACCATGCATGGAGAGATTTTTGATTAAGCAAAAGAAAATTTTATTATCATCACAATCTTTCCCATTATTTCCTGGCCCAAAATTTTATGTTCTACCCCCAGCTGCTCTGTTGTTTCACTTACTAACTTCACGTCAGAAATAAGTATATAGCACAAAATAATTTTCACATTTTAACAATAGAAGTATTTTTGCTCATAGTTTCTACAGCAAGCAAATAAATCAGAAAGTGCCTGTGAAACATTTTAGCTCAAATATTGCCATTTTAAGCAAAACTGAGTTAATAAGAGTGGAACTAAATTTGAAATACTGCTTAAATTTAACTCCTAAAGTCATTTTCATGCAAACACAGTATGAGTAAAGGCATCTAACACTTCACACTAGAAGGAGCTGTAAAGGTGAAGGGAATCACAGGGAAAAAATAGAAAGACAATTTTCAACAGAATACCTCATTTCTTAAGCATAAATTTTGTATATTATATGTGAGAAGGCTCTATTAATATCCTTGGACAAGACTGACAGGAAGGAGCAGAGAATTGCACGTCTTATTGCTGTTTCATACCTAGCAAGTTGTTTGCTGCTTTCTCTAATATGTATTCCTTGTCAAGCTGTGAAGGAGTTGATAAAATTATTCTCTATGTCTTTTTCCTATCCTCTCTCATAAAACATTGATGAAAACAGAAGAGGAGCTGTGCTGGAGGAAAAAAAAGGACATACAAAACACCAACTTAAGATGAAGTTTTTTTGAAGCAGAAGCTTCACTTTCCTATTAAAAAGTGCTGGAAGGGCTTTCTTTTAAAATATCCCTTTTCAAAAGGACTTCTAGCTGGCAGAATATTTGAAGCAGCAGTCTTTAATCTGTCATTGGCCACCTGAAAATTTTATGTACTATTAAAACTAAACAAAAAAAAGACAAATTAAAAAAGAAAAAGAAAAAGAAAAAGAAAAAGAAAAAGAAAAAGAAAAAGAAAAAGAAAAAGAAAAAGAAAAAGAAAAAGAAAAAGAAAAACAAAAACAAAAACAAAAACAAAAACAAAAACAAAAACAAAAACAAAAACAAAACCAACCAACCAACCAAAAGAAAACCAAAACCACCAAAAACAAACAAACAAAACCACAAACAAAAGCAAAGCAAAGCAAGAACAACAACAAAAACTCACAGAATATCTGGGACCACAAATGGCTCTTTACTCAATATTCTTCTCTCCTACATATTCTAGTAATGAAAATTTGGTAACAGCTCTGTACAACAGGGTGGCAAGAATTTTAGACATCATATAATAGACATTACAAAAAAGCAAAAAAAAAAAGCAAAAAAAAAGCTGATTATACAGTTGAAAACTTACTTTAAAAGAACCGAAATCCACCTTCCCAAAGATAAAAGTCAAGGCATGACACTATAATGAATTGGATAAGTTTGCCTTTGATTTATTGTCTCTTTCACAAATAGTTATTACAATGTTTTCAACAAAAAAATCATGGTATTTGATAAAATATTCATGTTTCTGCTGGATAGAGACACAACACACAGCAAGAATACAATCTACAGTGCAGAAGTAGAATCTTCCTCACTGCTTTCTTTTCTCATCCTGGTTAAATGACTTAGGAGAGTGGTTTTTTTATAAAGTCCACCACCAGAACCTAATGAAAGGGTGTCTAGTTTATCCTCAAATCAGGTCCACACTTTAATGAAGTCATTTTCTCTAGAAAATTTTCAGTAAATACTTTCAAGAAGTTCCTTGATGCCCCCAGCAAATATATATCAAATCCAGCATCAAGTATGAAAGCAGAAGCACAAGGACACCTGAACTGGAGAAATGAGAAGAGGAAGAGATGCTGAAATCTGCTTCCAATTTATCTCCTGAGAAGCAAGCTGCAGGGAAGATGAAATAGCAACAAATGAAAGAGCTGGAGTTATAGGCACTGGAATAGACAGGTACTTTTGATATCTTATATATCTTATATTTTGTAAATCTTTCTTTGATAATTTTTCCAAATTCTTCATTCTTGTAAGTTTGATTTAATTTTTTTTCAAAGCTTGCCTAGTATGAAGTACGAGCCCTCTCTCTCTCTTTTTTTTTTTTTTTTTCCTTTTCTTTCCTCTCCAAAAGGTGTTTTGAGGTCAGGTAATACTGAACACCATATAACAGACAAAATAGATCTCCTCTGCAGCCAGTTTCTCTCTGTTAAGAATAAGCTTACAGAGCAGCTTTCAATAAAGGAAAATGATCACATATTCCTCTATGACTCAGTTTTACCAATAAAAAAGATTGAAACAAATAGAAAATGCAACTTAATTAACATTTTACTGTGTTTTCATAGGATGCAATATTGGGTCCCAATTATTTGTTTTCATTTTGCCTCTTATGTGATTGTCTGAGCTGTATGTCACTAACAAAAATAACTCACTCAATTCCTTAATGTATAGGTTTTAGTATCTACTATATTGGATATTTGAAATCTCATTTTATTTTGTAACCAATTTAGTGAGAATTTCACCTGAGGCTTAAAATAGAACATTAAAATTTGTTTTAATAAATTTTAAAATTTCTAAAGACATGGATAAAACTATAGCATGTCACAGAAAATAGGAAATATTGCTGGGGAAAGTCTTAAAAACTTCTCTGGCCTGCGGCCATTATTCAGTTATTCAGTGTGGCCATCAGGTACTGACAAATATGTCACCAGTGACAACACTGAGCAAAAGGACTCAACACATGCAGACATTTCTTTCATCTATCTAGAAGGAGGTGTTGGAATTGAATTATGAGTCACAGACAGTAGACTCATACAGCTGGACTGTAGTGGCGAAGATCTTCTCTCATGAATGTTTCTCTTGAATGGTGCATGTTTGGCACTACTGAAAAGGCATTCTGTTTGGGTAAGAATCTAATAAATCACATTTCTCAGGAGGAGAAAAAATGTTTTGCATCTCTACATTAGGCAACTGACAGCACCAAGTGTCTCATAAAGAGACCATGGAATTATTATTCTGTAAACATGCAAGAAAATAGGATCCTATTCACCAGTCACAAAATATGTGCCAAGAAGTGTAGTGTAACGCATTTTTGATACAGATTAAACATTTTAACAAGCTGAAAATTATCAGCTTAACCAAAGGTTAGAGCCGGGTAGTGATAGAACTGATTTGATTCTAGTCCAGCTTAATTTAAATGCTGGCAAGGACAACAGAGGCAGTAAACGACAAGCTGGTCACTGCCAAGATATCTTGGACCTCTTTTTTAGAATATGAAATTGTTTGTTTCTGTGGCTTTTTTCTTCCTGCCCCCATGCAATGTTTATACTGTTACCAATGTAGACAAGTGAGATGCACATATTTAGTGAAAAGTCCATGTTTTCAAAGCATTTCATAAGAGAAGTCCTATTGTGAATTATAAATGAATGATAGCTAAAGAGGTACCCACACAAAATAATATCCCTGATCTCCTTCCCCTCAGTGGTCAGTCAGTCCTGTCTTTTACCATTCCTCTGAGGATGGCTCATTAAGAACAGCTGAGTTCATCTCTCTGTCCTTTATCAGCTGAAGGATTTCTTGACAAGAAACATAGCTTCTTCTATTTCACTATGCATGTTATCATCTTGTAATAAGTTGACATATGGATTCCCACCCAAGGTCAGTCATTCTGGCAAGCCACAAAGCTGCCACTGCATAGGCAATCCAGCTTTTAGTAGCAGAGAATGCAATGTTGCTATGGTCGAAACCCATTTATAATGTGTGAAGCAGCCTTTCAAATCAATGAGAGGCAGTGAGCTGTAAAGGAATTGCATCCCAAGGAATCTCCTTGCACTTTCATTTTAACGCACAGCATCATTACAGATCTCACATCACATAAAGTCTGAATTCTTTGAGAACAAATGAGGGCATTAAATTCTCTTAACTTCCATTGACATGGCTGTAACAATACATCATGTTCAGAATTGCTTGGAAGTCACAAACCTAAAGCAGAAAAAAAATTAACCCATCAAAATTACTTAATTTTTTTCACAGCTCTATATTATGCACAAGTGAAAACCTGACTGTCACAAATAGAATTAATTCAACCAGCAAGAAAATCCAATGGGTCAACACCTATTTTGTGTTCACAGGTTCAAAGCATTAGATTACCTGCAGGTGCCAAGTATAAATACTGTCTTTTCTCTTCAAATTCTATTTAGGCATTGAAAATTGTAAACACCATGTAGAATTTAATATTTTTGACCATGAGATTTTGCATTATTTCATCCTCAAGAACATGCCCATGCACCAATGAAGGTAAACTCTCCATGACACCAATGAAAAGTTTATCAGATCTGCAAGGCACTGACAGGCTTCTCAGGAACCTGTGAAAGCTTCTACTGCTGCTAAAGGAAACTGAGAGGATGGGAGGAATTTAAAATTTCAGCAGCAAACACAAAAACAGCCGCTGGCAAAAGGATTGCTAGTTACAAACAGTACAGCAAAAAAATATTGATGCTCTTGTTTGAGTATCAGCAGCACACTCCCTGATGACCAGATAGATGACTTCTACTAATTCCCATATCTCCTACTGAGAACAGGAGGACTGCTGTTCCATCTGTTGGAAACAGAGGGGGGGGGGTTACAGGGGAAGTCACTTCTGCCACTTCTCAAAAAAGAAATATAATTCATTTTACTGCAGCAACAGCAACATAGCAATAAAATGCCAATATGCAAACAGCCAAGCTTGGGCCTCATGTTTCAGAGGTTTCTTGGGTGGGCTAAAGACGGATGATGAATCTCATCTCTTCAAAAGTCAGTCCCACTGTTCCCCTGTGAGAATACCATACTCCTGGCATTGCTGAAACTAAGATGTTACATTTTCCAGGGCCTAAGGCACAATCCTTGTAGTGTGGGGAGCACAGAGGAATGTGACTGGCAGGGAGTACTTCATGTCTAACGACAACGCTTTACGGAGATACCAAGAATTAGGTGTGTATTAAAAATGTGGTAAAACAACGGCTCATTGGCAGCAAACCTCTCAGTATGGCAGAAGGTCAGCAAGCAGTAGTAGCTGACTAAATAAATACCTGCTTGTTTTATTGGCTGTTAGGAATCTGCAGTTGGGCATTGTGCAGGAGCTCCTGTGGCAAACACAGCTGCTCCTACCACAGTGTCTCTTAGGCACTGCAAGAACCCATCTACGTCCTGGTTCTTGGGTGTTTTTCAGTGGGAGATGCAAATGAGCTTCATCACAGTTATTGTCTGTTTCCCTCTACATACTATGAAGGGAACCATTCCCTGCCATCCTTGGGGAAAGGCAGTCCAGATATACAAGAATTTTGTGAGAATAAGAAATTATTACAGCATTTTTTGGTTTACATCTTCCTTTTGGTCAGAGCCTGCTCAAAAGAGAACAAAGCATGATTCAGGTGTTCTTGTTCTATGGAAACACCTCTAAAACATCTTTTTGTTTTTCCCTAAAGGGTAATTTTTTTTTAAATTTGAACTAATTTATTACTTGAACTTATAATTTACATTTTCATTTTTTTAATTAGTAATATTCCATAAAATTAGTAAAAAGAAAAGGAATTGCTCTAAACAGTCTTTCATTTAAAGACGAATTCAATGGGTTAAGGCAGCTCCTAGAGACAATAAAGACTAAATGATTCAAAAGACAATGTTCTCCTGATTATAAACAATAACATTTTTAAAATTTTGAAGGGTTTAAAAATTCAGGGGTAAGGTGCTAGACATTTATAGTGTTGTTATGGTTGCAATCAATCGTAAAACTCAGAAAACTGCAGCAATCTGAGAGAACAGCAGACAGAACTAAAGGCCTCAGGTCATGAATCATAACACAAAATTTGTATACATGAAAGCATCAAATACATCAAATAGAAGTTAAAATGAATTCTAGAAGAATTAAAAACAAAAACTCTAATGAAACTATGGAAAATATAATAATTTTTAAAGTAGGATACACCATTCATATAGAAATATACTGTTTCAATTTCTTCAGATCGTCTTTATTTGGGAGAAATAATGGTAACTACTTTCCCTGTGAAGCTTATGAATACCTGTGAAGGCTGCTGGGGCACAAATAAGCAGCTCTGCCAAACTCTCAGCTACAGAGGAACCCTGCATGAAACAAAGAAACTAAGTGCAGCCTGAGGTTTACTTCTTCCATTCCTGTACCACTGGGATGAAGTCTGAAGTACTGTGAGTTATCACAGAACTTAGTGATATATCTTGAAAAGGACAGCAAAGTTTCTTCCATAAATCACTTATTACTAATGAAAAAATTATAATTGTCTTTCAACTTAATAGAAGGTCATAGAATCACAGAAACATGGAATAGCCATAATCCAATTATGCATCGTCTAGTTCTAACTCCCCTGAAATGGGCAGGGACATTGTCCACTAGATCAAGATGCTTGGAATTCCATCCAGCCTGGCCTTGGTCCTGGGGCATTCACAACTCCTCTGGACAATCTGTTCCACTGCCTGACCACCCTCACAGTACGGACTTTCTACCTTTATCTAGTCTAAACCTACCCTCATTCAGTTTAAAGCCATTCCCCTATCACTGCATGCCCATTTAAATTGTCCATCTCCAGCTTTCATGTAGGCTCCCTTTAGGTACTGGAAGTTGCTAGAAGATCTGCCTGGAGCCTTCTCCAGGCTGAACAACCCCAGCTCCTCAGCTTGTCCTCACAGGAGGTGTGCTTCAGCCCTCTGATCATCTTCACAGCCTCCTCTGTGTTCACTTCAACAGCTCCATGTCCTCCTCATGCTGGGGCTTCCAGAGCTGTGCAGAGCAGAGGGGCAGAATCACCTCCCTTGACCTGCTGGCCACACTGCTTTTGAGGCAGCCAGGATATGGTTGTTTTTCTGGACTGAAAGCACATAAATCTGCTCTCCTAAAGTCCATGGCAGTGAGTTTGCTGTGTACCCTCCTTGCTGCCCTGTCACTTCACACCAACTGTATCCAGTATCTCCAGTTATTACCAATTTCATTACTTTTGTACTCTTTCTATTACTGTACTTCTCACTAGGAGTAATCAACCCCCCAGATGCCATGACTAAGGAATGTAAATATATCAGATGGTAAGGCATGAAAACATATCACATGTCCTTCAAAAAGGCTGCTATCACACTGCATGCACACTACTTTATTAACTTACACCTCCCACATGGTGTTCTGTGTTACTCCACTAGGTTTTGCTCAGGCTAATACAGAAAGTTCAGAGGAGATAAACCAGAGAATCTACAGTGGAACAAGGAGCAGATCATCATCTTGCATACAGTAAGAGTGATTAAATTAAAGAACGTGACTTCAGTGAAGAAGGGACACAGGATATCTCTTAAAGTCACTGTATTAATTAATAGAAATGTGACATAAGGAAAACAAACAAAAGGAAATTCCTCAAGGAGAAAAAAACTACTCAATCATTGGACATGAATTTCTTCCTCAAGCTTCAAAAATTATGGGAGACTTTTGAAAAGTACAAGAAAATGGGAGTGGCTTGACAGATTCTTGTTCAAATAAAATAATAACAAGAACAAAATATATTTTAATTTTTATCAACTACGTGACTGGATTTCAGTGGCAAAACTGTAGCAAAATCCATGAACTCTAAATGCTATAGAATTTTGCTGTCTAAATTTTGTAATGAAGGTGGAACTTAATTAGCTTTTTAGAAAAAAAAAATTAAAGATTTTTTTTTCAGATTTTTGTACATGGATGCAAAAATCCAATTTATAAGCCATATTCCAGCCAAAATATATCCCTTAAGTGAAAGAATAATTCAGCTTGGAGTATGTGTGAATGGTTAGAGAGACGTTCTTCTGTAAAACTGAAATATCATTCTTCTTTAAGTGCAAACATAAATATTCCTCAAAATCCTTCAGTTTAGCATGGAAGAAGAGGAGCATGATGGGTCAATCTTTTGCTGATTTTTTAAGGGAGGTGAAATGAAAGCTGTGACTCTTTTTTGCTGCAGCACATGCCAATGTCTATCCTTGCACTGTGAGGTGCTGTAGAATTTGAATATTCAAAGACCAAGTTTAAGGAAGCACAGCAACTCAATTACCAGCTACACATGCAAAAGCATCCAACATATTCACTGACACTCTTTTGAGTTTTGTGAGGCACTCAAAGTAACTCTCAGCCATTACAGAGCCAAAGTAGCCCCCAACCACATGTTCCTTTATCTCTGGGGAGTGCCTGATAAAATTAAACAATATTAACTTTATTTTGTTAATCTTTATGTTCACTCCAGCTCACCACATGTCTGAACATTAAACAGTAAAAATAGCAGAAGTGATGTGGAGCAGCATCATCCCTCTTGGTATAGCACTTCTGAGAACTGTGTGTCTGTGATAGTGTATGGATCAGTAATCCACCACAGCCAAGATAACCACGCTGGAGCATTCATTTTCATTGAAGACAATAAAACAAAAAAATTCTACCAGTGTCCCATGAGGTCAGGATTCCATCTGTATTTGCTCAATGGAACATATCTGCCTTTGACTCAAGGTTCTCTAAGCCTCTGTATAGATCAATACATGGAAACACCTTCAGATCTCTTGTGGTGTCTTTGCGTGGCATATTGGATACTCATAATTGATTTAATATGTGGGAAAGTCCTTCTTGAAGCAAACAACATGTAGAAGAAAGAACCTGGCTCTGGCTTAAAAGCATTTAATTGCTATTTTTAAGTTGTCTTTAACTCAGAAGAAATTCCATATCTATATTTACTGGAAAACAACAATAGCAGCAGGCTCAGTGAAACAATGTGAATTCTAAGAGGAAAAAATAATAACCCTCTGATGCAAAATCTAAAGAATCGACTTCTCTTGAAATAATTCTCTATGAAACAACTGCAGCATTTTTTCAAATTACCTCACTCTTATTCAGAAGTAGAAAACAGTTTGAATAAGCCTCCTAAATATTTCATAATTCCCACTAAGAAAATGGAGAAGTGTAATTTTGCCACAAAATGTAAAACAGAAAAAAACTTCACAGGTTGAAATGTGCTCTTTTCTGTTTTTCAACAACATACTCACTTTGAAATTGTACAGTGAAGAAGAAACAATACATATCTCCTCATCATTCTAGCCAGCTTTTTTCAAATGTTTTAAAGGCAATGATCAAGACAATGTACTTGATCACTCATAAAAGAAGTGTGATGTATAACACCTCAAAATTACCATTACTGCTTTTCCCACAGCTCAGAACAGAATATCCACAGGTTCTAATTGCCTGTATTCACTTGAAAAAAATAAGCCTTTTATATGCATTCATTCTACAGCAAATCCTGATTTCCTTACCCACCTTTTAATTCAGGCAGAACTCCTACAAAACAGAAAAGTCAGGACAAAAGCTACAGTCATCAGGGTTACTTAGTAATTTTTTATTTCGTGTTTTACTAAAATTCCTGTTCTATTCTGAATATTTTTTATGATTATTATTCTCTAAAATAGCTTCCATTTTATTCTACCTTAAAGAAAGAGTCAAAGTTGAAGGCAGATTTTTGCAAAAGCAGTGAGTTATGAGAAGACAGGTAAGACACTCCAGTTCAAGAAGACTTTCCATCATGTATCTTCATCGTTTGTGTATCATTTGTTTATTTCTGTGAAAGGCCTGGATTTAGCATTTTCAATCATTTTCTTTAGATTTGCCTTTTTTCCTTTAGTGGTTTGTTTTTTGTTGTTTTTTTTTTTTTTTTTTTTTTTTTTTTTTTTTTTTTTTTTTTTTTTTTTTTTTTTTTTTTTTTTTTTTTTTTTTTTTTTTTTTTTTTTTTTTTTTTTTTTTTTTTTTTTTTTTTTTTTTTTCTTTTTTTTTTGTTTTTTTTTTTTTTGTGTTTTTTTTTTTTTTTTTTTTTTTTTTTTTTTTTTTTTTTTTTTTTTTTTTTTTTTTTTTTTTTTTTTTTTTTTTTTTTTTTTTTTTTTTTTTTTTTTTTGTCATTCTGTCTCTTTTTCCTTTTTATTTTTTATTTGTTTTCCATTGTTCAGTTGTCACTTACAAATGTAATTCATTGTTGTTCAGTTCCCCTGGGAAGATGCTGTTAAGACTGTTCTTTGAAAAATAATCCAAATCTACCTATTTTAATAAAGGTAGCAAAATTATAAAATGCAAGCACTAGAAAGGTATTTGAATTGGTGACCTTCCAATAGGAACTCAGTAGGGTTTTGCTGCAAAAGAAGTTGCTTTTGAAAACAGGTTGCCCAGAGAGGTTTCTTTTCTTTTTGGAACAGATTGCCTGGAGATGTTGTGGATGTAACATTCAACACCAGGTTGAGTGGGATCCTGAAAAACCTGATCCAGTGAGTGGCATCCCTAACCATGGCAGGGGGCCTGGAACTAGGCTGAAATTGCTCCAACCCAAAACTCTCTATGGTTCTGTAAGAGGCATGGATTTTGCACAATTATTTATTCCTTTATTCAGACAGCCCTTCGATTGCTAATGTAGAATTTCTTTTCATATATCTTGAAGGTGCTTAACACTGCCATTGCAGAGAGCAGGACTGCTAGGGATGTGACTGTTGCTCATCATTTTTTGTACCACTACTATTTTTATTTTCTTTTAACAAAGTATTCACATTTTTTTCCCTGAAGTCTCCATTTGAATCTAAGGATATTTCAGATTTACTTCATGAGATGGGAAACATGACGGATATTTTTCTACTTAGACATAGAACCATGCACAAAAGATATGCAACTGAATACAAAGTGTGGGTCTTTAACATTCACAGGTGCTTTAAAGTGACTTAAATTGCTGATATATGAAGAAAAAAATGTTTCTATGCAAGAGAAAGAACTGTGAATTAATATGAACAAAACTCTATCCTTTTAGTATAAGCATCCTGGATGTAGACTGAAAAATAAATACTACAAAGACTGCAACTCACGAGTTCATAAAATGAAAACAAAGATCATTTGCAGAAACCTCAGTAGTTGGGGGTGTGACACTGTAAAAAGTATTTCCTGAAAATGATTCTCATTGAACAAAGATTTCCTTAGAAATCTTCCAGGGTACTCAGTCACTGGAAAAATGAATTGTTTCATTTTTACTGGCTTACATACTGACTTGCAGCTAGTCTGAGGTCACTTTTTTTTGGTTTTTTCCTATTCTTAAAGGAGCTACTTCATCATTGTTTTCTCACATGTTGGCAAAAGTCAAAAGGATTTATTGCAAAGTCCTAAGCTAAGCAGAAAGGTGAGACAGAAAAATGACTGTATATTTCTAAGTGTAACCACAATAAAATGTTATTCTGTTGTATTGTGAATAATACCTGAATATAAAAGTAGATTCTGGTATTGCATTCTGACAGCAAAATTTATACATGTATATAGAAATACATCCATGTTTAAAATACATATAAATTATATAAATATACACACACATATATATGTATACACATACACACACACACACATATGCACACCTTTATGATCAGATGAAAAATGATGCATTTCATATTATTTCTCTTTCCAGCTGTGTGGAAGTGCAGACAAGAGATTTGATCTATATGTCAGAAAATGTTCTACACACTTGTAAGAACCAACTGGAAAGTCAGATTTTAACCACACACCTCTTTCAGAGCCAGCACAGCCTGTCCCACAGCTTCCACAGCTACTTGCTCCCTACAGCACAGATGCCAGCAGCCACCTCTAGGTGATGAATTTCCACCATGATCATTGCACTGTATCACTTTCCAGATGATGAAGCATCTTAGCATTGAATGACTGGTAGTAAATCAGCTTTACTACCAGTGCCCACAGAAGTCACCAGTTCCTTTTCAATCTTTCCTCCTCCTTTTCATAAAGGCCATTCATGAAGTGGAGTTGAGTAATAGTGTGGCTGCAAGCACAAGTCATGAAATGAAGATCATATCTTTGAGGATGAACAGTTTGTATAACAGATTCATCTGGACTATTTGAGAAGAAATCTTCAAAACCAAAAAGACTTTCTTACTACTCTGATTATCCTTCATTGTACATAAATCACCCAAACATACCAGGGATTTAAAATGCTGGACGGAGGTGAGATTATCAGCAGAACAGCATAACATGTGCATCACCTTTAAGCATATGGTTATGCTGATAGAAGTCAGGGACATCTTTGGTACAGAGATGGGACAATAAATTATATTCCCAGCTCCAGGGGCTTTATGACTATGAAAACATTCTTCTCCCACAACTTTGAGTGCTTTCAACACATAAAGATATAACTCACAATGATAATAATATTCCATGAAATATGATATTGTTACAGGAGAGTCATCTTATTTATGATGTGTGGGAAGGGAAGGGAAGACGAAAGGCAAAAGGGAAAAGAAGGTATGGGAGAAAGAAAAAAATATTCAGGTTCAGTACAGGGAAAAGAATACAAAAAACCAAGAAAAAAAGCTACAATGCAGTCTCAAGAAATAACGAATAGCAGAAAATTGTACCAAAGAAGGCAACACAGAGAAGAAAAGGAGAAGCAGGATGAACAAAGACAGGATAAGGATAAAATAGAAATATTGAAGGGTTGCATAGAGATGATGAGACCAGGCAAGAGGAATCAATAAGATGCTGGGAAACCCAGAAAGTGTGGAGAGAGGAATAAGCTGCACTTCTTACCGATTACGAAAATTCCGTGCAAGAGCATATTATAGGTACCATTAGCTATTGTATGAATTTCCTTTGGCAGACATGCTTTTAAGAGTGTTTTTCGTTGGGTGTTTCTCTTTTTTCCTTACTTAGTATATCCATAATATTGCTTTAGTCTTTGCTTGTTAAAAAGATACATGAGTGACTTTGAGCTGAAACACACCTCTAGGAAATAAGTGCTCATGTGCCACAGTTCGTATGAAAGCTCTTTTCCTTTTAATATATTATTTTTCCTGCAGCACAGAACTGCCACCCTGGGACATACATTCAGAGCACTCTTGCTTTTCTTATGTAGGTAAGGTCATTACATAAAGTGGCTTTAGCCTCAAGCCTTATGAATGATACTACTGGAAACATATTCTAACAGAGATATTTTCTGCCAACTGCTTAATTATATCCAAATCCAAAAGCCTGATTATAGACATTCATAGTTGGTGGGACCCTGCCTCCTATCCAAAGGCCATCTTTCTATGGACCTTTAAATTTTCCCTGTAAGTGAAGATCTGGTGTCCAGAACGCCTTATGTAGCAAAATGGTTTTCATGGTTGTTTTGAGAATTAACACTCCCTACAGCAGTATTTTGTTAATGTTTACGAGATGAAAATGGTGCTCTTGGGTGGCAAATCTCTTTCACCACACAATACACACCTTTACTTTTTCTTCTACTTGTTGATGGTTTGCTTTTTGTGTTTTTTGTGGTTTGTTGGGTTTTTTGTTTTTTTTTTTTTCTGTTTGTTTTTTTTTGTTTGTTTGTTTGTTTTTTTTGTTTGTTTGTTTTGTTTTTTTTTTTGTTGTTGTTTTGGTTTGTTTTTTTTTCCCTACGAGAGATATTTCTAATCCATGGACTAGGATGCAGCATATAAAACTAAACTATTGGGCTGGATTAGTCATGTATGGACTTCCTGGCAGTGCAAATGACATACAGGTAATAATAATTGAATTAATTAGCACATGTAGAGCACTTTGTATCTTGGAAGAGCCATACAAACGTTAACTAATTAATTCTCACAACACCTCTGTGAGGAAAGGAAGCAATTATCCTGAGCCCCATTTAACCTACAGAGACTGGTTAAAGTATTATTTCAGGTGGAAAACACAAAACCCCAGGTTGATAGCATGGTGGTTTATGTCTGAGATTTCTCAGTGATGTTGCTCTCCAAAGCTAGGTCAGTGAGCTGGGCTTTTGCCCTGGCAGAGGAGAAGGTTCAGTCTGACTGGGCCAGCCTGCACCATCCTGCCCTCGCCTGCTAGGGGAGAAAAGGACATGCTTTGCAGCCCATTTTGGGAAATAAACCAGTATGTTTCAATGAGAGAAGTTAAGGTGTTAGACGTCAGAACTGAAGTCTGCCCTCTGGTGTGTGTGTAAAATAAGCACCAGAATTTAAATAACATCCTGTTTACCTTCCAGACTGATTCTATGAACATATCGTGCAGAGGTAAAATGTGGAATGCAAACAGAGCAGCCCAGGTGTCCATACAACAGATTGATCATTACGAGAAGCACTCCCAAGATAAGATATATATCAGTTAAGAGTGGGTTTCAGGACCGTATAAAATTTCTGCTGGACCTTTCATCTCACTCCTATTCCTTTGTAATCCCACCAGTCATAATTATGGAGTATTGCTCATGTAAAGCTCATGTGTTTTCACTACCCATTTTGGAGGACAGACCATTGGGCTGGATGCTGCCTTCACAAATGTACAAGTTCAAAACTGCAGAACAGGATCCCTGTTTTCTAAACCTGTGCTGACATGGCTTTGAAACCACAAACACACCTGCAGTGGCTGTATTTTTCCTATCTGTAAAGCTCAGAGGGTCCAACAATTACATACTCTGTTGTTCCAATAAACTGGACAACTGAATGTGCTACAATTTTCTATTCATAGAAAACAATGAGAACAGATAAAGTAATCAAAAGGGATAAAAGGTCATGGGTTTTCTGAACTTGCTTTGTTTATGGATTTTTCTGAAGAAGCAACAACCTATGCAGTGTTTTATCTCAGGCTTGCAATAACAATTCTTGTTCAGCTAAACTTTTAAATATTATCTCTCAGAGAGAAGCACACAATCTGACAGATGTAATACTACATGCACATCTTTCTACGAGCTAAATCAAGTTCAGAAATTGTCAGATTTCACTCTATATGAGAAAGAAACAATTAGGTAATTCATTTAATTAAGTATTACATATTTGCGAAACAAAATTGATTTTCTAGTGTAGGTATATCAAGAGAGGTACTTAATAGTAATTAATCATCTATCATCTTTGCCAGGACTTCAATTGTCAACCACAATTATGCATAAATTCTTCTCATTTAGACAGACTTAATCATAAAAATCCAAACTTAACTTATAAGTATGACAGGGCCACCAGACAGTACAATAAAACAGAAGTGTATTTGCAGGTCTGTAAATTCACTATTCCTGCAGTGACTGTGAAGTAAAACCATCTGTGCTCAGAAATGCACTACACTTGTTGCTATCTACTTTGATCTGGCTGGTAAAATACATGAAGTTACATTCCCTACACAAACAGGTAATTTAAAAGCTTTCTGAACAACCTTGTATCTCTCCAGTAAGACTACATATTAAAGAAGAAAAGGCTATGTCTATGTTTATATCAACGTATATATATATATATATA
>VZRX01004653.1:0-113749 GCA_013398075.1 Notiomystis cincta
GGCAGCTGAAACCCGAGCAAAGCTGTGGCAAAACAAAGTGAAGTTGGGGAGGAGCCCAGTGGGCATTGCCGGCTGGAGAAGTCTGTGCCTCGCCTCGGTGTTCGTGCAGCATCTGCTCTCTGCTCTTCTGCCGTGACTCTGGGCTTTCATGGGTCCCCACTTTGGCATCCTGGGGTGCTGTGGGGATTCTCTGGCCTGTTCACCCTGTGCTTGATCCTGAGCTGCCAGGGAAAAGGGCTTGGGCTAGCACAGCAGGCACTTGGAGCTGGGGCTTTGGTGCCATGATGGGGTTTGGTGTGGCCATCCTTGTGCCGTGCACTGGTTGGAATCCCTGAAGAGCACAGGAGGTCAGGGAGCCAGATGTGAAGTCACCTATTTCAGCATGTAACAGCTGAGCACTCTCTCCTCCAGTGACAAATCAGTCACACTCCTGTGCAGCAACTTCTTGTGCCTTCTGCAAGGAGCCTCTCCTGTGGCCCCTCCAGCCTCAAACCAGCTGCTCCAGGTTGGCTCACGATGGTCACATCCTGCCAGCACTGAGCTTATTCCTCATCCCACCCATCTTGTCTGGAAGAGTTTTGTGGGCAGTGAGGACAAGCTGGAGCACAGTTCTTGATGCTAGAAGCCAGTCTGACCTCATCCCCTGGGGGCTGCAATTTAAGCATGGCAGGGACCCTGTTGAGCTGGTTCAAAGCACCAGCAGCGCCAGGTTTGAAGGGCTTAGCAGGTGTTTTTGAGCTTCCAAATGTGGAGTGAAGCATCCAGATAATGGTGCATCTAGAAAAGCCAAGAGGCTTCAGATCATCCTGGGGATGCACTGGCAGCACTTTGGCCTTGGGAATTTGCTGGCTGAGTGTGGGGAATTTGCTGGTTCTCAGGTGCCCTGGTAATCCCCCATTTTGTTGTTGCAGATGCCTACCTGAGTGCCAAAGTTTGCAAGAAGCTCAGGGCTGTCATTTCTGGCCCATTTAATCCAACCTGATCAGCTGCAGAGCTGCTGATCAGTCTCACTTTCCTTTGTGAGCTCTGACGACTGTGCAACCAAAACACCCACCAAGAACAAGCCAAACCAGAGCTGCGAGGTGCCTCCACTGATCACAGAAAGCAGGGAGGGAGGCAGCCAGGTGGGGAGTGAGACAACAATGTGGGGACACACACAGAGGAAGGAGGAGGTGAAACAGTGACAGAGGCACCAGGGGCAAAAGGCAACAATGGGGGAGGTGAGGTGTGCCTGGGGGAGGAGATGCTGCCCTGTCCTCTGCAGCAGAAGGCACAAGTCAGCAAGAGTGTGTGGGTGGAAATACCAGTGCTGAGCTCCTGGAGAGCTTCCTTGGAGATGAGGATGGGTAAGTGTCTCTTGTTGAGCTGGAGTTGTTGTATGGAGGATGTCTTGGGGCCTTTCTGCACAAGATCCATGTCCTCGCAGACCCAGTGGTGCCTGGCAACATTGGCTCTCCCTTGCCATGTAGGGATGTAGCTAAAGGCTGAACATTGCATTTAAGGGGCTTTTATTTTACCTCAGGGAAGGGGAAAATGCAGCAGGCTGGGGTGGTACCACACAGTCCCTTCCTGGAGCACAGAAACCTCTTCCCTGGATCAAAGCCATCGTCACTTTTCACAAGGGCATGTAGTGGTAGGAGCAGGGTTAATGGGTTCAGCCTGACAGAGGACAGGTGTGATTAGATATTAGGATGAAATTCTTCCCTATGAGGGTGGTGAGGCCCTCACACAGGGTGCCCAGAGAAGCTGTAGCTGCCTCATCCCTGGAAATGTTCAAGGCCAGACTGGATGGAGCTTGGAGCAACCTGGTGTAATGGAACAGGGATAGAATGAGACAATCTTTAAAGTCCTTTTCAGCCTTGGCCATTTTGGGACTCTGTGATTACAAGAATTTTAGCCACATTTGGAAATTGCATCCTAGGTGGACACAACATGGCCTGGGTGCCAATTTCAATCTCCCAGGTGGGTCCAAATACACTGGCTCCATGTCCTGGCTGTGTTGCCATCCATGGGATCAGAGCTGTGCCCCCAGGCAGAGGCCTGGCAGTCACTGTGCTCTGCTGCAAGCCACGAGCAGCTCTCCACAGCCACTTTTCCACCTGAGCTGGTGGGGAACAATACCTCACTTCTATACAGCCTCTGCTTTTGTTCCCGGCCCGAGGTGCTTCTCAGAAGCAAGAATAAAACCCATCTGCGGGAGCATTGGGAGGTGGAGGCGTGAAGCATTCAAGGTGTTGGCGAGACACAAGGAGCACATCTCTTTCTGGATGAAGCTGACCTGATTCAAGGCACTCCCATCTGTGGGCTGAATGTAATCCCCAGCTCCCAGCCGACAGGACAGGGAAACAGCATTGTATCCCAATGGGAAGGCGTGCTGTAATCCTGCAGTCGGGATCTTTTATTATTATTATTTTTGTCCTTGCCGAAATAACTTCAGATTAGAAGTTAAAGCGCTTGTGCAGGAGAGCTGTAATTGTCTCTAGAGAAAATCCCTGGGCTTGTCACTGGCACCTGACACTCCTGACTCTGAATTTTAGCAGCAGTGATGCGATGGGATGGAAAATCTCCTTCTCTCCCCAGCTCTGAGCTCTTGCAAAGGGGATTTGGAGCTTTAGGGTTTGGGAGCAGGGTTCATATTGTCCGATTCAAAGCCCACCGTGGTTGGGTCTCTTGTCAGTCTCACCCTGCAGGTGATGGTCTGCCAGCAGGGCTGTGCTGCTGGGGGTTCGTGTCCCAAAGGTGTCATGGGTGTCCCACTGAAAGGCACTGGGCTCCAAATCTTAGTGGCTCATCCCTCATCAGCCTGTGCTATCTACGACAGCAGGGATGGAGGGGATGGGGTCACCAGCTCTCCAGCCTCCTGCTTGGCTCCAAGCTTCCACCTTGTCTTTCAGACCACTTCGCAAAACTCCCCTTCCTGGAACAATGAAACACAAGGGTAATAAGGCAGGTGGTGAAACTGCAGTCTCAGACATGATGTGCTCCCTGGCAGAAGCCTCGCAGAGAGAGGGCCCAGCTGTGGTTTGGTTTTCTTTTTGCCATTCAATAGCTGTGATGCAAATCCTTAAAATAGGACCAGGCAGGTGGTACCGAGCATGAAGGGGTGTGGGGGTGGCTGGAGTGCACTGTACCCCAAAATAGCAGATGCAATACACCACTGGCCTATTGGCAGGTTGGGGCTGGGATGAGAATCTGATATTGTGGGGACCCCAAAATTAAGATCTCAGATCTGAGGCTATTTTATCCTTTTATCCTGGCTTGGTTTGAGTCATCCTACCCTAGGACCCTTCTGCATGTGAGCTGGGGCCTAAGCAGGGGAAGCATTCTGGGCTGTGAGTGGCAGTGGGGGCACGATGGTGGTGTGATGCTCCCGGGTTTCTGTTGCAGGCCTTGGCCGTACACCATCTTCCAGCGCGGCTTTGACTTGGTGCTGGGCGAGCAGCCGTCTGACAAGATCTTTCGGTGAGCTCTGCAGGCAGCCTCTCAGCACATTCTGGGGCTTAAATACAGCTCAGGGCATAGAGGCATGCAGGTAGCCCAGCTGGCAGGGCTGAGCACAGCTGTCCTGTGCCACCTCCTGGGGACACGCGAGCGTGGCTGGGACAATCCCCCTGCAGCTGTCGTGTGGGTGCTGGATACCCAGCAGTCAGTTCCCCCTTGCTGTTCATGGTGAGAGTGAGACTGAGGCTCTGAAGGAGGGTTTCTACAGAAAATCAAGTGCCTTTTTCTTTTTTTTTTTTTTTTTACTTAAGTTACATGCAAATTTTGGGAATTACTGGGTGTGTTTGGAGGAACCACCCCACTTTACCCTGCCCACACACCTTAGTTTGGGCTGGCATCCCTGCAGGGCAGCGGGAAGGCTTGGTTTTGGGCAGAGACAACCTTCCAGGCTCAGCATTCCCCTCTGTGCCAGCCTTTGCTGCTCTCCCTGGCAGGTTCACCTACACCTTGGGGGAGGGTATGTGGCTGCCCCTGAGCAAGAGCTTCGTCATCCCACCAGCCGAGCTGGCCATCAACCCCTCAGCCAAGTGCAAGACTGACATGACGGTGATGGAGGATGCAGTGGAGGTCAGGTAGGTGCAACAGCAGAGTGAGGGAGTTCAGGAGGGGTTTCAGCAAATAGAGCTGGGATCCCCATCCCACCTTTTGCAGGTGGAGATCAGTACATCCATTAACCTGCCCCTCCTTAGTGCCTGCAAAGCTGAGCCTTCAGCAGTATTCCTCCTCATCTCAGTAGCTCCTGCATCCTTCTAAAAGCTTGGCTGCCATCCAGTTTACTGTCAGCCCGAGGAAAACCTGAGCTCTGGAAAAACCCACGCAGCAGCCGTGGTCGTGCACGCATCCACAACATCTCACTGAAGCACTGACACATCTCCTCTTCCCCCTCCTCTCAGGGAAGAGCTGATGACCTCATCCTCCTTCGACAGCCTGGAGGTTCTTCTTGACTCCTTTGGCCCCGTTCGTGACTGCTCCCGGGACAATGGGGGCTGCAGCAAGAACTTCCGCTGCATCTCGGACCGCAAGCTGGACTCGACAGGCTGTGTGGTGCGTGACCCCTGGGGAGCTGTGGATCTCCCTTGGTGTGGGCAAGGAAGGGGAGGCCAGAAAGGGAATCCTTCCTCCCCTGCTGTCACATTGGGGTGGATATTTTGAGGTTGGTTTTGTAGCAGGAAGATGGTTTTGGGCTGGCATCTCTCTTGCTGTACACACACGGGGCAGTAGGAGTCCCTGGCTCTGGGAGGCTCCATATCTCTCACGGGTGTGCTTGGTCACCACCACAGCTGCTCTGCCCCAAAATGGAGGGTCTGTGGGGCTGGGGAGCACTGCTGTAATGTCACCAGAGCTGGGCATTGGGGTGAAGAGGCTGTGAGTGTGGGGCAGACAGTGAGTTTGGAAAGGGCAGCGCCTCTTTGTCAGTCACTGGAGCTGGGTTGCTGGAGAGTGGGGTTAATGCCAGCACATTGCCTTGATGGGGGATGGCTTGGAGGGCTCCCACCTCAGAGGGATACACTCCCCTGCAAAGAGGATTGAGGGCTGCAAAGAGGCTTTGGTGCAGGAGGAACATCTGCAGCTGTGGATGGTGCTGCTGCAGTCCTCCCTACAGCCCCTGAGCAGTGCTCAGGCAGCAGTTTCCAGTGGAGAGCAATGCCAGAGCTCTGCCCTCCACCTCAGCCCCAGAGATAGATTTCTTCCCAGGGGTTTTCACCCCTTGCTTCCCCCACCCCACTAGTGCCCGACGGGACTGAGCCCCATGAAGGACGGCACAGGCTGCTATGACCGTCACGTTGGCGTGGACTGCTCCGATGGCTTCAACGGGGGCTGCGAGCAGCTGTGCCTGCAGCAGATGGTCCCCCTGCCCGAAGACCCCCTGCTCTACAACATCCTCATGTTCTGTGGGTGAGTGACCCATCACCTCCCTGGCCACAGGGACGCCCCCAAAGGGCTACTGCCCGTTGCTGCTGCCACCCTGAGCTTGCAGGGTTGGGATGGAGGGGTCTGCTCCGTGGCTGTGGCTGTGCCCGCTGTGGGGGGCAGGAGCTGACCTCGTGCTGGCTCCCCAGGTGCATTGAGGACTACAAGCTGGGCACGGACGGGCGATCGTGCCAGCTGATCTCGGAGTCGTGCCCTGAGGGGGGGGACTGCGGCGAGCCCCGCGAGCTGCCCATGAACCAGACGCTCTTCGGGGAGATCTTCTATGGCTACAACAACCACTCCAAGGAGGTGGCGCCAGGGCAGGTGCTCAAAGGGACGTTCAGGTGAGTTGCAGACACGGGGAGGGGATGGGGTCAGACCTCACCATCCTCTCCAAGAAGAAGGCAGGAGAAGGAGCCTGGGGCTGGACCACAGCAGACTGCCTGGTCCATCCATGTCTGGCCTTGCTCTGCAGAAGATGGAGGGGCTGGTGGGGAGGGTGCATCGGACACTTTCCATCAAGAGTATATATCTTTCTGATCTGGGCCTGAAGGAAAGGAGAAGGGCCAGGTGTTTTTTTGAGATGGGTCACTTGTTGGTGGGGATGATCCCAGTCATTTCTGCTGTCCTCCAGCCTTGCTCTTCTCTCTGCAATTAACTTCCAGGCAGAACAACTTTGCCCGGGGTCTGGAGCAGCAGCTGCCGGATGGGCTGGTGGTGGCCACAGTGCCCTTGGAGAACCAGTGCCAAGAGGAGCTCTCTGACCCCACGCCTGACCCTGAGTTCCTCACTGGTGAGTGAGTCCAGCTGGACCCATGTCTCTCCCAGTGAGGATGCTGCCAGCATGTCCAGCTTCAGCAGCTTAACCTCCCTTACAGGTTATATCTATCCTGGCATATATCTAGTCTGGCTTTAGCATCCTCTGCTCAGCTGCACGTAGAGGAACCAGCAGCATAAGAGGAAGGCATTACAAATGAAGAAAAGGCAAAGGCTGTAAATTAATTGTGGGGTGTAAAAGCTCAAGCATCCATCAAATACTTGGGGCATTTGCAAAAGGATATTTCTCTTTTTTTTGAAGGCAAAAAATGTTTTCCAGCTACCTTTGGTTTCTTTGCTGATGTGATGAAGCATTCAAAACCCAGTGCCACCAAACCAAAATGTTTAGGTTTGCTATGCCAGAGCATCAGGGCCATGAGTGACAGGTTATCATGGGTTCCTAAACAGCCTACAAGAATTTGCCTTTTTTCCAGGTTACCAGTACCCATAAACAGCCTTTGTTTCTTTGGTGTTTGTTGCTGTTGGCTGAAACAGCCCAGACGTTGAGGGGCTACTGGGCACAGGGTGTGGCTAGGAAGGTGTTTTGGTCTGAATCGAGACCTTGTGCATCCCCTTTGTCTGGCAGAGCTTCCAGGAGTATTCTAGGGAGCATCCATGGACTGTATTCAGGGTCTGGTAGATGCTGATTGCCCTGACAGGGTGCATGGCAATGAAGGTGTGTGTGCAGGCAGATTCAGCAGGGAGGAGGGTGCTGGTGGGTCTTGGGGAGCTGAGCTTCCCCAGGAGAGCTGCATGGGTGGGTCACTCCTGCTTCCCTGGGGATGCTCAATCCTGCCTGGAGGTGCTGGAGGACACCTGCTTCCCAATGGGGCTCTCCTGCCTGTGACATGGTTACATGGATGTAGGGAAGGCGCTGCCACCACAGCTCCAGCATCCCAGCAGTGTCAGTGGGACTGGGACTTCACTGGCAATTATGCTGGGGAGGTAAAAGCCAGTAAATTATCCTATTCATTTCCCACTGCTCTGCTGGCTTTGTGGCTGATTAAGGGGGAATAAAAAAGAGGGGAAAAAAAGGAAAAGAAGTAAAATATTCTCTGCTTGTCAGAAGCTTGGATATGGCTGTGAATACACGAGAGGCAGAGCTGCTGAGTAAGGAAGGGCTGTTTTTGCATAAACACTTTGCAGGGAAGAACAAGGCTTTGAAGCTGTCGGCAGCAGCCAGCACTGAAGAGAGAGCTGCTGGAAGGCAAAGGATCTTATCCTGCTTATACTCTGCCTTCAGGTCTTGTTACAGAGGGGGGGATGCCCACTGTCATCCTCCTGAACTCCTGCTGGGTGCCTGTTTAGCAGCTGAGTTTGCCATTCTGCTGCTGAGCTGCTGGCTGACGTGCTGGCTGTGCAGCACTGGAGCAGCGAGGGAGGAGGTGGCCTGTCCCAGCATCCTGCTGTGGCACTCCAGGGATGCTCTGGTCACCAAATTCAGAGCCGTGAGCACCCTTCAGTTCCCTTGCTGGGGCTTTGTCTGAGGCTGGGTGGCCTCTCTGTCCCTCTGCTCATGGAAGCTGAGCTGCCATGTGCCTTGGGCAGGAGTAAATGGCCGCCCTGCCTGGGTCTCCATGAATTTCTGGCTTCTGTAACTCACAGCTAAATGGCTGAAGAACGGGGTGTCTCTGAAGGAGAAGGACAAACCCTGGGTCCTGTTCAGCCCCAGCATTGCCATAATGTCCTGAGGGAACATTAGCATCAACAAGCAAGCGATTTCCCCTTCCATCTGTTGCCCACTCAGCTCAGTCCCAGCCGAAGAGGACCCAGGGCCTCTCGGCCACTCACACTTGGGCGTGACGGTGACCGCTCCCAGGCCAGGAAACAGCTCATTAAAAAGTACAGCTCTCATTAGTGAAATAATTAGCACACCTGGGCATGCCTTGGGAGTGGGCACTGGGAAGGAAGCAGGAGGGGATGCAGGAGGAGGCTCATTATCATCCAGCGCAGAGTCCCGGCTGGCAGGATGAAACGAGCCTACGTGTTTTCCTTCAAAGGCATCATTTTAATTGCTGGGGACCACCTGACCCTCAGCTCTGAATGCCTCCCTGGGGGCCAGTGGTGTGTACACCCCCCTTTTTCCTGGCTTCTCCCACCTTGCTGGCTGTGCTGCCCCAAGCATGAAAGGCTGCAGCCATCCCCACTGTGAGGCAGTGCTAGGCAGTGGCATTGAGTCCTGTGTCCTTTCTCTGGCAGGGATGGTGAACTTCAGCGAGGTGTCTGGGTACCCCCTCTTGCAGCACTGGAAGGTGCAGTCTGTCATGTACCATGTCCGGCTCAACCAGATGACCATCTCACAGTGTAAGTGTGCAGGGACAAGGGAATTAAGGGGAGGAAGGATGGCAAGAGGTGACATAGCCTTCTGCTGGCAGGGGGTGGGCTCAAAGGTTGGTTGCCCATGGCAAGTGTGTAGGGAAGTGGCAAAGCTTTGGTGGGCTCTGGGAACTGAGCATCTCCTCCACCTCCTTCCCAGCCTTCAGCAATGCACTCCACTCTCTGGATGGAGCCACCTCCCGTGGAGATTTTGTGGCGCTGCTGGACCAGTTTGGCAACCACTACATCCAGGAGGCAGTGTACGGCTTCGAGGAGTCCTGCTCCATCTGGTATCCCAACAGGCAGGTCCAGAGGCAGCTCTGGCTGGAGTATGAGGACATCAGCAAAGGTAGGAGCCCTGCTTTTCCTTGGGAAGGGTACTCATAGCTGCTCCATGGGAGTGGGAAGTGGGGTTTGCTTTTGGCATAGCAAGGAAAGTGCTCAGCCTGTGTCAGGACTGCCTCCCCCATCTTCGTCTCAAACCCTCCTCTTGCACCCTTTGAAGCCAGCCAAAGGATTTCCATGGATTGCAGCAGGCACTGGTCCAGGCCAAAAAGAAAGATCAATGCCCACAGCCCCAGGGAGATGAAAGACAAGTGCGCCAATCTCACCAAGCTATCCTGCCTCATTCTGGACATAATTGTTGTCTTTAATCTTATTCTTTCCTTCCTTTTGTCTGTGCCATATCTACTCTCTTCCACTTGCATCCCAAAGCCAGACTTTTCTCCCTCCAGTGTGTTTCCTTCTCCTGGGCTGTCAGCACTGTGCTGTTAATGCCTGGGAACTGTTTAGGAGCTGTGAGGTTCATCATGGTGCAGAGGGCACCTGGCACTGCTACATCCCCTCTGGTGCCCTGGCTGCAGTGATGTGATGGATCCCCAATGGAGGAGGTGGTGCCTGCTTTGAATGGCAGCTTTACAAAAGCTGAGGCAGCCTCACTCCTGCCTGCTGCCATCTGTCCTCAGGACCATGGCAACTTGGTCTAGTGGAAGGTGTCCCTGCCCATGGCAGGAGGCTGGAACGAGATGGTGTTTATTGTCCCTCCCATTCCAACCTATTCTCAGATTCTGTGACTCTGTGATCTCTTGTGCTGGCCTCAGCAAAGCTGCCTGCAGGCATTTTCCTGCCTGTGCTAGGGATGGTGGCTGCAGCATCCAGGCTCAGGCAGCAAACAAGAGCCAGCTCCCAAGCCTGGACATGGGGAATGCTGAGCAGAGCTGCTGCTTTTTAGATGAGCTTGGTTTGCTGCTCCTGCCCAGGAATTCCCAGGTGCAGGCAGTGTGAGCTTGGAGCTCGCAGGCACCGTAACGGACACATCATTTCCCTCATGTTTCCCAGTTCTCAGTATTGGCACCAGTCTGTGGTGCTGCTCTTGCTCTGTCCCAGCCACAGAGACATTTGGTATGTCCCCAGGGCTCCCGTGTGGGAAGGGCTTCTTTCAAAGCCTGAGAATGGATCCTGCGGGCTCAGGCCTCCTGGAGCCTGGACTTCTTCACAAGCCCACCTGGAAAAGTACAGACCCATTGCTGTTCTGCTGCAGGCTGTCTCCAGATGTAGCACCTCTTGATTGCAAGTACTTCTTTTTTCTCCTGCAATTTCCTCCTCTTTGATTTTCCTGCTTGGAGGTTTTTCAGGTCTGGCAGCCTTTTTCCACCCACAATATCACATTTCGGTTTCACTCTGGCACCTGCCACTTTCCTTCCTTTGCTTTTTGTTTGCAAACGTCAGGGGCTGGATATCGATTGAGAAATTGCAAGAGACAAATCATTCCCTGGCTCTTCTGCTTTTCCTCAGTGCCTGCTAAGCTGCAATTCACAGCCAGCCTAAAGTGATCCATCTCCAGCTTCCTGGGGGAGCAGAGCAACACTTTTTTATCCCAGGTTTTGTTCTAACAGCCTTGTTTTCTTCGCAGGAGTTTCAAGGATGGGCTAGTGCTGGCCCATTTTTCCACAAATCCTTGCTTTAGGGAGATTTTCCTATTGAGCCATGGACTGGTCCATGGTGGCTCCCCACAGGAGCCAGCCTGTACCAAGTCACCACTAACGATGGCCTGAGCCTGCCCTGGGAGTGAGGCTTTGCCTGGTCGTCCTTCACCTTCCTTCAACCCCACCAACCATCTTCAATTGTCCCTCTAGGCCCCTCTTTCTTCTGTATAAATCCAGGGACATCTTTTGGCAGGGATTTTGTATGAAAAGTGCTGTTTCCCTTCATGGCAAGGGTTGCCATGGCAGGGTGATGCTACCCAGGGCGCAGCAGTGATGGGCAGATTTTACCTTTCTGACTTCTGTGCAAGGACTGCTCCTCTTGTGCCAAGATATTACCTGCTACGGGAATGCTGGAGAAAAGGCCATGGAGTGCAGGGTCTGGCTTGCTGCCCTGTGCCTTGGAAACACAGTGGCACCCAGTGTCAGGCATCTTTGTGCAGAGCTGGGAAAAGCACAGACTGTTTACTGCTTTCCTGCTGCAGTATTGTGTTTTCTGGGCCTGTTAGGTCGCAGGTCACCTGAGGGTTGGCAGGGTAGAACCTGCTCCCCATCTCCATTTCCCTGCTTGGGGACTGAGTGTAAGAGGGCTGGAGGGGCTGGAGGGGGTCTTGGTAGGTTTGTAATGTCATTTGGGAAATCACTATTTCTGGGCATCATGAGGCATTGGCAAGTCTTCCCTGCTCACTCTGAGCTCTTCAGTGCTGCTGATGGCAGAGCTTTGATGGGGCACATCAGGTCAGCACCATTGCTGTTCATCCTGGTCTGACACTCTTTGTCTCTAGATTCCAAAGCACTCTGTCCCATCAGTTTTCGTTGGGATCCAAAGGAGAGGAGTGGAGAAATCAGCTGTAGGGACAGGAGGGCTTTTGCAGGAGAGTGATTCGGAAGGGGGCTCTGCTGTGGGGTCTGTGTGATGTGAAGGTGCCCAGGCAGGTCCTTCATGAGTCTCCAGCCACATGAAGGAGGCTCCCTCTCGTGGGGACCTGCTGCAAGGGTGGTCTGTCCCAGTCCAGGTGTGGGGATGGGGCTGGGGAAACTGAGGCACTGGGAGACCAGAGGACCTGCAATCATAGAGGCCAGGGTGGGCTTTTCAGTCCTGATTCCTTCTCTGAAGACCAGTGAGTATTTCATCCCTACAGAGCAAACAGCTCTTAAGGATACAGGGGGCTTTTTGGAAGCATTGTCTCTCTCCTGGATGGAAGGCAGAGCTGTAGCCCCCTTATATTCCATTATCAATGGCTTGAAGCCCACCCTGGTGTCACTTCTTTCCCCTTTCTCCAGGCAACTCCCCCTCAGATGAGTCAGAGGAGCGGGAGCGGGACCCCAAGGTGCTGACATTCCCCGAGTACATCGCCAGCCTCTCGGAGTCTGGCACCAAGCGCGTGGCAGCCGGCGTGCGGATGGAGTGCCAGAGCCGCGGGCGCTGCCCCTCCTCCTGCCCGCTCTGCCACGTCGCCTCCAGCCCCGACGTGCCGGCCGAGCCCATCCTGCTGGAGGTCACCAAAGCAGCCCCCCTCTACGAGCTGGTCACCAACAACCAGACCCAGCGGGTGAGGAGCCACGTGCTGGGGGTGATGGAGTGGGCAGGAGGGGTGGCGGGACAGCGTTGTGCTTGTCTTTGGAGGCGGCTTGCCCAGATAGCATCATGGCAGCCCTTGGCCATTGGCCAGCCCCGCTCTCCGGGGTGGATGGACTGTGCTGAACCCACCAGGGGATGGATGAACACTGGCACAAGTGGTGGTGGGATGGGAGCTCACCTGCCCAGCGCTCAAGCCTTTCTCCTGTCTCCCAGCTCCTGCAGGAGGCCACCATGAGCTTGCTGTGGTGCTCGGGCAGTGGGGATGTCATCGAGGACTGGTGCCGCTGTGACTCGAGTGCCTTCGGGGCTGACGGGCTGCCCACCTGTGCGCCTCTCCCACACCCCGTGTAGGTCTCCACGTGTGCCCAGCCTGGCTTTTTGGTGTGGTGGGTCTGTGCAGAGGTGGTGGTGGCCAACAGGAGGTGGTGGGTGCCTTTATGGGACAGGTTTGCAAGCTGATGTGTGACCCGGAAATCAGGCGGAGAGTACAGAGTTGCAGTGTCTTTTCTAAGGTCACCCGAGGACTGCAGAGCTGGTTGTGGATCCATCCTGGTAAAGGAACCCCAGGGAAAGAGTCCTTTGGACCAACATGCCCAGAGCCAGGAGGGGAAAGGGAGAGGGAGTAATTTCCCTCCTGAGGTTGCTGTCTCCTGTGAGTTAATGGCTTTGAATCCCTTTTGTTGTAAGAGATTAATGCAAAAATTGTCCCCCAGCCTGCGTCTCTCCACTGTACATGAGCCCAGCAGCACACTGGTGGTACTGGAGTGGGGCCACTCAGAGCCCCCCATTGGGGTGCAGATCGTGGACTACCTGCTCCGTCAAGAGAAAGTCACCGACAGAATGGACCACTCCAAGGTGGAGACAGGTGAGTGGGGACTCCACCAGTTCTCTAGGGAGAGTGGGATGGAAATGTTACAAGAGAGCCTCTGTCTCTCTTTGCAAGGGAATGCTGCAACAAATCAAATGTCATGTGCCCACCGTGCTGCAGAAGGGGCAGCTCCATACCAATAGGGATGAACTTTTTTGGAAAAGCAATGAGTCCAACTTTACACCAACTTCATGCATTAGCCTTGGTCCCCCTTGGCACGAGGCACTGTGGGAGCAGGCACAGGCTCTCCACAGCCCCAGGGACACCTGTGTCATCACCAGTGGCACATCCTCCCCTCTCTCCCTAGAGACGGTGCTGAGCTTCGTGGATGACATCATCTCTGGTGCCAAGTCACCCTGTGCCATGCCAGCCCAAGTGCCTGACAGACTCTCCTCCACCATCTCCCTCATCATCCGCTGCTTGGAGCCCGACACCACCTACATGTGAGTGCCCTGTGCCATGCCTGTGGCAGTGCCAACACCCTGGCTGTGGTCATCCTGTTGGATGCTGCCTGTATTTCCATGTGATCTTGGGAGGCCAGAGCTTCAGGATTTTTTTCCCTTCTCATCCAGGTTCACGCTCTGGGGAGTTGACAACACGGGAAGACGTTCCAGGTCAAGTGATGTGACGGTCAAGACGCCCTGCCCTGTGGTGGATGATGTGAAAGCTCAAGGTGAGATGGAGGGAGCTGCTTGAGACTGACAGCAGGGAGTTCCCCTTTCCAGCATGTTCCTGTACATGTCTCGTGTCCTGGCTGTAATGTCTCCTTCACCCATAGTGGCCCAGGAGCTGCTGCATGGTGTGGAGGGCGGAGATGGGGGGGCTGCAGGAGGCATATGTCCTCTCCGAAAACAAAAGTGAAAAAATGAATAAAAGTGAAATAATGGTGTTTCACTAACGCCACCTGATGGCATCACCCATTTCTTTTCTTAATTAGACCAAACTGTGGGAAGCTAAGCTGGACTGAGTCCAGGGAACGCCATCTAGTCCATTGCTCCTCTGTTGGGACCTTGTCCTGATACAATGTAAATCATAACACAGTGGACAAATCTTGGTTCTGGTCTTGGTTTCTCTAGAGCTGAGCTTTAGCCTTGGTGGGCTTTATTCATGCCTTTCCTTGCACACCACTGAATACCTCCTGTCCTTTTGCCCAGAAATAGCAGACAAGATCTACAACCTCTTCAATGGCTACACGAGCGGCAAGGAGCAGCAGACAGCCTACAACACTCTGCTGGACCTGGGCTCCCCCAGCCTCCACAGAGTCCTTTACCACTACAACCAGCACTATGAGAGCTTTGGGGAGTTCACCTGGCGCTGCGAAGATGAGCTGGGGCCCAGGTAGGCTCGGGAACTGAGTTGGCTGAGCAGGCAGGCCTGCCCACCAGCAGGCTTGTCCCTCATGGATACTGGTCACCAGGAAGGCATCTCTTTAGCAAATCCCATGATATGATGATGGATGATAGACCTTAGAGTGTCACAGTGGGGTTTCTATTTTGCTGGATGATGTGCATGTGCAAGGGAAAAGTGCAGCAGGCAGGGACAAGGTGGAAAGTGGTTGACTGTTGTCAACCCAACATCCTTGTCCATCCCATCAGCCCCATAGTGTCTCTAGAGTCTGGCCTAGAATGGTCATGCTATGCAGACTGGCAAAGGGATGGGATTCTGGTTTTCCTTTGGTAGCTGATGCCAGAGGCAAAAAGGCAGAAGGTCTTGGAAAAATAAGGCACCTTTGAGGAATGAAGATCGGGTTCTGCTTTCTGCCTTTTCCTGGGCTTTGGCTTGAGTTGAATGCACCTCTGTGTACTGCATTCTGTCAGCTTGTGGTCCCCAGCAGGCAGAGGACTGACTTTAGGTCTGAGTTGTGCATTTCCTTGCCTTTGATCCACATTTGTGGTTGTGTGTGGGTGACCTGAGTGTTTTTGGTGCCCAGGCAGTGCTAGGCTGCCACAACAGGTTTTGGACGAGGCTGTCCTGAGCTCTTCCTGTCTAAAATAGTCCCTTCGTGTCTGAGTAAGCACCATGTCTTCTCTTCAGGCTTCTCCAGGTCACTGAAACCCCTCCAGCTGCCTGAGAATGTCCCAGGCTTGTGGAGATAGCCAGATGTTCCCTTCTCTGCATGTCCTTCAACATCTGCTTTAGTCTGCGTGGTTTCCCAGTAACGTAGATGTTTCCAGTCAGTTTAGCAAGCTGGGCTGAGAGATTGCGTGTGCTGCAGTGGTGTTTCATAGCATCTGGCCTCCAAAGAACCAGAGCTGTGACCTCATCTGGGAACCAGGGTTACTTTCAAGTGTACATCAACAAGAGCTCCCATGTATGAAATGCATGGCCTCCACCTTACACCGTGCCCCACACCTCCTCTTGCTGGTCAGTGGTGACACTGTCTGTCTTCCAGCCCTGCTTCTCCAGGTGATCACTTGTGTGCTTCCAGCAGAGGATAGGAGATCTCTGTGTACGTTCTCTGTCCTCCAAACCTCTGCTACGCAGTCAGAGAGACATAGCAAATAACATGTGCCTGTCTTGCACTTAGTGCACTTAGTCTCCTGCTACAACTTTGGTGGGAAACTCCTAGGAGGTCCTCCATGCCCTGAAGTGAAGCTGGGGTCTCTTCAGTTTTCCTTTTTCCCATTTATGTCCTAGGAAATGTGAACTCTTTGAGGCACAACCTCAAAGCTCAGTAGTGACATTCCAGCACATGGAGTCTTTTTAGGGCAGAGGCTCCCAGCAGCTCCTCTGCCCAGGGTTGACTCATTCCCCTGACACTGAGTGGGATCAGCAGGCTTGGACTTTTGTCTCACCTTTGTCTTGATCCCAGCTGTGGTGATGCCGCTCTGTCTCCATTTCCAGATGTGAAATCCAGCCCCAGTTTGCACAGACCATCTGACATCTGTTGTGGTGATTTGCACAAGGAGTACATAAAATTCCTTACGTGACAGACTGGAGTCGTCACAGAGCTGCTGCCATCACTGAGGCTCAGTGTTGCCACTGCTGCTCTCTGCCCCAGTGAGGAGACCCAGGACCAGCCAGAACACGGGGTGGAAGCTGCCTCCTCGAGCTCCACGAGGCAGAGGTGCATTGGCATGGAGCAGCCAGAAATGCCACTGAATTACCCAAATGATAGCATTTGCTGTGTGACTCTCCGAGCCAGAGGGTTAATTGCACGCTCTGGAAATGCTGGAGCGCTTAGGACAGGATGACGCGAGTTGCTGATGAAGTGTTTGCAGCTCGCACTACTTGGAAAGAGGCATTCAGGCAGCTGCAGCGGGTTCTGGTGATGACAAATCTTGGAAAGCAGACCTCCTGTTTGATCGTCTGCGAGGGCGAAGCACCCAGACTGGTGGTGACAGGACAAATCACTTGCAGATGACATTATTGAGCCAGCAGACAGTGTGTGTTTGACTGTTACCGATGCGCCTTTGAAGTCGTGGATGCGGACCCACGCGACTGACTCTACCAAGTCCCTCCCCCTCCACACGTCCAGGCCACCTCCTACTCTGCTCATCTGTGGTACACCCAGCTCCCTTCTTGGCAGTGCCAGCTGCTGACCAAAGAAGCAGGACTCCTGAGTGCACAGATAACTTGTCTGAGGCTGTGAAAGCAAGGCGCTCCCTCACGGGCCAAGAAGGGATGCAGAGGGTCCTGGTCTTTGCATAAGGAAAGGAAACAGAGATAAAAGCAAGCAATAAGTGGAGGTTGGATTCGATGCAAAGCCTCGTGAAGGCTGGTGGTGCCCATGGGCTTTGAGCCAAAATCCATGGGATCATATTAGGCATTCCCATAAGGGTGCCTGTAATGCTGGAGGAAGAGAGGCACTTGTGGCACCTTGCCTAGGTCAGATGCAGAGATCAAGACAAGTGAGAGCTTGGCTATTTTCCTATGACTGGCCAGCTTGGGTGGCTGTCTCCAGAGCCAACACCATGCTAACCACCTTTGCCTCTCTGGCATGCCCTGGACATGAGCTCTGGGGTAGCAGGGGTCATGTGGCTGCAGAGCTGGACAACCTTTCAGCAGCTCCAGACTGGGCCATTGGAGCTGCAGCCACATCCAAACTTTGAGAGGTTTTCTCTCCAAGAAAGCCAAGATTGGCTCTGGCTGGACTTGGGGTAAAGTAATTCCTCTCCAGGCAGCTCTCCCAAGGTGTACCTGGCTTGGAGGGAGGTGTGGAGAGGCAGTGGATGTTCCTCAGTGGTTGGTACACATACCCTTGAGCTGTCAAACCAGCCCACCCTGCTTATCCTGAGTAAGAATGTCCAGTAAGAATGTGATTTTTTCCTTCAGAATCATGATTTGTGACTGCTGCCTGTTCTGATGCTAAGTTAAAGCTACTGAGGGGATGTATCCTCTCTTCCCTGACTATTCTAACCCACCAACTGACCTTGTAGCTGGATAGGAAATTTATCCCAACTCATCAGACACTTAAACTTTTTTCTGGGTTTCTAGGCACGTGAGATACCTTCAAGATGTTTCATTTGAATCCATTGCTTCCACAGTGGCCAGATTCCCTGGAGATCACATGAAGTGTAAGACAAGTTTAAAATGCACATAGTGTGTTTCATCTGTACAAACTGATTTTCTTGATAAAAACATTAGAAGCACAATTTTAAGAGGAGAAATTTGAAGAGAACACAACTTAGATCATGTTTGGCCATGATCCCCTGCACTCTTCTAATATCTCATCCAATACTAGAGATAGGTAATTTAGCACTTCCTCACTACCAGGACAAGCCTGCACTGAGGCTGTGATGCTCTGTGTGCTGTATGTCTGCTGCAGAAGATGGACTCACCCTGGACCTCCTCTGCCTTCCTTGGCTGGGTTGTGGCTCTTTACAAACTGCTGCTGCAGTGACTTGCCTTTCCTCATCTTCTTCTCCACAACTGGACGATGCAAAATGCACATGCAGAGAACCAGAGAGCTCTGCCACATTCCCTGCTCTCTCTGAGCTTTTTGGATGTGTTTGATGTATGTATGCCCCAGTGCATCCCTTCTAGTTTGCATGGTGTCAAACTGTAGGACACATTTCCTGAGCTGTTACTATACATTGTGAGTCATGTAGCAGGAGTGTCATTCACTCTACTTATGCCTTGTGATATTTCATCCTATGTGGATCATAATTTTTATCTCACCTTCAACCTTCCATACAGACCCTCTCAAGCCAGACTTGACATTCTGATTTGGGTTTTTTTTTTTTCCTTACATCTCCCTCATCCTCAGTGGTATCCTGAGGATGGCATGCTGGTCCCAATACTCTGCATTTCTGGCACTGGAGAAGTTGTGGATTCCCCATTCCTGGAAATGTTCGAGGCCAGGTTGGGTCTTGGAGCAACCTGGTCAAGTGGAAGGTGTGGGACAGGGGAGTGGAACAAAATGATCTTTGAGGTCCTGTACAACCAAACCATTCTGTGATTCTATGTGCCACACCAAGCCACAAATGCCCAGCATAGCTCCTGAATATGCAGCACATACACTCAAAGGAGAGGACACACATGGTGACACTGTTTTGGGCTGGCCATATATATCATGCCTGACACTTTTTAGCATTTATCCCCACTGCCTACAGTGCTATTGGCTCCCAGTTTCTCATCCTGTTATATTTGGGGTCCAGTAGCTGCAACAGTGACAGGTGGTGCCACTTGAGTTCTTTGGTGATGTCCACCCCAAGGGGTGCTGGGGGTTTCACAGCTACACCTGTGACTGTCTCCTTAATAAACTCTCAGCAAACCTGAGCCTGTTGTGTGAGTGAAGAAGAAGAAGAAGGGTCAGGACAGGGAAGTGTGAGTCCCAAGACCAGTGCAGAAGGTCCAGCACTGCCATGGTGACATGGGCATCTCTGCCCCAGGTAGGGGCTCTTCTCACATGGATTTAGCTTGCAGTGCAGCCTTGGGGATGGTGTGTCCCCTCAGCCCTGCCATCCCTCCTTGTCCTGGCAGCATCAGGCTCCACTCAGCTGCTCTTGCATTATCTCTTCTCCCTCAAGGAGCTCCCATGGTGTCCTTAACTGTCTTTGCTTTTCTCTCCTCATACATTCCTCCCGCCCTTCCCGCCATCCTCTCCGTGGTGTCTCCATCACTCCCGCCACCCCTCGCTGTCCATCGCCCCCCTGGCATCTGTCCTTGCCCACCCTCGCTGCAGGAAGGCTGGCCTCATCCTCTCGCAGCTGGGGGACCTCAGCAGCTGGTGCAATGGCCTCCTGCAGGAGCCCAAGATCAGCCTCCAGCGCTCATCCCTCAAGTTCCTCGCCTGCCGCTACAGCGAGATCAAGCCCTATGGGCTCGACTGGTCAGAGCTCAGCCGGGACCTCAGGAAGACGTGCGAGGAGCAGACGCTGAGTGTCCTTTACAATGACTATGGTGACAAGGACTACTGAGGGGTCTGGGCACCTGCTCTCAGGCTGGCCTTCCCATGGGCATTTCTGAGGGTTTTACACATGGACCCATGGAGGGGGAGGGTGTCACTGATGTTTCTGGAGGCAAGAATTTGGACTGGGGAGCAAAGCCGGCTGCTCCGTGCAGGACTGACTCAGTATTAGTTTCTTCTTCAACTTGGCCAAAAGCCTTTCTAGTTAGAAGTCTTGTGGGACCCAGTTTTCTTGGTTTTGTTTTATTCATTTTGCCAAGAGGTTCCTCAGCACTGGTGGAGAAGGCAGGTTGGGAGGGCATAGCCCTCTTCTCCTGCCCCATCCCTGCCCTGGCTGTGGGGACTGTCTCCAAGGGTGGGGTACACCAGTCATGGGAGAAATGTGGTGACACAGCCAGGATGGGAGAGCAGGTGATGCAGGCAAAATGGAGGCAGGGCATGCAGGTCAGGTTGAAATGCTCATGGTTATGGCTGAGCTAATCAGCCACTGGATGGCCAGTGGGGTTGGGATGGGTTTTTTTGCAATTGAAGAGCATGAGGTCTGGGTGAGACCTGAGCGAGCCATGGTGCCGTTGATGGGCAGAGCTGGCGTGGTGTCATCAGTTGGGGCAAAGAGACAGGGGTGTTGTGACCCCATCTGCTCAGGTTCTTCTGCCATAGTCAAAATCCACATGTGCTCCAAGATGCAGAGTCCTCCAGAACAAAAGCAGCTTGGCCTCAAGGCCAGTGGTCAGCTGGACGTCGTGAGCTTTCTTCTTGAGGGACCACATTCCTAGGACTTTAAAATCCTTTCTATTATCTTTTTTCTTTCCCCACCACAATAAAAACTTTGAAGCAACATCAAGCTGCTTCTGAGGAGAACCCAGCTAGGAGAGCAGCAGCCAGATGGTAGAAAGATGTTCTGCCCTGGACACTTGTAGCTGTGGTGTATCCCAGGCTCTGCATGGTGAGGGGAGAGGGATGCAGGGTACCCCAGTGCTGTGGTGCAGGATGGTCCTGGAGGTTCTGGTCCCAGAGAGGGCATGGAGGACAGGCTTCTGGGGACATTGCTTGCCCATGTTCAGGCTCGCATCTGCCTCTCCCTCCAGTAACTTTTTTCTTTAACGCCAGACAGCTGGGGTTGTACTGGGACACTGGGTTTGGTTCAGAGCAAACGATTCTCCAAATCCCTGCAGTCACTGCTGATGGTGTTGAAGGCAAAAAACAGGTTCCTTTTAGCTTCAGCTTCCTGCCTGGTTTGCAGAGGAGGCAGCTCTGGACTTGCCAGCTGTGCACCTTTGATCTGGACAAGACTGGAGCCCTAGAGTGGGATTTTTACGATGCCTCCAAAGAGAAATTTCCTTTTCATTTTTTTTCAGTCTTGGCAGGAACAGTCTTCAGCCTGTCTCATACGATTTTCTGCCTCATTCCTCCTCCTACCTGCCAAGGACATGGCTTGAATATTTGTGTGGTGCCAAGAGGGAGGCAGCTGTGGTCTGCACCCCATCACTGCCGACAGTGCTTGCATCACTGTATTTTCTCAAGAGCAGTTCAGTATCTTCCTGCAGGACCACACAGTGCTTTACTCTTTCCCTCTCATGGGCAGACCTCTCTCCAGGGGCAGCTGGCCTGGACTGGGAAGCCACTAGCAGTCAGTATGACCTGGGCATCCCTGGGCATGCTGTAATGAGTGCATCTAGCAGGGATCATCAGACAAATGCCTGCTCTGTGCAAGAAGGAAGTTTCCTGGATCCTTTTGGCTTTTTCTCATATGTTTGTCCTTTATATTTCAATGTGCCTGATGCTGCCACGGTCTTAGGGCTCAGAGCAAGACTAGTGCCACCTCTATGCACAGGTACATATGGGCAGGTGATCTGTACTGAGTCATTGCTCCTTTTCCTTTCAGCCAGCGAGACTCTTGGCCAAGACACTTCTGTTTATCCTTTTGCTTATCCCAGCAGATGCTGAGACAACTTTTAACTTCCAGCTGGGCAGCCATCCAGCCACGGGCAAAGGGCACCTCTGCTCAACACCTCAAAGGGATGCTTGAACGAAGGCTGTTCTGGCCCAGACACCGTCTGGTTTCTCGCCAAGTAATACCGTGTACATGGCCTTTATGTGAAATGCAGACTGTTTTCCTTTGGGTAGCAGACTCCTCTCTTTTATTGCTTACTAGGTGCAGCAGCAAGGACAGGAGCAGTGCTGTCTGCCAGCCACTTGCTGTGACTCTGCCAGGAAAACCCTGGACATCCCATGCATTCACACCTGCCTAGGTTACTTTTTCATCTGGCCCCAAGATTTACGCTGAGGCTCTGCAGATATTTCTGTTCTGCTTCTGTGCTGACACTTCAAAGCCCTTGCATGGGCAACCAAAGTCCTGCAGCATCATCAGCCAGCTGGGCTGGGCTCTGCTTCCTGGGCCCCGGCTCCTCCATGGGCTGGGATTTGGAGGTGAGGGGAAAGCCATCCCTCCAAGTCCTTTGGCAGCACCCTTGCACAGCTGGATGGGGCTCAGCGTCCTCACCCCATGACAGACTGTGCAGGCTGCTGGCAGGGCTGTGCTCTGCCCATTTGCCCACTGTGGTGGCAGGGCCTGCCAGGTGGCACATCTGTGGGGCCATTTTCGTGGTGAACCTGGCTTTGTGAGGGCTTCCTTCTTGGTTTCCTCACGGTGGCTTTGCAAGTCAGAACCGTGCCCAAGCTTGGATTTTCTTGCCCAAGTCTCTCAGCTACCACACGAGTCCATCTCAGACAAATGTCAGCAGCCACCATGACTGATCCACCATGGAGGGGGCTGCACCATGGCCTTGATGAGATGTGTTCTGCAGGGGTTGCCCACCCAGCTGTGTCCTGCTCTAGTGGAAGGTGTCCCTGCTGACAGCAGCAGGGTTGGTTCTAGATGATCTTTAAGGTCCCTTCCAACCTAAACCATTCTATGACTCTGTGATTCCCTGCAGAGCTGACACCATCCACATCTGCTGCAGGGTCCTACTGTTGGGCCTGCACAATATTTTCTGTCTTGGACTCCCCATTCTTCCCAAGCTGCCAGCAACATGAAAACTGGACAAGAACTGTTTTCCAACCATTTCTTCAACCTCCTTCACACCCCTGCCCTTTCTTTTTTGTTTTATTTCTTGAATTAATGAGCAATCATTCACCTGAGATGAACCTCTGGGCCGTTACCTTTTCTTTGCTGCGTCTGTACCCCTGTAATAGCATTACTACCTTTTACTTGTCGTGGAGTTATTTAACATATAAAGACGGTTTCGTCCTTTTCTTTACAAAGATGTCTACAATTCATGTTCCTTGATGTTCTATTAAAACTCTAATGTGACGTTTTACTACTGTAGATTGAAAGTAGGGTGCTTTAGGGTGAGATAGCCATGTGGCAAGAAATACAAAACCCTTCTGGATTACTTAAAAAAAAAAAGAGAATAAAAAAAAGGTTTTAAACAACAGCAACAAAAATCATTGTAACACTATGTAAAACTCCAGATGATAATTTAACTGACTATTAAACGGAGCTGTTAGTAATCCCTGGCTCTGGCAAACTGGAGTGTTTGTTTATGGTTTTGGTCCAGTTGATGTCATCTTTGGTCACAGATGAAACATTCCCAGCCTTTGAACTCGGGTGATTCTTCACACAAGTTTAGCATTAGCCTGTCTGCCCACTAGGTTAGCCAAGTCCCAAACCACTCCGCACACACAGATGGAGCCATGTCCTGCACCTCATCTTGTCCACCTGCTCTGCTGGACTTGGGAAGGTAAAGATGTCTCCAGTCATCTCTGGGGGAAAAACTGCATTTACACATCCACAGCAAGGGTCTCTCAGTTGTTAATTTGCAAACCTCCACAGAGGCTGGGAACTTGGAAGCAAAGTCCAAAAAAGCTTCTTTTAGGCATTCTTTTATTATATAAAGTGGATGGGATGGTGGTGTCTGGTGATCAGCCACGCCCAGAGAATGTCCTAGTCCATCTGGCAGACTTTGACAGAGGACTAGCAGCAACATGAGTATTAATGTCCCACAAGGAATGTGAAAACCAGTGCCTGAACAGAGGTGAAATCTGCAAAGGATGCCAAAAGCCACTTACAATGCAGTGTTGTGTCTAATGGTCAGGCCATCAGGACTTACAAGGGCAGGTCCCTTGGCCAAGCCCAGTGGGTATTGCCACGTGATGGGTGAAGAAACAAGGAGAGCCTGGGGTTACTGCAGGCAGACAGACAGGACACTTAGGAAACAGAGGGGAATTTAGGGGCTATAGCACACAAATCCATAGGAAACCAGACTTCATCAAGTCTCATGGAACAACTTCATTTTTTTCCTCTCTCCAGTGCTAAATTGCAGGAAAATAAGCTAAAAATACACCAAATACTTTCCTTCTGCTACTTTCCATGCAGTTAACCACCACCTCATTGCATGATAAGCTGTGGCTATGGAACAAGGTGGAGGAGGAGGAGGAAGAGGAGGAGGAAGAGGAGAGGGTCTGTGTGGCAGCAGGATGTGCAGTTGCACACAACTGCTGTGTAAGAATACCTCAGCACACTTGGTTCATCACAAAATCTCCTCAGGGGTCATCTGGCTTGCAATCCACGGGGGTTTGGAGACAGCCACCCCAAAAAGGGTGGAGTGGACAGTGAGGGGTGTGTCACCAGCACACTGGTAGGTTGTCATCTCCTGATGACTGACTGACTGTGTGGTCTCCTCCATGCTAATGGCTGGCAAAGCTTTCCAAACCCAGTCTGTGTTGCTGAAAGAGCCACCACCCTGCTCAACTGTGTGTGTCCCCCTTGGGGTCACAGGGGTTGTCTCTCACCTTGGGACTGGGTGTTTGGCAGAGAGGAGGGAAAGGATGGGAAAACAGCATTTCACTTGGCTGGTGCCATAGACAGCATGTGTTACATGCAACACACACAGCTGGGGTCCTGGTTGCTTGGGGCTTTGGAGCCCCTTAATGCTCTGTCCCTCATGGAACAAATCTGGCTCCTCCCCAGAGCACACAATTTGGAGAGCTTTGCCCTAGAGAGGATGTTTGATGTCACCAGGAGATGCTGTTCTTCCTCTGGGACTGAGTCCCTGTGCAAAGACCAAACATGAAGAAAAGACCAATGAGGAGCATCAGAGATGGCTGGAGGAAGAATAGTGGGGTTTAAACACAGGGCTTTCTGGTGTTTCTCAGTTCATAGGTATAAAGTTTACTTGGTTACTTAAAAAAAACAAAGGGAAAAATCTCCCAAATCTTAAAGCAGCTTTACTGTCTTGGGTTTTAACTTCTTGCCAGGATACCCCATGGTCCTCTGGCTCTAGTGTGAGCCACCTTCTGCTCCCCATCCCCAGGCAGGTGGGGTGTGAACACACACACACACAGAGACACATATTTCCCTACATTTCCTACCTTTTAAATCGATTAATTACAAAAAGTGACCAGCCTTGGGCCAGTTTGTAGCATAACCAGGAGAAGACCTTCTGCAAAAGTGTTCTTGCAGCTGGTGGCACAACAAAAGCTGCCTGGGTGGCAGCCTTGAATTGGGGGGTGGCATTGGAGGTGAGTGTCCCTCCAGACCCCAAAACCCAAAGGAAATCTGCAGCTGGGCTGTGACTGTTCTGGGAGAGTTCATAGTTTGGGAAGAGGAGAACACATCAGACCGAAGGTGTCGGGACAAGCAACCCACCTCCCCGTCCCCCTTTTGGGTGAATCAAGGAGGCAAAAGAGATGGAGGATGAGAAGATTATTTATTTTTCATAGATTTTTATAAAAAATAATTATCAAATACAAAAAAATAAAAATAGCAGCAGCCTCCGTTGTGAATAAAACCCTAAAGGGGACAAAAACCGCTCAGTGTCGCTATAGAAAAACAATATTTCGGTACGAAGAAGCTGTCTGGTCATGAGAAGCACAAATTTCTGCCAGCCAAGCCAGCACTTCCTCTCCCAATCTCCCAGCTCCCCTGTCCATGGAGCACAGTCCCTTCCCTGCACACACAGGTGAGCAGAGAAAAAACCAGGATTTTCACGCCAAAAGGATAAGAATTTGGCATATAAACACATAGGCATCTGGGTAATGCTGACACCAGGCAGGGAATGGTTTGTCATGGCAAGATGCTGGGACTTGAAATTCTGCTTCTGCATGTCCCAACCCCCCACTGTCCCCACCAGTGTGGGGCTGCTGGAACCACACTCTTGCTGTGTTGGGACCCCTGGGTCTCCCCTTTCCTGCACTGGTGGAGCAGGGTAGGCTGCCCGAGCTGCACATCCTGGGGGTGTTGGGCCAACTATTATTTGAATTTCCTTGGGTTGCTTGAGGGTTGTTTTTTTATTGAAAAGTGGACATCTGACAAAATATTGCTGCTATCTGCCCAACTGACAGTGAATTTTGGGGTGGTGCATGATGAGAAAAGAAATGTCAGTGTCCCAAGAACAGATGGGGCTCGTTGTCCCCTGCCTTTCTTCAAATCTCTGCCTAGGCCAGGTGGGTGGGAACACTTGGGGTCAGGAAAGGGCTTGGAGAAGGACAAGGCATCTCCTGCCTGGATGCTGGTAGGATGTCCAGCACCTCTGCCCCTACTTGGGTCCTCCAGTAAAACACAACCGTAGGAAATGCCTGACAAAATAGGATGGGGTAGAGCATGGGGAAGCCAAACGATGCCTTGAAAATTCCTGGTCTCTCCACACCGTGTCACCCTCTCTCCACCACTCCTTCACCAGACAATCTCTGGCTTGATGCCTGTATCCAACAGCACAGGCCGTGCAGGCAGGACACAGCCAGGCAGTCTGGCTTTGGTCCCAGCCTGCAGCTCACCTGGGGACACTGCAATGAGTTCCTACTCTGTAGTCCCTTCTCTGCTCTCCTCTTTCTGTCTCTTTTCTCTGCCTCCTTGCAGCACAAAACCATCACTGATAATCTCAGCTGGAGCCAGGCACCTCCCCTACTGCTGCCTTTATGTGGCTGGGTCCAAGCTGAGCTTCTGGGAATCAGTTATGGGGGGCAGAGTTTCTTGCTGGGCTTCTTTGAGGCCAGAGTTGAATCTGCAGATTCTCACTTAGTGCCTACAAGAGCAGGAGCCTCTTGGAAGTCAGCAACTGTGTGTCCAGAGCAAGGGGCTTGGACAGAGATAATAATACTAAGGGAAATCTCAATGAGAAAAGATGATGCTCAAAGTCTCCTGACAGGTTTTTTTTGGTCCCTTTGGCATTACAGGGTCTAGACTCCTCTGAGAGCTGCTGACAACACAACTCAGTTGGAGCTCAGATGTGGGGGAAGAGAAGAAGGACCACCTCAGCATCCTTCATTCAAGCATCACACAGCTACGCTGGTTTGGCCTCTGCATCCAGCTGGGTGTGCAGGGGCTGGGGGAGCGAGACAGAGAGGGAGCATGCTGAGTGTTTGCTCCTAGTGACCATGCAGTGATCCCCTGGTCACATAACCCTGCCCAGAGGGCTCTAAAATAATGTGTGACGGGTGCCTATGGCGCCCTTGGAATCTGTTGTGCTCACTGGGATGATTCAAGGGCACAGCAACATTTTTTCTCAACCCCAGAATCCTGATCCTGATTCACACCCTAAGCAGAACAAGGCAAAGCACTGGCAAATACCCAGGGCAGAACTTGGTCCCTGCAAGATGCCCGAATCACCTTGAGGTGGGAGCCTCCATGCCTATGGAGCTCTCTCCTGGCATGGCCTGGATGTTTGGCTTCTCTCTGTGTCCTCCTTCCAGCCCTCTCTCAGCAAGGAAGGGGAAAATCCCTGCTCCTCCTGCCCTGACCTGCACTTTTCCCAATGGTTTGTACTTCACAGCAGCATGGGTGTGTGATAAAGGATATCCTTTCTCAGCTTCATCAAGAGCAAAGAAAATATAATATATATTTATATATNTGGGGAGGGGACCACGTGCCTGCCCTCCCGGGCTCCTCGGTGGCCTGGCCCCAACCCCTCCGTGCGCAGTCGCCGTCCCCCCGCCCGGCTCTCTCTCCCCCGCGCTCCTGCCCCTCGCCCCCGCCATTCCCACGGCCCCGCTGCTGCCCCTTCGCTCCTGCGGCGCTGCCTGACCGAGAGAGGCCCCTGGTGCCGCCGCTACTGGTTCTCCTCGGCCGCCGGGTCGCGGCAAGTGCACTCGTCCTGGTCGCAGTCAGCAGCGAACGGGATCACCTGCAGGCACAAAGGGACACCTCAGCCTCGCCCCGGGACACCGCTGTGCCCCGCAGGGCAGCCCCACCCCGCGGAGTGCACACAGAGCTTTTGGGCCGTGCCACTGCCAGGCTCTGCGCTCTCTGACACGACCCCGTCCCCAGCTGAGCGTTGTTCTTAGCCTTTTCCTTTTTGGTCATGTGTTTCTAATTTTGCAGCCAAAGGTCGGGTTGAATCTTGTCAAACCCCAAATGTCAAACCCTGGGAAGAAGTGTCCCCTGATAAGTGTAAGACATTCAGACTAGGGCTGGCAGTAGTGAGGCACCTCCAGATTCAAGTTTTACTTTGGTCCCTATGAGAAAACCCCCTTCATCCATGTCTGAACCTGTGGACCTGTCAGCTACTCCTGACTCTTCCAGCAAAGCATGAAGATAACACAGCCTTATGTCCTGCAGGTCTTGGTGGAACTCAACCAAGCTCCCAGCTGCAAAGCTGACCTCCAAACTGCCCAACATAAAAGCCAGGGTAGGTGCATTGTCCTTGTGCACTGTGGGTTAAGGAAAGCCAGGCAGGATGGAGGCTCTGTGAGCAGGAACAGCCTTCCATGGAGCAGGCAGTGGGTTCATCTAGGGCCACTCACAAGCTGTGCAGCTTGGAGCTTGGAGACACCCCATGCAGGTGGGGAGGCTTGCTGCACATCACTTTCTCTGCAACAACTGCATGTGGCTGAGCAAGCCTTTGCCCCTTAGCTGGTGGTAGCAGAGAAAGGAGGGAGGGCAGACACTGAGCATCTGACTCGTGGTTGACAGTAGCCTGGTAATGAACCATGGGAGCTGAGAAAACAGTTTCCTTCAGAGATTTTGTACACAGCAGGCTCAGAGCCAGGAGTTTTTCTTCCTGTGAAAACACATTTGATTTTTTCACAGACTGGGTCAGTGAAGGAAGGGCTGGAGCGCTTTGGGGATTTTTTTGATGTTTAAACCCTGTATTTCTCCATCTGCCTTAACAAAGATGTGCTGGAGGCTTGTTGCATGGAAGGTCTGGGACCTGTGGGGGATGCAAACTGGGTCTGGGTCTACTGAGAGCCATGGGACTGAATCCCCCCACTTTCCACTGTGAAACCATCCATTATTTTAGCCATGTCTTGCTCCGAGATGTCATGATATTGTTGTGGGGATTTCACTCATCACTTGGGTGTAAAGCCTTTTCTTTCCTATCTCAAGTGGATCTTCCCAGGATTTTATTTTTCCTTTTCTCTGTGTATGTGTGCGTGATGAAAGGAGAAATGATTCAAGCTCCACAACAAAGATGAGAAGATCCAAATTCACATATTTTCGCAGTGAGAAATTATTTCATGCCCTGTGATTTGTTTTGCTGTTGGATATGATTAGGAAGAATGGGCTGTGAGTGCTGGATAGCAAGTTAGGTGGGAGGGAAGGTTGTGATGGGAGACAAAGAAGGGTCTGTGCAACCCCAATGCCAAGTTGCTCCCTCCACATTGTTCTTCCCTCCTTCCCTCCTCAGATGGAGGAAAACGTCACTTGCAGCAGATGCCAGTGGACCATACCAAAAATCCCCTGAGACAGCTCAATTACACAAGGTGACTTCTGACTCACCATGTCTAGCACTATGTCCTATGGAAGTAATTTCTTTGGGACTCATTTCCCAAAACAAGAGGAAATCCCATGAAGCTCGGTGGGAGCTGGGCTGAGGTTTCAATCACCCTGGCCTGAGTCCAAGCCCCACTCCTAATCAGTGCGATGATGTCCATCAGCTTCAGCTGGCTTTGGTTTAAAATCATGCGTTTGTTCTCCGTTCATGGGAGAATTACATTGCAGGCTCAGTTCCACAGCCAGCAAAGCCAAAGAACATAGACAGCAGTCACCCCTGAATCCATAGATCCTGGCCAAGGCCACGGGAGGTGCTCCCTTACCTTCCTGGAGGACAGTGTGGAGGAGCAGCAGTCCCCGCCGTCATACTGGCAGTATGCTCGGTTGTTGATGGTGTCACACCAGCCGTCTGCTTGGAAGGGCTGAGGCAGAGGAACAAGGCTTTGTGAAAGGTCAATCAAAAGCAGAAGGTTGCCCCCTAAAGCAGGTGTCCCAGGTCCTCAGCAAAGCCCCTGTGCCCACTTCCACACCCCCCTCTTCAAAGCCAAAGGGCACCAGATATCCCAGCTGATATGGATGGAGTAGTGGGCGTTCCAAGGGCAGCAGCTAGAGGATCATGGAATTGTGTCAGAAATGTTAAATGGCATGAGCAGCCATTCAGAAAACCAGTTTATTGTTTAGTTACATGAGTCATCTGATCAGAGAAGAAGCAACTGGGGCTGAGAAGCAGCCAGAGAGAGCTGAAAACTATCCCGTGCAACGGCTGTGACCAGCGCCGTGCATGGGAAGCACTTGCAAGGAGGCGTCGGGAGTGGTCGGCAGCCAAGGTTTATTTCTCACAGATACACACCAGCACTGCCAAGCAGCTGAACCAGCTACAGGATGGAGAAGCCATTTGTTAATAGAGTGATTAGTAATGAAATGCTTCGTCCACTTTGGGCTCTGCAATGGTGAGTTTACTGACCCAGCAACCATGGCCGACCTCCAGGAGGACAGTTTCCATCAGAATCATGGAATGGTTTTGATTGGAAGGGGCCTTAAAGACCATCTCATTCCAAGACCCCTGCCATGGGCAGGGACATCTTCCACTAGGCCAGGTGTCCAAGCCCTGTCCAATCTGGTCTTGAACATTTCCAGGGATGGGGCAGCCACAATTTCTCTGGACAACTTGTGTCTGTGTCCCACCATCCTCAGAGTCAAAAATTTCTTCCTAATACCTAGTCTAAACCCATCCTCTTTCAGTTTAAGCTACTACCCCTTATCCTATCACTCCATGCCCTGGCCAAAAGTCCCTCCCCAGCCCTGGTGTAGCCCTTTTTAGTTCTGGAAGGTCCTTTGAGGTCTCCACAGAGTCCTCTCTTCTCCAGACTGAACAGCACTCTTGTTTGAAACCTTCTTCATGGAAGAAGCTCACCCATTTCATTGGATCTGGTTGGTCCCAAACAACAACTGAACTCCCAAAAATGCCCAGTCAGCCTTTGGTGGACACACATGTAGCATCCTTAAACTGAATGACAGCCTGCTGAAAAATGTCACTGTACTGCAATAGCCCTGCACCCACCGTGCCAAAGCCCACATGTGGGCCGGGTGATAATACCAGTAATTCACATGAAAAAGCCATGCCAGAACCCATGTGGCTTTTTGTCCTTGTGACTCACAAGGAACAGAACTGGGCTCGACACAGGCTAATAACACTTTAAGAAGTAGCAGCAGGGATCATGGCAAACCACCAAGTCTGGACTCTGCTATCAGTAGCACAGGCCACAGGCCAAGTTCAGGCAGCCACAGAGAGATTGCATTAGCCTGGAAGATCTCTGAAGAGCAGAAGAAAGAGCACACCTTCCTATAGCTGGGAAATTGAGGCACAGCCGAGTTAGGTAGCTCGCTCAAAAACAAGAAGGGATTTGACTCCAATCATTGCTGTCACAAACCGCATCCAGAGGACACCAGGGTGCAATTTCTTCAAGGCAACAGTGCTAACACTCCTCTTCCACTAAAAAGCATCAGGTGGGTCTTAAATGATTGTGATCAAAGAAGGTTTCTTAGTCTTGAAGCAGCTTTGAGCACCAGGAGGGCCAGGGCAGGGATGCTGGGGCTGGCAGGTGCCAGGATGCAGTCGGGACTGGCCAGGGCCATTGGCAGGGGAAGGCTCTTCTGGGTGTGATTTGCTTTTGCAGCCTTCCACACAGTGGAGTTTTTCCTTGAGCTTTGCTCCATATGTCATGACTCACTGGCAAAACAACACTCGTGGCTTTGGTAGTTTCCATACAATTATGGGGAGGTTTGCCCATCCTGGCTGCACAGGTCTGAAATGATTTCCAGATCTTGCGTGCAAGGTGGGGGGAGGACAGAGGCAGGGACAGGATGGGGAAGGAGAGGCTCCCAGTCTCTCACTACACCTATCAGGACTAACTGCCCCCTCCTCTCACCCAGCCAGAGCCCGTACCCCACCCTAAACAAATACAGGCTCCTATGGCAACACTTGTTGGGGAAACTTAACAACTCATGCTCCAAATTACATTGGAAAAACATATGAAGGGAAAATAAAAAATGACTAATTGGACTCAAGGCTCAGGAGAGCCAGGCACAGGGTTTGGGGATTTCTGTCCCTGTTCCTTGCCTAGTGTTTGGAGAACAGTGACTCCTGTGCCTTTGCCTTACTGAGAACCTCCACATGGTTTTGTCTTTGCAAACAGAAAGAGCAAAGTAAGGTGCTGGTTACCCTTGAGGGCATAGGAGCCCTTGTACTTGCATCAGTCTCATTTTGGCCTTGCAGGAATCATGACAAGGGAGGACAATGCAATGTACTAAGAGTAGGTGATATGAGAGAGCAGAACCCATCCAGACTCTGTTCAGCCTGAGCCTGAGATGTGTGGCTCTACAGAAAGCCACGCCAGTGGTGGGAGAAGGAGGTTTGTTCACGTCTGTGACTTGCAAAAACACCTGATGATGTTCTAAGATGCTGGCAAGAAAAAGGAAAACACCAATGCCCAACAGTGCCACATGAAGGTGATGGATGGCATCCAGGGAAATGGTCAGCTGGGTCTCAGCTGCCAGAATATGCATCCTCCAGTGTGGGGGGAGGCAGTGGGCTGGTTGAAATGTCTCTTATAAACAGGGAAAAACTGAATAAGGTAATTGCAGCAGCCGCTCTACGCCGTGTTGAGTGGAGGGGAGCTGCTGGGCCAGGCGGCGTGCCACCGAGGCCGCCAGGGAGACGGGCTGTGTCAGCGGATCTCCCGCTCGGCCATCCATCTTCCGTGTTTGTTCAGACAGGAGCTGCAGCAGGGCATGTGTCAGCACGTGGAGGTGCAGCTGCTGGCACTGCCGGGCCGAGCCCTGCGCGGCTGGCACAGAAACAGGAACGGCAAATCAAGCGCTTGGCAATTTAAATGGGCTAAAAAAACACAGGCTCTCGAAGCTGGGAGCAGGCACGGATGAAAAGAGGAAAAAGTTGAAGGGGGGGAAAGAATGAGAGAGGGCAAAATAAAGTAGGCAAAGGAAGGATGGTGAGAGAGGACTGGTTAGATCCCAGTGCATCCCAGACAGAAGCATCTCCGGGTGCTCAGTGGTGCAGTTTCTCTCAAGGATGCTGGGAGATGTCACGCAGGGAGCAGTGCCTGTGCACAGTATTTTTCCACAGTCCTTAAAGAGTCCCCATGTTGGCTCCATGCCTGGGGCTGTTGTACTGCCCAGCAGGGAGTCCACAGTGCCATCAGCAAGGCAGGCAGGGTCCAAGCATTTTTCTTCAAATCCACCTTACACATAGGTTAATTCAGTGTGAAAGAGCATGAAAGGGTGCAACAGGTGAGCAAAAGGTGGATCATGAAGACTCAATCACAGATCCCATCAGTGTTGTACATATTTCAGTGCTGCATCGCTGGTGTTTGATAAACATTATTTTCCAGGAATGCAGGTTTTGCTCTGGTTGAGCACATCTGAAGGCCCAGCACCTTAGTTTTGGCCATGAGCCCTTCCAGATGCTTTGGAGGAAGGTGGAAAAAAGAAAAAAAAAATCAGCATTCACCTGGCCAACTGTGCAACTGAGGAGCTGAAAGACTCCCCTGATCTGCCACTGAGATGGAAAGTTTTTGTCATTTCTATCTGCACACAGCCATTGAGAGGCCAGATCCCAGTCTCAGGAGTCAATTCCAGCCTTAAGAAGCAAAATGCTTTCTCCCAGACTGGTCCTGGGCTTTGTGACTCTGTTGATCCATACAAGGAGGGTGCATAGTTTGCCTTCATGGAGCTTCTAAGTCCACATGGATGTTGCTGTCCTTTCATTTTTCCCTTTGGGAATTGGTATTCTGGGCATCAAACTCGGACTGTTTGCACGTTAATGCAACCACGTGGCTGAGAAGAAGCTGTCACTTTGAAGGCAGCCCCAGAGAAACAGGGGAACCACCATTCTGGCAGGGACCAGCCTTGGAAAAGCTGCTGCTGCCCTGGGACTCACGCCTTGTGCATCAGCTTCACCACCGGTAATTCTGCTCCTGGGATGGATGAGTCACTGGTGGGAAGACCAGCTGGAAACCCCAAGCCTTTGGTGGCACGGGGATGTCAGCCCAAACCAGCGTTCACAGAACCACAGGACATGAACCTGAGTGGCCCAGGGCTGAAGAGTGCTACAGCTCCAGGGGTCTGAGGCATGAAAAAGAAGCTGTGTCCCAGGTGAGGGTGGCAGGGAGGAACAGGCAGGGTGTGTGGGGAAAGTATGGAGAGGCTGCAGTAGCCCTTGGAGAGGCAGAGGGCAGCTTCTCCCTGCTAGATGTCTTCCCTTCCTCCCCACCTCAGCCATTAGCAAGATCTTTCCAAAAGCTCTTGGGAGGACTTGAAGAATGCCCAAAGCCTTGTTAAACATCTGGTTCACTTAAAGCCTCAATACATCCACCACCCAGCTTGGGTCCCTGAAAATTCCCCTCCCATCCCTGTCCCAATCTCTCCAACATCCTTCCAAACCACTGTTGCCCTGCAGAAAACTGTCAGTCCTTAAGGCCAGAGATGTGACAGGAGCTGGCTACAGTGATGCTATAGCACCGTGTCCCCAGGACACATCCCTTTCCTTACACACATTCACGCTGGTGAGGCAGAGAGCCCGGTCATTCTTGGCTCTCCCTGCTTGCCCAGGGAAGTTGACTGGGAATGCAGACTGTGGGAGGAAATGACAATGTTCATTGTTTGGATTAAATATTTTTCTTGGCCCTCTCTCTGTTGCAGTGTCTTTTATTTTATTTTTTCTCCCCCCCTTGACACCCCCAGCACATTCACTTTCCTTCTCTCTTTTTGGAGGCTCTCTGGCACAAGGAGGAAATCGGCTCTGAAAAACAGAGAGGGACAGAGAGGGAACAGGTCTGGCTTATGCTCAGAAAGTTTTTTGGGATGTCTTCATGCCCTGAGCCACCCTGAGCAATGAGCAAAGTCTACCTGGCCCATTGTAGAGAGGGAAGCAGGGTGAGCACCACCCAGAGGAAGAGACTTCTAGAAATTCGTAAACAGGAACCTGGGATAAAGTGGCCTGAAGAATATAAACAAAATCCTACAGACTTAGTGCTTCATTGCCCATTTTTATGTCTTCCAGTTTCTGTCCCCTGAGCCATCCCTCTGCTCCTTTTGAATGGTGGCAGCTGTCCCTTGGAGGTACATGCCTGTAGCATGGCTTGTTGGAGACATCATGGACTTGCCCCATCACCTCAGACACAGACAGAAAGCAAAACAGAGAAATTCCATCTGCCTCTGAGCCTGCTGGTATCCCTGAGCCACTTGTCAGCTAAGCATGCAGATTGCTTGTATCATATGTCTTGTCTCCAGGAACATCTGCCCCGGCTCCAATGCCTTCTCCCCTCCAAGTCTCTCCACAGAAACAGAGGCTTGTTCCTTGAGACCATTCTCCATAGACCTGGATGAACACTTTAGGGAAGAGGTGGTGGGCTGGAGGGTTGTGACATCCTGCTGTCTGGTTTCAGCTCATGGACCATCACTGGGACTGCCAAAGCAGCTCTCAGCACTCTTGGTGTGGAGCTCTAGGTGTTCTTCAGGACAATGGGGTCCCTTGGACACGGGTTTCCTGCAAGCAGCTGGGCCCATTTGAACCAGTCTGTGCTGAGGTTGTGCAGGACTGGTGTATGTGAGGGGGATGGAGTGCACAGAGGCTCCACAGGCTGCTTTTGAGGGCCATCCTGGGAGAGCAGGTCCTTGCCTTCATGGTGCCTGAAAGTGCTTCTGTGTCTCAGGCCAGGATTTGGCTTGGACACACTTTTGCTGCAGAAGTGAACATGTGGCAGTTTTGGACCCCTGAATGGGGATCTGTTTCTTTATCCCTGTCCTACTCTGCGCTGTGCTGCTCAGAGACCTCATGTCTCAGCAGAGAACCATCTAGAAAGGTCTTTGCACAGTCCAATGGACAGAAGGGAAGAAAGAGATGAAAAACTTGTGTAGATCACCACATTGGAGCAGCTCTTTGCTTCCATCAAAACATCCATGTCTATGATCTATTGGTGGTGAGTTCCTTAGCCTCGTCCTTTTTACACCCTGATCTCAGTGCTAACTGAGAAGAGAGAAAGGAGAAGAGAAACAGAAGTAGGGAAGAACAGGGAGAGAGGAGCAGAGGAAGTTGCTGTGTGTCAGTAGTGCTCTTGGCAAGCACAGTGGCTCCCAGAGATAGCCCCCAGTGCTCACTGTTCACAGGGAGAGCGCTGGGAGACACAAGAGAAGGCAGGACTTCCCGTGTCATGAGCACCAGCCTGCCATCCTGCCCTCAGCAGCTCTCCTGCTGCATGGACTGGATCTCCTGCCAAGCCATTTGTGCAAAATATGTTACAGGATAGAACGGGTTATGGAAAACAAGCCTTGAAAACCACAAGGGCCTCCTGACCCACTTGTATCTGGTTTCTGCCAAGTTCTTGTTACAGATCTTAAACAGAAAGAAAAACAATGTACAAGGGATGAAGGAGCTGAAGGGGAATGAATATTCGTGTTGGAAGAGCAGTTGGCCGGGCTGTGCTTGGGGATGTTTATTATCAGAAACGACTCATTGATTTTTATTTCAGCGGTGCCTTCAGTGGTTTTCCACTCCGGCTGTATCAGCGGCTGCATGGCTGCGACTGCTGGGAGGGGCAGAGCGGGACGTGGACAGGGATGAAGGGAAGCCACCTGAGCTGGAGAGGGCAGAGAAGCAGCCACAGGGCAGCAGATCCCAAGTGCAGGGCTGCTGGCACAGTGTGGCTTGGGGGAGCTGAGGCTGCTCCCACCTCTTTGGGGCTCCACCGCTACTGGTGGTGTGGAGCCCTGCCCATTGCCAAAAGACCCCCCATCTTTTGGGGTCCTGTGAGCCTGTGCCTGCAGGTAGGGGAGGGGCACCTGTCCCTTGTCCTTGCATCGTGCTGCTGTGGGATCATTTTATTTTTCTCTGCTTTGTCTCTTAATAAAATGATGCTTCTACAGTCACACTCCATGTTTGTGCAGGGGACAGAGATCTTCTCACTGTTTGGGAAAAGTATGCCTCAGCTGAGATTTTTGGAAGAGGAATAGATTTCTTTGGGATCATCCCCTGGAAGGCTATATCACATGCTGAGCAGCCCACACTGCCTATGCCAAAAGCAGCATGAAAATGTACCCAGCAGGTATGTAAAGAACTCCCCATCTTGCTTTTCCCTTCCCCAGTATGAAGGGCTTTGCCTTCACCAGTCAGAGGTCAGGTCTGATCCAGAAGTGATCACTACCTGCAGTCCCTGCTTCTCATGCTCCCCCACCATCTGTACAAGCTGCATGAAGCGGGGTGGAAGGTACAGCAGTGCCTGGTCCAAAAGAGGAGAAAGTGATGATTTCCATCATGAGAGGGTGACTAAATTCTGGCCATGCTGCTCTAGTGGCTCTAGACAGTCTCCTTGGTGCAGCTGGGGTGCCTGTAGTCCTCATTGCCCTAAGCCCCAGAAGTACAGAGAAGAATCTCTCCTGGAGCAGAGCATTCCACCAGCATCACATTTCTTACCAGTTTCCTGTGCTGAGTTTTGCCACGGTACAAAATCAGGGAAGCACAAGCCTGGGATGAAGGGGAACCAGGGGTCCCTAGCCCCACTGATACTGAGGAGCAGAGGCAGCTGGAGCCCAGCTGCAGTGCTTTCCCTGGGAACAAGTCTCACCCTGTCTCCCATCACACGAAAGAACAGCAGATTTTAGGTGGCTCTTCCCCACCATCCTTATTGCATATGCCTTCAAAAGGGTTAATTCTGTGCTGGACACAAGCCACAGATGTGCCTAGTGAGGGTTTTGTGCATGCTGGTGGGAAGAGCTAAGGATCCTCCAGGGTCCTTCACTACCTGTTGGATCAAGAGATTCAGGAAAAACTTGCAACCGCAACTTCAGTCCCTATTTAATCATTTCCATTGTAATACCTCGGGAAAACCACAAAGCAGAGAACAGATTAAGGTTTTACGAGTGTGATAACATGACCAGCAGCATGAGAGGGCAGCGAGACCTTGTCCTCATGCAGGGAAGACCTGAGAAATTCCCAGCAGCTCATGCTCACAACAATGTTCTGGTATGGCCCATCTTCATCCAGGCCATGAGGCACAGACCTCCAGGGCAAGTCTCTTCCAGTTAACCCTTTGCTACCTGCACATAATGATGTGAAGCTGGAGGTGAGAATGAGGCCAGCATGTTGCACAATGTGTTGGCTGTCCAAATAAAGCTGCCCATGTTCACTCTGGTCACTGCAAGAGCAGCCTAGCTTTCTCTGAGTGCATCTGAGCAGGACAGTGGTGGGCACCCTGTCCTCTGAATAACATTGAGTAAACACAAAGAGGATAAAATAAGTGAATTTTGCACCTAAACCACACCTACAATGTGAGCACAGGAGCTCCTGGGGTGGGGGCTAGAGGGGTGCAGAGGTAGGGCATTGCACGGACTGGGAGGTGCTCTATAGCAGCCACGCTCATGAACAGACTATTTTGGATCGTGGCAGGAATAGTCAAAGGGAGCAACCTGGATCTCTGTACATGCTGCCTCTTCCTCTGAAGTCAACAGTCTCACTTGCTTTTGAGCACAGGAGGAGGATACATCAGAGGTGATCGCCTTGGGATGGCTTAGGAGAGCGTGACCCAGATGCTGCAAACGCCTCCCTCACAGCAGACAAACACACCGCCAGGACCAAACCCACCTCCTCCCAAACCATGGTGGGGAGGAGGGGTTTCTCTCCTCCTCCACTCCCCTCTCCTGACAGGCCCAAGCCCCCTCCCTTGGTGCCACCATCTGTTTTTCTACTGATGGCAGGGGACGAGATGTTCCGCTGGCCCTCGAAAGGCGAAGTGCGCTCGGCGCTAACTTGTATTCCTGACGGGCTCCTGGAAGGGTTTGCATCCCTCCCTCCTCCCTCCCTTGCCCAAGTACGTGCCTCACTGCTCCGGCACTGGGGAACTTGGCAAGGCACAGCAAGAGAGCGGGAGGCAGATGGATGACCAGATTAACGGAAAGAGAAGGGAGGTGGGGAGAGGAGTGAGAGGGATGAGCAGGCAGGCTGAGCCACCGCCAGCGGAGGATAAAGATGAGCGAGAGTCCCTCTAAAGCCGCTGCACGGTGACCTGGACTTTCCAAAATGAGGCGGAGCTCCAGATGAGCTGGGAAGGTTGAGCCTTGGCTCCTGCTCCCATGCCCCGGCCTGAAGTGACTCCACCAGGCAGAGACGGTACGAGCTGCCAGGTGGCCTGGATTTCTGTTATGTAGGGTTGCTCCCCTCACTGAGGCATCCAGAAGAGAAAGCTTCCCGATCCAACACACACTTGGCAGTCAGTGGAGGGACAACGGAATCTCCAGTGGGTGACTCAGACCTGAGGTGACATGGACAGTCCACTGGAACAGCATTTCACTGCCCAGTGATGGCAGAGTTGGGCTCTTAAAGGAGGCCTCTCCACTGAGAGACTCCTATGAAATGAGAGGGAACCTGGGACTAACATGACCCATGGACATGGCAAATGAAGCTGAACCATGTGTGTGAGAGGGGCCACCATGCAGTGAGGACAGACTACAGGTTATATTCTTTCTCTACCCTGCTCCCACTGTCTGATGCCTCCATATCCATGAGAGACTGGGGGAAGTGGAACAGCCTCCACGACCTGCAGTGTTTTTCATCACGAGGAGGAGGGGAGGAGAGGAATAGGAATGAGGATGGAAGTCAGCACAGATGAGGTAGAAACAACATGCAGGGTATTCTGTGGTCAAATGGGGAGACTGGTAACATCTCCCTTCTTCCCAGTGCCAAGCAGCAGCTCCCAGAGCAATACTTGGAATGAGACACTTTAAGGAAGAGTCACTCCTTACAGCAAGACAATGACTGCTATGATATTCATGTGGGAAAAAAAAGTTATCTGGGAAAATTTGGGTTATTGGTCCAACCTTAACAGCTTGCAGCACTGTAGGAAGAAACACAATTGAAAGAATAAACAGAGACATGTATGTGAGAAGTGAGGAGAAGGAAAACAGGCATGAGGAGAAGGCTAGGAGCTGTATCAAAAAGGACAGCATGAGGGTGAAAGAAACTATCTGAGGATGAATCTTCATTAGTGTTACAGTGAGTGACTGTGACCTTAAAAATAGGCCTGCCCTGATGGAAGAAGGCACTGTTCCACAGAGAAGGATCAGGATATCTAACAAATACTTGACCTGAAGGACTAGAGAGAGAAACAAGATGACATTCTCTTGCATAAAATTGAAGGGCAAGTTCTTGTACTGGTGGCAAAACATCTGCTGTTAGCTTGGTGCTCATCAGCTGGAAACAAAGGAAGAAAAAGATCTGGGTGTACTTGCTGACCTTGGGATATCTGAACTGCCTGACTGATGCAACTGCAGAAACAACAGATATAGTCCTGTGTCCCATCAAAAGAGACATTTCCAGCACAAGGAAGCTTTGTGCAGGGCTTTGGTGAGACCTCAGATGGAAGAATATGTACTGACTGCTTGGTCATTCCTGATGAAACAATAATTGAAAGCAGTAAAAGCATTAAAAAGTCTACAAGGGTGATGAAGAACATGAAATCTCTCCATCTTCTGGTGGGACACGGCAAGATTTTGGCTTGGTTAACCTCCTGTATGCCAAGAGTCCTGCCTAGGGCTGCTTTCTAAGAGTAAAGGAGGGTGACAGGCAAACAGGAACAGAAAGAGCTCACGTTGGCTGGGAGCACATTTGGGTGGCTGATAAGAGCACAGTGACTTACACTGAGACACTGGGACTTCAGGTGTTCAGTGGGAGTCTCTCTCCCCTACACACACACACACACAAATAAGCTGGCATTTTTGATCGTTCCCTGTGGGATCTCTCAGTGAAGACACAGGCCCAAGGTGAAGCACAGGAACCACAGAGGAGGAAACACCAGGGTCAGTCTGGTGTACCTGAGCCTAAGGGAGAATCCTCAGTCAGCTGTATGTTACCTGAGCTGCACAGGAAGGCAAGAAGAAACACCTCACACTCCATGGGCTTCTTTTTTGAAAGGACCTACTCCCAGAGAGCACAAGAAATTCTCCCTTGCTCGCTGAACCACCACAGAGACAATCACTCAATCATCTGGTCTGCTCTTCCACTTAAGCCACCCCATTTCAAACACATTACCCCAGATTTGCACTAAAAGATGTGGTTTAGAAGACTTAGAGCTCCCAAAATGTCAGAGGATCACTAACTCCTGGTACTCAATCACCAAACACCTCTCTAGCACACAGCACCTCGTTCCCCTACTCTTTCTGCCTGTGTCTTGCAGTAGACACAGACACCAAATTGGGGAAATAACTGCTGCACCTTCTACAGACCATAAGGTTTCCTTCCTGGGGACGTGCCCCCTGCAGCATTGCCCTTTCCCCCACACTTGAGTCGACAAAGAGCTGAGCTCTGCAGAACCAGCGAGGAAAAGCAATCATTCGCATTGAAATGAGCACAAGAAAAAATACAATCAGCAAACCCCAAAGCTATTTTTGGTGTGCAAACTCCATTTACATTTTCCCTTTTGGTAAAAATCCCAAATTTTCAGCATACAACATTCCAAAATTTCCCCCCTTTTTCCTTTTATCCTCAATCATAATAACAACTAGTGCTTGACAAAGACTGCCTATTTTTAATTTCCTTTGTGAACTGACTCCAGGCTGCCTATGATTTTCTCCTGCCTGGTCATTATTCAAAGCTAAATGAGTGGCTAACCAATTTCTGCAAGGAATTCTTTGTCTGCAGATTCTTCAGGAGCAGTTTGTTTTGCATGTACAAGGCTGGAAATCCTGATTGTTTGGTTTGGACAGGTGAGTCACGCAGGGCTTTTCTGGACCCATGTTACTCTAGAACTGTGGTTTTGGTTAAGGAAATATTCCAGCTTGGAGTCGGCTCAGGCTTTTGGGGGATACCCCTTGCCAGTGAAATCCTTTTGCTAGAATATTCTGCCCAGGCTGGCCAAGAAGAAACAAGCAAGGAAGGAAATGGGTTATTGTGCAGCTCTTGCTCCCCAGCATTGCCCTGGCTGTGAGGACTCTACCCAAGGATGCTTCCTCTGCTATCTCCACTCATCCAGCAAGCCCTGGCCCAGCTCAGAGCAAACATAAGTCAAAGCAATCTGGTTTGTGCTGGAGCAGGTCTTCACTGCCAGGAGCTCTCCTGCAAGGAGCAGGCAGCTTGTGCTGGGGACAGGGAGGGCTTACCTCACATGACTGGATGCAGTGAATGACAGAGGGGTCCGGGTACCACTGCAGCCTGCCCGTGCACACAATGTTCTGGGAGAGAAGGAGAGGACAGTGGTTACATGAGGTGGGTGAGGCAGGGAAACAGCCAGCAGTGCTTCCTGGAGCTAGAGGATCTCCTACAACACTGCATTGCTCACTGCGAGGCAGAACAGCAGTGACACCCCTAGGACCCTCCCTGTACCCTTTGAGGCCCAGTAAACCCAGGGTAGCTGCACCTGGGAACCCACAGAGGAGGGCACGCTGTTCAAGGTAGAGGCCAGATACACACCCATATGTGTGTGTATATAAGCAGATGTATTGGTTGGACTTGGTGATCTTGGGAGTCTTTTCCAGCCTTAGAGAGTCTGTGTTTCTATATTAATACAAAACTGGAAGAGGACAAAGGGAGAAGACAGGGACTACCTGAGAAGTAGGTTTGGCTGGCAGTGCCACCACAGTGTCTGACTTGGCCAAGAGCTGCTGCTGGGGGTAAGCCACAAGAGGCTGGAGTCTCTGTGTGATGCTGAATTCACCCCCTCCTCAGCTGTACCTACAGTACCTACAACAATTGCCTCACTGATCCCTGCCCAGGCTCTGAAAACTGCGACCTGGGAGGACTCATCTCCCCTAGACCTGACCTGAAGTAGATACACCAGAGTCAGGGTCACTCTGAGGTTCTCACTGGTATTTACAAGGCACAAACTCAGCTGTTGCAGCCAGATGGACACAAGAGCAAGATGTGAAGGGCTCGGTTTCCCGGCCCTGGAACGCACCGCCCTGCTCATTTAGCTGGGGTTTGTGGGGAACACTCATGATTACACAGGGGGAAGAAAAGCCCCACCACACATGCAATTTCCTCCTTGTAAAGCTCAGGCAAGCTTTGAAATCTGAGGCCCCATAAAACAGTGTCTGGCCTGTGAAAGTGTCCTAGGATGCCCTTCACAACATGGGAATTGCACAGAGGGGTAGGTGTGTTTTCTCCCAGCCTCTTGTTTGATATGTTCAGTGGCAGGAAGACTGGCTCCAGCATTCCCAGGTGGCATGGTAGCTAGAGATGGGGCTGCTCTGCCCACACAGACCAGCTGCAGGTCCTTCTGCAGCATCTTTGGTCAAGACTGTGATGAGGCTGGAGCAGGATGAGGTCCTGGCCATCCTCAGCCAGTGCAGGGAGGGCAGACCCAGAGGGAGCCAAGCCTAATGGGGCAAAGTTTGGGGGATTCCAGAGCCCACCAACTCCTGCTCAGCCTAGAGGATGTGTGCATCCCAACCCCATGGAGTTGGTTTCACATGGTTGTTGTGCAATTCAGATGCCATTTTAGCATACTCATATTGGTATGCTTGTATTCCAGGCTGAGAAATAAGGGCACAGAGACAAACCTGCTCAGCTGTGGGATGCAATGAATCAGAGCTGAAAGCAAAAGAGGACTGTGCCTTCTCTGAGTGGTCTCTGCAGTTCCTGGTGCTGTTTGCCCCATCCTCTCCATCTCATGGAGCGTGGCAGCTCCCGGGAACAGCAAACTTTGGAGGCTTGGGGGAGCCAAGTGGGGAGCAGAGACAGAAGCCAGGACAGAGAGGAAAACAAGATGGTCCAGGGAGAGAGCTCCTGGCAAGGGACAGAGCTCCTTCTTAAAATAGCGTCTCCTCTCCCTGCTCCTCCTCCTCTCTGCAAAATGCCTCCCTTGCACGAAAGCCTGCAGTGGCGGTGAAAGGGAAGCCGAACGCCACTGCCTCAACAGGCCAAGCCATCTGATCCCTCAAAGGCAAGGACTCCTTCCAAGGCTCGTGCTTAACCATCCCACATGCCCCAGGCATCCTCACCCCCCCGGCAGCCGTCCGCCGTGGGTCTGATTCAAGGCGACGTACAGTAGTATCCACAGGCATGATGCTGGGCCTCCTGCGGGTTCCCAGGAGGAGGGGAAAGCATTTGGATGGGAGCACTGGCTCCTGGGAAGATTGTTTGCTTTTCTTTGTTCCACCTCCTTCCTTATACATCTCATTTTTATTTTAAGAAATATTACCCCAGCAGAGCTGCTTTTTGGTCAAGTCGTGCCATGAGGATCCAAACTATTTGAGCTATTTGAGCTGCTTTGCCTACAAAATGAGTAAGAGGTGGGGAGGGAAAGGCTCCCCTGTTCCAGCAGCAGAGGCACCCCGCTGGCCAGCGGGCCCTGGCAGCTGGAGACACCTTTCAGCTGACAGTGCCCTGCCTCTTCCTTGGCAGGGAAATGCCTGCCTGGGATTGCATCTCCGCTGCCAGGTAACTGGGGACCCAGGCTTACACTGAGCCAGAGGCGGCTTTTGCTCTCCCAGCACACTGGCTGACAACAAGCAGCAGCTTAACAGGTTTAGGCACACAGCACATCCTAAAAAATCAGTGGGATTCTTGCATGAAACTTCATATATTGTGGTATCCTGCAATTCCTTGAAAGCTGGTTTGGGAGCTGATAACTATGCTGAGCTTTGGTACAGGAGAGCAGGAGGATGTGTGTCCACTGCATGTTTTTCCAAGTCTTACCCTTCTTCACCTGAGACAGAGATTTTGGGTTAAAACACCAGATGGAGAGGAAGGGAGGTTCCCTCTCTATGCTGCCAGCAACCCCCCTGCTAGAAGAATTCATCTCCCGTTTTACCTGGACTCTGGTGGGCTGCAGCCGGTGGTCCATTGTCTCAGCAGTGACATTTCTGGGCAGTATGACAGGGTCACTGGGAGGAATGACACAGAAAGGAATGCACACAGCACCTGTGGGAGGAGGGAGAGCCTTGAGGACCTCACCAGGAGCCAGGCATCAATGTGCCACCACTGATGGTAGAGACACACATAAGAGGGGACCCTTTCCCTCCCAGCCTGAGAGAGCAATTCCCAAATCCTGAATAATCCAAGAGACTACAGGAGTTGTGCCCAAATTTCTTCTCCCAGATGAAAGAAAAACTGAACAGAACCTAAGAGAAAGATTCCAACCCTGATGGCAAGACATGGGAGCCAGCATGAAAATATGTCTGGCCTGGATGTTATGTGATGTTTGCTGACATGTTAAGAAGCATCTTTCATAATTTTTCTAGCACAGAGAATTCCCACTATTTTCCCATGACCCAGGAAGAAAAAAAGCTGCAAAAACCACCAGGTGGGATCCCAGCCCTGATCCTAACCACATCAGGTCTGTCCTGAGTTAAACCTCAGCAGTCCCTATCATTAGACTGTCCTCAGTCTAGTTTGACCAGACTGGGATGACTGGTGTGTTTGCTTCAGAGCAATATGGGCTGTGCTCAAGCATCCTTATCCAGCAGGATGCTGGACCAGATGGAACAGCCATGGCTGAGTGTTGCAGCTTTTCCTGAAAGCACAAAGCAACCAAGTCCTGCAGACAGAAATGGGTGATGCGGTCCCTCATCTGGTGAAAGTGCCCTGTTACACTCATTTGTCACTGCAGCTTTTATGGCTTTTATCTAGGACTTGTCACATCAGCCCTGCAAGCAGCAACAGTAGTAGCAAGTGGAGAGACCTCAGGAAAGATGGAGGGCTGCAGATCAGGAAAACAAATGCAAAGAGCTGGGTTTGCCCTAAAGACAATCCCTGCTGCTTCTGAAAGGAGAGATGCTTAATGCTGGAGACAGCTTTAGATTTGGGTCTTGCCCAAGAGTGCAACCAGGGTGAGCACAAGGCTAAAGCCACCCCTGTCTCTGTGTTTATAAAGATGATGGAAGAGAAAACAGGATATTTTTCTTCTCTTTAGTGGGGATTGGCACAGGAAGACTCATTGTGACTATCAACTCTCTGGGGTGACTGAGTAACACAAAGCTTGGGGTTCTGTTTGGTTTTCATCTGCTCTCACCTATGCCATGCCCCTGCTCACACTTGTACTCCACGAAATGGAGCTCCGGGGGCGGTGGGCAGGTGCCCCGCAAGCTCTCGCACAGTTTGAACTCCTCTGTCCACACGCCCTCCTTGGTGCAGACAATGGGAACCTGCAAAGCAGAGGGAGAGAGGGAGAGAGGGGAGCTCGCCCTGCCTGGCCACTGCCCATCTGTGGGGCAGCACCGTGCAAGGACACCCATCCCACCAGCCACACCCAGAGAAAACTGCCCCAAGGCAGCTGGGTTGCAGCCATCTGGTCCAGCCTGTGTGCACTGAGCAGAAAGCCAATTATTTTCCAGCTGCTGCTGGATCCCACCAGAGGGAATCAGCCACATTTCTTTTGACAAGAACCTTTCCAAGCACCGATAAAATACCTGGGTGGCAGCAGCCTCCCTCCCCAGGGAAGTCCCTTGGTGAGCACAGCTGCTGCAGCAAAGTTGCCCATCATTCCAAGTGAATGCTTTCACAGCAGCTCCCAAATCCCACTGGAAACTCCCTGTTTATGATTTCTGACCTTTTTCAGCCAAGATGAGCCAGCTTGCTTAGGACCATTGCTTTCCAGACAAGGTCCTCAGGGAGCAGATGAGTATCCCCAGGCAGTGGTGCAGCTTGTGCCATGGATGGGGCCCAGCAAGAACAGCTTTGGCCTTATAGAGGGGCTGCTCTTTGGTGGTCCAAAGTGTATTTGGCCTTGGGGATGGGTCAAACTGTTGCAGGGCCCCTCTGCACAGCAGGGCACAGGGAGCCCTGCACTTTGCAGATGCTCTGAAACACAAGGTGTGCTCCAAGTCTGCCTCCCCCCAGACACTCACCTGCTGTCCCTGCTGCTCACAGCTGAGGACACACTGGCTGTCCAGCTCGAAGCCCTGGGTGCAGTTGTACATGCCCTCGAACACGGGGGGCGGGGGCTTGCACACCACGGGGACACAGTGCCCCTCTTCCCACTGCCCACTTTCCAGGCACTGGACCTTCAGGAACTTCCTGGGGAAACACAGACACCAAGACTGGCCTGCAGAACCCCAAACACTCCACCTGGGCTGTGCCAGGCATCCCACAGATGTCAGGAACAGACTAAAAGCATCTCTCCAGGAGCCCAGTCATGCCCCCCATGTGCAGGACTTTCCCATACCATATGATCACTCACCATGGGCACCTCCTTCCAAAGGAACACCCCATACTTAAGGAGGACCTTCTCTTCTCCTCACCTGGGGGATTGCACTGATCTGAGAGCACTGGATGCACCTCCCCTATCCTCACCACCCCACTGCTCCCCACCTCTCGTGGTGCCCCATAATCATCCCCCCCACAGTCTCTGCAGGTCCCACCACCAGTAGCTGCATACTTTGCTGGATGGAGTTTGCCTCCACCAGTAATTCCTCTGGCCTGTGCCCAGCTGCTCCTGAGGCTTCTCTTTGTACTCCAGCCAGATCTGTCAGTCCTGCTCTCACCAAGGGGCTGTCGTGCTACAGCAGACCAGTACTGCCCTGTGCTGCTAAAACAGCCCAGACACAAACTACTTGCCAAGAAAAGAAAGAAAGAAGAAGTCCAGGAGAGGAGGCCACCCACTTCCCAGTCTCCCATCCCTGGCAGTGATAGACACCACATCTTTTACACAGAGGCATCAAAACTGATGAGGCACCAGGCTGGCCAAGGAATACTCTCTCAGCAGAGGACATGTCATTGCCCTGATGGGCTCTACCTGAGCCAGAGCTGATTGCTCCATCCTTTTCCCCCCACTCCTGCCCTCCTTTACTAGACAGCACAGTGCAGCTGCCTGCCCCTGCCCTCTCCCACCACGGGTGCCAGCAGGCAGGGCTCCAGGCGCCACGTCAGGGAGTTTATAGCCTGCCACAGGTATGTGGAGGGGGCCGCCAGGGGTTACAGAAACACCTGGGGCAAGGCACTAAATTGCCCCTTGTTCTGAGAGGCAGCAGAGTGTGGGGCCACCCATGTGCCCCAACACCTGGTGCAGGGTCATGACATTGTGTGAGGCCACCCAGCTGCCCCTCAACATACAGCCTGGAGAAGCAAGGGGACCCCATCTGCACCCCCACTGCCAGACCAGGGGTGTTCCCTGTCATATTTCTGCTGGTAAATCCTGGATGAGATATTTTAGAGGTTTTTGAAGCATTCTCATGTTTTCAAATATTTGCAGCTCTTGGAGAGTCCCCTTCTCCCTTCAGAAATCAGGGATCTGTTTTTTCTCATTCTGTATAAAGGGGCAGTGGGTTCCTGCCAAGGTGAATGTGGGCTCCAGCAGGTAACAGGGAGGCAGGCAGGGTAGGGAATGAGATGCAGCAAGTCCACTGGCACAGAACTCTGCATAAATCTTCCCACCAGCCCACCTGAGAACTAAGGATGGCCGTGGTGTGAGCACCTGAGCTTTGAGGGTTGCTGCAATATCACCCCAACAGAAGCAGCCTTGAATGAACTAAGGGAACTGCAACTAGGAAGCATTTCAGAAAGGTGGTGAGGCAGAGGGGCTCTGGATTCCATTGTAGGCATCTGTGGTTTCAGTCCATTCCTCATTTAACTTTCTTGTTTTCCTGCCCTTTCCATGAGGATTGCAGTCACTGCCTCACAGAGATGTTCCCATCAGACTTTGCCTTCTCCCAAATCTGAATGAATGCTTTGCTCTGCCCAGCTTTAAAGGTAAACAAAGGCACATGCCAAGAAGTACTAATCTATGTTGGATGTCCAGCTCCACAAGTAGCATTTTCCCCTTGAACTTCCTGGCTCACAGGGTGTGATCCAGCTGCAGGACTTGGAAGGAGTAAAGCACTGGGGGTTGTGGAGATAGAAACAAACTGTGAAGTCACTGCAACAGCAACACCTCAGACACTGAGCAAACTCCTTTAAAGACCAGGAGCATCCCAGCCACATGGGACTTTTCATCAGCCACTGCACCTCTCTGTTGCTCTCCAAATCATGGCAGGGGCCCTGTGCCCAGGAAGGCCTGGGAAGATGGGGCAAGCATGGGGAGGACACGCTGGGGCAGCTGCAGTTTGCTCAGGTGCAGCCTGTGGTTTGCAGCCCCAGCATCCTCACAGGAGCTCCTCCTTTTGATGTGGTGCTGGAGTGACCCCAGTCAGAGCCAGCACTGTGCATGGCCTCTCACAGCTCTCCCCCAAACCTGCAGCCCCCCCAGACCACCTTGCTTTGGAAGCTCATTGCCAGCATCTATCCAGGGACTTCAGATATAGTTAGCCCAGGCTGACCCCAGGGTAGAGGGTGGGGTGTGGACCACCCCTACATATATGAAATAAGCAGTTCATGTGAAAGCATGGAGAAGGGAAGGGAGAGGCTTGAAAAAAAGAAGTATATACATAAAAACACACAACTTCATAGCAGCTTGAAATTTCCAGACCTTGTCCCACCCCACAACTTCTTCTGATCTGGGTAAGTGGCACTTCTTGAGGATTAACAAAGAAGCCAGGAAAATCAGTCAATCCTAATGGACAGAGGAGGCAAGGGAGATGTCTGAGGCCACCAAGGGCTGTATCTGAGGTGAAGGCATAAGCACTTGCCCAGCTCCAGGAGCTGAACATGCAAAGCCTGGCAGGGATCCAGCCATCTTCTGAGGCAGCCAGTCTGGGGGGAGTGGGTTTTCTGGGCAGGAATGGTGACAACTGATCCTAAAGCCTCATCTCCTATGGCAGGAGACTGATGGCTTCAAAAAGAATAGGGGGAAAGGAGAGAGATTTGTCAGTAAATTTAAGGAAAGCTGCACCAGTGTGTAGGACCCTCCGCTGCTGTGCTCCAAACAGTCTGGACAACTTGGGCTGTAAATGCTCAGAGACCTCAGAGGTGGAACTGACAGGAACCTGGTTGACAGCCTGGGTTTTCTTTGCCCAGCTCTTTGGCTCCCACAGCTGTGTGTGTTTGCTGTTTATCTGGAAGGAGCCAGATATGGGCAGAAGCAGTGAGCACCTCTGTGCCCACCACACACATGCCTGGTGCCCTTCTAAACTGCAGTGCTCCTGGGTTAGGCTGTCCTACTTGCCTGGCTGTGAACTTTGTTTTGTTTCCAGTCCCCATTTTCTCCTCCACCTCCTCTCCTTCTTCCATGGGCTCTGCAGTTTTTGATCAGTGAGAGAAGGAAGAGGGGCTGACATCTCCATGGACACTCGCTGGAGACTGTGCTGGGCTACCTCGACCTCTGGTCAAAATGCAGGCTGAGACTTTCAAACCTGCCTGAAAATACCAAAGTGGTTCTTTGCTTTGTTCCCTCAAACTAGCAGAAGGAGCTCAATCCCTCACAAAGGCAGCCTTGAGATCCCCAAATCTCTTCCCTCCAAGGAATCGTCCCACAATGGGCAAATGAAACAAATCCTCTGAAGGGTCTGACCTTTCAGGTCCCCAAACTGAGAGCATCCTCTCAAGAGCAGAGTGCTCCTCTAAAGGATCTCCTAGCTATTATCACACCATCATGGAATTGTTTTGGGTTGGAAGGGACCTTAAAGATCATCTTGTTTCATACCCCCTGCCATGGACAGAGACATCTTCTACTAGACCAAGTTGCTCCAAGCCCCATCCAACTTGATATTGTCTATTCCTGTCAGAGATCTGCTTCAGATGGCACTTCATGCTGGAAGCAACTGCAAGGAGCACTGTGGGGGTGATGCCCTTCTTCTCAAAGTATTTGACCCCTGACTTTCAGGCCCTCATTTTTTAATGCTACAGCTCTGGGGGATGCTGAACACTCTTCTTTGACAGTTCCTATCTTTGTGTGATCCAGGTGGTGGGTTGGTACTGCCATGGAACAGGTTCTGCCTAAATCCAGAGAGCTCCCAATCATGAAGTGCAAATGTGCATGTTAAGTTCCACTTATTACCCTTACTTTGGAATTAGAAGTGAAGTAGCTTGGAAGCTGGAAGCCAGGCTGCTACGTGGCCTCTCCAGGCTGATAACAGATCTCCTTTAGGAAGAGCCAAAGAAGCTTTACCCTTCATGTCAGCATTGTCAGTCAGATGAACCTGCCAGCAGGAAAGCAGCAAATTTCTGGCAGGATCTTAATTACACAATCAGTATTTCCTCAAGGATCCCTTGTTGACAAGCAGTGATTTCCCAAGGCCCTTTCCTCACCCAGGTTAATTGACAAAAGCATCTCTGAGATAATTGATTTCTTCATCCCCTTTCTCTTCCACTTAAGCTATGAGAAATGAATTTCAGCTATGATCTCTGCCCCTCCTAAGCATCCTTACTGCCCCTGCAGTAAAATTCAACTAAAAAATAGAAGTGCATGAACATCTGTGTCCAAGATTGTCTTCGCTTGCACAGAGACAGATGGATCCCAGCCAGGGTTCAGGCCTGCATAAAGTGGGCACCTCCACATGAGGAGCAAAGCTAGAGCTAGAAGAATAATTCAAATGAAGCCTGACCACATTTCTAAGGATCATGATGCCCCTCCAGTGGGCACGAGAAATCTTCAGTGTCAGACACAGATTGTGCTTGACTTTTGTCCAATACACAGTACACACAGAGAATCTTGCTTCCTTATGTATGGCATTAAATCCTTCAGCAAGGCTTGAGCTTGCTGGGTTGGTGGACAACAGGGAGACAACAGATCAAGAACTCAGTTTTCTGAACCCAGAGAGACAGCAGAAGACCCCAAAAACCTGATGTCCAAATCACCAGCTCAGACCCTACTTTCACACCAGCACATCAGGAACCTACACCTCATCAGCACTGGTTGCTTCCAGAACTCTCCATCACTTCACTTTCCCCAAAACTGGCATGATCAAAGAAATCAACCTCTCACTCTGGCAGCTCCCACTCTCTCCTTGCCAAGGCTGAGACACCAGAAGGATTTCCAGCAATCCAGGAACTGACTTACTGGCTAGTAGCTACTACATCACGCCAGGGGGTTTGTACTCACACTGAGTGTACACCAAGAGCTCCTGATGAGATGGTACAATGACATTTACAAGTCCAAGGAAAGGTTTTTGCTTGTGGTGGGCCACTCATGTAGGAGATAATCTGCATGATAGGAAAGCAATGCTTTTTCTGGTTTTGTTAATGTGGTTTTTGTATTTCACCATCAGAGATGTCTGATGAACTAGCAGCAATGACAATTGCAAATGTGAAAATGCAATGTCAACATGCATTGCTATGAAAATGCAAACCACTTCACATGATTTTCCTTGACTTGTCTCACAGGCTGTTCAGACCCATATGGAAGTCACTCACAGATCAGAGGAGACTTGGGATCTCTCAGGGGTCATTATTTTTACCAGCAGTTGCTGCAGCAGGACAGAGGGGGCCTAACTTTGCAAGCTGAGTGGGTCTGTTTGAATGCCCAGTGCCTGAAGTGCCACAGGCATGAAAGCTGCTCTAGAGTTTGCAAAGCAGTCCATGTGATTGCAGCCATAAGCATCATTTGCTCAGCTCCCTTTGGCCCAAGAAATGCTCCTAACACTGTGAAAAGCTGTTTACAGAAACCACTTCCTTCATTACAAGGCAAGAAATTTGGCAACTGCTTCCCACTGCACAACAACTCTACCCCAGAGCAAAGAAGAGATGAAGTCTGTATCCAATTAAAACTGGAAGGGGGCATTAAACAATTAACACATAATTACCTGATTTGGGCTAGAATCAAGACTCTGGGGAGGACCCAGCCAGGGCCAGGGAATCTTTGGTGACCAAACCCAACGGGGACTTTGGCTGGAGACGTCACAGACAAAACGCGGCTTTACCCCCCAGCATCGTGATATTGGCTGGGAGCCGGGCTAGTGAACCACCAGGAATCTTTTCCCCAAAGCATCGGGAAAAATCCTCTCCCATTGAAATGCCAATGCTAGAGATTAAATTTAGCCAAGAGGCACAGCGGGTGAAATGTTAACCCTGACAAAAGGCAGCCATTCATTCTTACAGTGCCTCTGTTCTATGTTTTATCACTTTTAGGAAAGACAGAAGCTCCAGGAATCTGCCAGCATCTTGTAAGTGTCTAATTACCTGGGAGTCCACAAACACTTCATTTGGTGCTTAACTTTCACCAAGTGACAAATACATTTAGGTGCGCAGGAAGATCTGCTTGTTTCAGGTGAAAGTACCTGGCACACGTGTGTGCAACAGCACCTTGCTCCCACCAGGTTCACACAGACCAGGGAATGCTTCTTGTATTTCAAGAAATCTGTGTGATGAGAGCAAGCTGCTCTGCCTTCTACCTGTCAACCCAGGCCTTCGAGCCTGCCATTGTCCTGTCACCTCTGCTCCTTGCGCGCACTGGGAGGAGGGAAGTAATGGTGATAACAGACCTGCTACAGACTTACTTCTTAGGCTTGTCTGCTGTGTTCTCAGCCACGTGGTACCCAGGCTTGCACTTGTAGCGACAGACCGAGCCCACATCGTGGTTGCCCTGCAGGCAGCGAGGGACCAGGAGCTTGGCGTTGGCCACGGCGGGAGGCGCGTCACACTCCAGCTTGCAGTAGGCTTCGGGCAGTGACCAGAGACCGTCCTCCAGGCAGGTGAGCCACTGGTTTGTTCCTGACCCCAAAAGAGAAGCAGTGTGCAGGGTTACAGCTGGGCCAGGGATGGAGTCCTGCCAAGGGGAGCTCAGAGCACCCAGGAGAAGTCCTCTTGTTAGAGTGATACTGATGCCAGAGGTGGCAACAAACACAAAGACCGTGGACTCCATCACCTGCTTGGTCAGGCTGTAGCAGAAAATACTTGAATGCAGACAGAAGTATGGAAGGGTCAACTTCTAGAGGCTGGAGGAAGGATCTTGGTTCTAAAAATCTCCCCAAATCTTTCCCCTAAACTTGTCCTCTTTCAGACAGCCAGGGGCCTTTGTGTAAGACACCTCTCTGTCATATTCTGTTCAGCCCACCTTCATTCTCCCCAAGTGCTTTTTGCACCTTGTCCTTACCCACGCTGATCAAGCTGTCATACCCTACTAGAGATGCAGTGCAAGATCATAGAATCATGGAATAGTTTGGGCTGGAGAGGACCTTTAAAAGCCATCTAGTGCTACCTCTCTCTGCCATGGGCAGGGACATCTTCCACCAGATGAGGCAGCTCAGAGCCCTGCTCAACCTGTCTTTCAGTGTTTCCAGGGATGGGGCATCCATCAGCTCTCTGGGCAACCTGAGAGCCAAGAGGATGGAAAATGCAACAAGGACAGATGTGGGAGGCTTCACTGGTGTGACTAGGAATTCAAACCACCCATCATTAGAGGTTTGAGTTGAGTATTACAGCCCAGCTCTTTGTTGTCCCTGATAGATGGGTTGTCCCCAGCTAAATGGGTGGCCAAAACTGCACAGCTCTGGATGCCTGCGGGAAGTGCCCAGGACTATATCACCCACATAGTGTGGATGATGGATAGTTCACTGGGAACTGATGAGAAAGAAAAAAAGCTGGACTGGAGTGAATGGGATTCTTCCTAGTGAGAGGTTTGGATCAGCATGTTTGTGGTGCAGCCAGGCTGCTCTACAGTTCCTTCAAACATCACTTTCTTTTTACAGAAACACTTTTGGACCAGAGACAAGATCACATCTCTACTCAGCACTTGTGTTCCTGATGGGTCAAGGCTGCCAGGGGTCATCTCCCACCTCTGAGTGCCACACAGCATTGTCATCTTTTCCTTGCCTATTCTTGGCATTTATCAGCATCAACAGCTTGCATGTAAGGATGCAAGTCTTTGTGGGGGAACAAGCATGGAGCATGCCCCTGCCTCAGTGGCTCAGTTGTGTCAGCTGGACTCTAAGAGTTTACCCACATGGCTTGGCAGCCTTGGCCAAGCACCTCCAGCCTTCATGCTGGAAGTCACCCAGGGGCCCATCAAGGGGACGCCTTCCCACTGAGGGAGCCTGTGGCAAACCTCCCAGTGACTGCAGCAGGACCAAGAGGCAGCTGGGAGTAAAAAAATCAGATTAAAGCTCTGCCCTCAGTGGACCAACCCAAGGCAATGGGCATCAGTTCATGCAGAATTTGTGTTGTTGAGATGACATTCGCATGCTGCTCTTTGATCAGCTCACTCTGGGGATCTGCCACCATCCTCCCTGTCATGAAATGAGACCTTAATTCTCTGCAGTTTTTGCTCCCTAGATTTAACTTTAAAAAAGAAAAAAACAAAAAACAAGAAGTAAACAATTCTCATACATTTCAGCTATAAATGTCTCCATAAAATAGGGCACCCATTAAAATGATTTGTTGTATGTGATTTTTCAGAGCAAAGACACTGGTGGAAATTCACAAAGTCCCAATGCTTGAAGCTGTCAAGGCAATTACCCCTGAAATCCCATCCAGCTCAGCTCTTGCACAGAAGAACAGTAGCTCTCTTTCTCTGACTTGGCTTAAAAAATTCCTGCGGCTACTGATGGAGTTGGCAGAATGAAAGCCAGGCCATGGTGTGTCTGGGTGCTGAACATCTCCCAGACTGCTCTGCAGCTGTGGGCATCAGTCTCTATGGCTTTATACAGCCCCAGGCCCCCTGAACCACAGGCTTTCCCACAGCCACCAGGCACAGAGCCACTGCTGGCTCTCTGAAGTCTTCTCTGCCTGCATGTTTCTTGTCTCCATCACTGTAACACTGGAGGCTGGACCAGTTATCAGGAGAGGACACCACTACACCCTGAGGTGGATGGATAAGGGCTGCCTGCCAGGGCATGGGGAGGGAATTATCCCCACACTAGGATGTCTCCACTCCAGAGGGAGGGATACTCATCGTTTTGGAAAGTATCTCAGAAGCCCATCCAGCTGGAAAAAAACAGGATAAGTGAGAAATTCCAAGTAGCAATGCTCTGTTTGAACTGCTTGGGACAGGCTTGGAAAGGTGGCATCAAAAAGAGTGGTTAAATGTCTCAACACTCCAGACCATACCTTGAAGCTTGGCTGGGGGGATGCAGGAGAAGGAGCATCTCTGCAGGTAGGTGGTCCCCACGGGGCAGGAGAACTCGGCATAGTACACGTGGGACTGGTCAGGGACACGGCAGTCAACGGGCTCACAAGTCACAGATCTGTCCCACTGTCCTGAGCTGCACGTCAGCACCACCTCCAGCTGCAGAAAAAGCAAAGCTCCATCAGACTCCTGAAGAGAGCTTTGATCTACAGGTAGGCCACCACAGCAGAAAGGTCTGACCCAAGTTTCAGGATGAGGAGAGCTCTCCAACATTTTTCCTCTCCCACTGTGCTCTTTCTCCCCACTCTGGACAACAAATCACCGAACCCTGACCTGTTCACAGGGAGATGTGAGAGCAGAAAATGTGCCTTGGGGTAACAATTCAGCCACTATGCATGTTACATTGTCTGGGTGGTGCCAGTCCACATGAAGGAAAAAACCAAAATCCCTTCAAGATACACTGAAACCTCTTGAGCAAAGCTGCTACCAGCTCTAAGTGCTGCAATTTCCTCCCCTAAAAGATCAAGTCTTACTTCAACTGTTGTCAGAAAGCTTTTCTGTTGATCGTTTTTCCCTAAATGTACCCTCATGCTTCAGCCCACAGACCCCATTGAAATCATATAAACTCATTTGCAAATCCTAATTATACAGCCCCTCTTACTCAGCTGGGGAACTGCCTGAGGTCAAAACCCACCATGGTTCTAAATATGGCCAGTGTGTGCTGCAGACTTCATCAAAATTGAGTGGTGGATGATGGTTTGCTATGAGCAACGTGGTTTAGTGGAAGGTGTTCCTAGGCACAATGGGGGGGGGTTGGACTGAGTGATCTTTTAAAGGTCCCTCCCAACCCCAACTGTTCTATGATTTCCACTGCCAAACTGCTAACCCCAGCCCAGCAGCCCTCAGCCAGGGGCTGCAGATCAATATTCCTGATGTCCCTTCACTGGCTGAGTACAGTCACACTGCTAAGACAGCCAAAGACACGACCTATCCTCCCAACCAGCACGTTTCGATTGAACCTGGATTGTGGTGGCTCTGAAGGACACCACTAAATTTGAGTCTGGCACTCCCAAGTATGAAGCAGGATCATAGTGTAGCTGAATGAGGTGGAAAGGATGCTCAGGAGAAGAGCTGTGTGCATTTCCTAAGTAGGGTTCCAAGCCAGACATCACTGTAACATCACTGGGGGGGCTCAGGGCAAGGCACTTGCAAGCTGCCCTCTGCTGTGACAGCCACTTGGTAAAGCCCTGTTCAGAAGTTTCCCATCCCACTGCCAAACACAGGAAAACTGTCACCCGAGGCAGATTCATTTTGTGTGGTTTCATTTCAGAGAATGGGAACATTTTGTTTTCCCTGGGCATGCCTTGGCCCCCAGACCCCGTGGCCATGTAATTAATGACCTCCCAGTGATGAGCAGCTCATCTCCAGCTGTCCTATTGCACTTCCCAGTGCCCATCTCTCCTTTGGCCAACACTGTGGCATGGGAAACCTGCCTGCCAGGTGTCCCAAGCAGATCTCCAAGGAGAGGAAAGGTTACCCTGCTGACATGGCCCAACTCACTTCCATCTGTCTGTCCCAGGCAAGTTCACGCTCTCACTCAGTCTGGCATGTAGACCAGAGAAACTCCTGTTCCCCCCTCCAGAAGTAGCCTAAGGACAGGACACTCTGTGCCTACACCCCTGCCAAGGTGACTGCCTGGACCAAGGCAGTTCAGTTCCCCAGGACACATCATCCCAGGTCTCCTCAGTCAACAGCTAAGAGCTGTGCTGGCTCGTGACTTTTATGAGGTAACCCCCAACCCTCTGGAAAGTGGGACAAACTCTTTCACGGTGACCTCTGTGCCATTATTGCAACACAACACAAAGGAAGAAAAGCTCTCCATGCTCTCAGCTGCCTCTAAATATAGTTGCTTTGCAATGACTTCATTTTTTCCTGAGCCACTAACTTCAGCTTTAAGAGAGAAAACATCCCAGGGATGTTTAACCCTCCAAGCAATGCCCATCTGGAGAGCAGAAGTATCTCCCTCTCCTTCTGCTGGAGTGGATCACCTTGACTTGGGACATTCCCTGCAGCAGCTTTCAGCCTGGCAGAGCTGTGTTCTGCAGACAACACTGGACTGGGAGAACTAGGACTGCAGCAGGGGAAAGAGAGGGATCCCCAGAGCAGATCCCCAGCCATGAGCACAGGGGTCCAGCACTGGAGCTTCACTGAGCTGGGATTTGTTGGGAAAGCAGCAAGAAGTTTGGGGCTGGAGGAACGAAGGGGTCTGTGCTCTCTCCAATCACCTCGGGGTGGTTAAATCTTTTTTATCTAGGTCTTGGTCCCATGGACCATCCTGAGGGCCACTCACCTGCGTGGAGCCCAGCCTCTTCCCACCACTGGAGTGGAGGACAAAGCCCTTTTCACAGGCAACAGTGCAGGTCATGTGCCTTGGGCCATCGGAGCTGCAGTTGAGGGTGGCAGCGTGGGCAAGCAGTGGCCTCGTGCAGCTTCCCGATCCCCTGCAGGCACCGTGGGCACAGCTGTGGAGCACAACAGAGAAGGGATCAACCAGTGGGTCCCAGGACTACTTCAGCAAGGAAGGGCTCCCTCCAGGTGGCACTTGTGTGGAACCAAGCAGGTCACAGATGCCTGGAGATGCACATCTGTCCCTCATAGCCCCAGCTTCTTCCAGGCTTGAAGTCTCCTGACAACGATGCCAGGAGAGGACTTTATCCTGTCTTAGCTCTTAGCTCTGTCTTAGCTGGGCTTCATCCCAACCCCAGCCCACGCTTTCCCACCACCATGTTCTTTCAAGCCAATGAAAGCAGGCACAGCTTAAGAATATTCCAAAATTTGTGCTGCCTGCACACAGGCACAGAGTCTGCACACAGCCTGGCACCGAAGGGGCTCACTGCAGGTAGACCAAAAGAACAAAAGGAGGGAGGTGACAAGGGGAGGGGAGGCAGAAGGTCTATCTTTGTATAACTTTTGAATTAGATATGTCAAACTCTGTATAGCACACTGGGGAATCCACAGATGATTCTCCAACTGCAAGGAAAAGTTTGGCTAAGAGGAAACCTCTGCAAAAATTAGGGAATCAACCCTGAGATGTTTTCCAGATCCTGTGCAGTCCCCCTTCGTATCCATACAGCTACACCACAGCCTGTGGTGGAAGGGAGATGCTGGATATTCAGCTGGCTCCTCAACCCTGCTCCTGTCACCTCTCCCTTCTGCCTGATGGTCTTCAGCACCTCTGCTCTTCCCACAGGCCAACACAGCACTCCAAACCTGTGCACACTGATGCCAGGCTGTTTGGGATCAAGTCCACCTCAACATGCACCTGTCCAGCTCTACAGCCTCAACTGTGGCCACCAAGGTGAGATGGAGCTAAAGGGAGGAATAACCATCCCCTTGGCACCACTGCAAGTTACAAGAGGTCCCAGGAAAGTTTGCAATGCATCACCCACTCCTCCTCCTCCTCACTTCAGCAGCTTCTCATTGAGGAGCAGCCATTAGGTACTGATTATTTAAGCATCACAATTCCACAGTGAGAACCAGTGTTGGCCAATGGTCTCCATCAGTGAAATGCAGCCAGTTGATTAATTAGCTGGGATGGAATTGAGACAAGACATAGGGCAATACAACAGCTCCCACGCCCTGGTTACCCATCAGTCTGGCTTTATCTGTTACCAAGTGATACAGGTGCAACACCTGACCTCAGCCCTCCTCAGTCAGGGACAGAGGTGCTGCAGCCTCAGGCAGTAACTGGGGAGAGAAGGGAGGGAGCTGTCCCTGGAAACCTCGCCCTCCTCTGCTCCCTGCTTGGCACAGGGCTGACGGCCATTCTCAGGCACTGCCTTTCTCCCAGCGAGGCAGAGGCCTCTGCCTCTTGCCTTTACTCCACGTTTCCAGCCAAGGATGCACAGAGCTAGAAATACCACAAAAGACACACAAAAAAAACCCCAAAAAACAAAAAGCAACAAACCCCAAAAGAACCAAATCTGTGCCGACGCAGACGTTAAGGGAACACAATGTGCTGTTGACTCTGGACAAGTCCACCGAGCCAAAGACATGGTGGAAACCTGCAGGCCACAGCCCTGAAAGAGCCGGTGGGCACAGGAGGGGACCACAAAGGAGAACAAGAAGAAAGGGGCTGTTTTTTCAATGCAGACCTGTTTATGAAGTGAGAAATGGTTTCAGGGCAGCTGCTGCAAATTCTTTCACTAGCTTATATTTCCATTTGCTTCCTTTTTAAAGAATTTGTTTTATGAGTGCAGCATTTGTCAGGTCATTAGCTTCTGAGGGCATCTGTTACCAATTGTAGCCCTCTCCCCTCCCCTCCCGCAGTCACCTTCTCTGGGCAGTTGCTCTGCTCCCTGCCTGTGCCCCTGGCTCATACTTGCTCCTGTCCCCACTTCCACTGCCCAGTGATGGAGCCACTATCCTAAACTTCCGTGGGTGTTTGTCTCTGGAACGCATGTCCTCTTTCCAGCCTTGCTTCTCCATTCCATCCCCATCCTCACCAGTCATGGGTACACAATGGAGATGCACCTTTCCTCCAGACCAGGCTGCTCCAAACTGGCCTGGAACACTTCAAGGAAAAGGAGCAGCCACAGCTTCTCTGGGCACCCTGTGCTGGGGCCTCGGCATCCTCACGGCTGCTGGTCAGGATGCTGAGTTACAGAGCACACGCCCATCCCAGTGCTGGGCCCAAGGTGTGGCACCCTCCAGATGCATCCAGGCCAAGAGCTTGGTAGGAGCAGCTCTGCTGGTGCTGATGGAGAGACAGCACATTGTCTGGGGCAGCCTCAGCAGCTGGGACAGTGCTGTCATTAAATAACAATTAAATGAACTGCTAATCCTTTAGAGCGCTACCAGGGACATTTTGGTTTTCCACCAGTTCAGAAACATAAACAGCAATGTGGTAGAAAGTAGATCAAGACACCAGCAAGTCTCTTATGTATTATAAATACAAAATGTTATCTAGGGTAGTTATGCATAAGAATTGATAATTACAGGTCATAACAAAGTATTTTTATATACATCACATATATATATCCTCATGCACATGTTCTGTACGTGCATGTAGATATATTTTAGAAATAATAGAAAGGTTTGGGTTAGAATAATTACCTTTCTCTTTGTCCCCAAAGATGACTAACTTAGCACTGTTTTCACCCCTAATCCTACAAATACCCAGTAGATTTTATTTTGGAAATGATCTGAGACTGATCAGCTCAAGTTCTGAGAAACTGTGCTCATCCTACACCTTACTTTGAAGTCTGGTGCTGCTATTCCAGACCTGAGGAGGAGCTCATGTCACTGAAAGCTGTCTGATTTTCCCAAATATATCAATAACCTTAAAAAATATGTATCAACCCTACCTACAAACACTGCCTTGATTGCTTCCTTTATCATCACCATCACCATCACTGCTATCACTGCTGTACTTGGGGCCAGGACACTTTTGAGCCTGATGGTGAACAAGTGCAGGTCAAAAGAGAAAAAAGCCCTGTGACCTGGCCCCATCATGATCCACATGCTATGCCAGGGCTCGGGTAAAGTGATGGAATAAATCACAGCTCCCAGACCCTGGAACACCCTAACAAAGGCTGGACAAGGAAATGGTGCAGTTAGCCCAGTTCTGATCTCAGCATGAAGGAGCTCTTTCTGCTTTTGATGATAAATGAAATTCCTGTATCACAGCTGCAAACTCCTGACTTTTGCCCATTTCTGATTCAGGCCATATAAGATGTGGGGCAAGCCAATATTTTTTCACTTTTTTTTCTGCCCAAGACATCAAAAAAAATTTCCACTTCTATCCCAGCATCTTTTGAAGCTCAAACTAATGATTTGTCAACAACATTTTTACAAAATACCAAGGTTTTTTTCCTAACTTATTTCATGTCAGCACAAGCCTGCACGATGCTCTGGGCTCACCAAGTCCCATAACTTATACATCAAAGAAAGTTTCAGGTCTGGAAATCTGTGAAATTCTGCCTAGTGATGGCCCTAACTGCTCCAGAATGGTAAAAGCTTTGTTCTGAAATGGGAACAATTGTATAAACCAGAGCAAAACTTTTCCTTTGGGATCCTTCACCCTTCTAGAATAAAAGCAGGCAGCCACTACCAGCAACAGAGCATGTTAAGCCAGTGGTGGCAAAGCTAGTATGGTAACACTACTTTGTTGTGACAAATCCCAAATTCTGAAAAGCTGAAATTTCATGTTTTACAGCAATTACTTAATGCAACACAGAAAATGCTGATGGATTTACCCACATCAAACTAAGCCAAGTCCAATGCAATGCAGCTGCCTGAAGTATAATAAATCATCTATACATGGCTGTAGTGTCTACTCAAGCTTTCAACCCCAAGATTGCTGCTGAAACATCCCTTATCACCAAGCTCCAACTCTTAACAGCGGAAACTTGTAAGTTCTTCTCATGGTGTGAATTTTTGGGAGAGGGGGTTATAGGAGATGTTGACAGAAAAGTGAAGGCTTCAGCCAAATCTCCTGAAGTTAAAAGTCATCACTGCACGTACTCTGGTGGAGTCTGGATTGTAACACTCAACATCAGTGAGATAAAAGGTGTTTACCCCGATGTGGTCTAGCAAAAGAGAATAGCTAGGAAATGAGAAAAGGTGTTTTGGAAATACTTGGGAATGTCTCCCTTCAGGCATGTTTCTCGTGAAGGTGAAAGGTCTCACTTTTCCAGTACATCTGATGGCAACCATCCTTGTGGGAGCAGGCTGCGTGTACAGACCCAGCGGTGGTGATGCCTCTTGATTACAATCTGCACTGAGGTTGCCATCTCAAGAAAAGGTGTTTGCTTCTGTACGTGACTCCAAAAGAAACTTGGCAAAAAATAACATCCCTGTGAGTCATCTGCTGTCATCTGCCCCAGAGACAGAGAAAAGGCACCACCAAGACAGCAAGTGACCTGTTGGCCCCTCCACAGCCACAGCGGCAAAGGGGATAAAAGAAGCAAGAGTGGGTAAATCTTAATGTATTTCCAGACTGTTCCCTTCCATGTTTATTTTGTTGCTGGCTACACCAAAATAGTTGTATAGAGGCAGAGAAAATGAGGTTAAATGGGATGTCAGGTGTGGTCTAGTCACCTTCCCAACCTATGCCAGGACAGACCGTACCCAAGGAACATCTTTATCCATATCCGATCTCCCCAGGAGCACGCTCCACCTCAATTTCTCATCTTGTCCAGAGGAATTCATGGCTGAGCCACATCCATCACCATGAAAGACATAAAAATAGCAGAGGCATTTCAAAAGGGAGCTGCAAGCAGAAGCCATAGCTGGGCTGCAAGACTTATGCTGCAAGATTTAAAGAGGAAAAAATATTTATCACGACAGAAAGGAGACAGTGAGAGGATCTCATGGCTCTGTACACACACACAGACACAGAAAAGTTGTCTGCTGGCAGGAGGCATTCAGGCCTTTCTGACAAGGATGGAGCAAAAGCAACAACTTTCATCTTGAAATCAGAGGCACCTTCTCAGCAGAGAGGGTTACTGGATATGAGAATAGCTCAGCAGGGGAAATGGTGGACTCATCACCTCCTGCCACTTGTGACAGGAGATAAGAGAACCTTCTGAAGGATGCATTGAATACAGTTCCTGTGAAAAATCCCTGTGCCTGACATCAGGAAGGGCAGAGCAGAGTGGGGGAGACTGGCTGTAGCAGAACACAGAGGGCTCTGCTGGCAAACCTGGGGTCTCCCAGTGCTTGCTCCCTTCTTCACTGGGCACAGGAAGGACAGAAGGCTTTGTGTGATTCACGTAAGGTCCGTGCTGGTAAGAGAACAAAGAACCATGAGCAGGTTCCAGGGTACCACTGGGAGGTGACACCTGTGTGAAGGTCAGAAAGGAAAGGTGCCTTGCACCTCACACATCTGCTCAGTGTTGTACCTCACATTTCCTTGATGTATCAGGGGTCAGCTCTGCTTGGAAGAAGTGCATCAGACCGGGTGGCCCTTTCCACGAGGTGACACCAGCCATCCTATTTCAAACCTGTTCAGTTACTGTGTTTGACTCAAGATCAAAATGCTGAAAAACTTGTGCTGGGAGATATTTTTCCCTAGGCAAGACTGGCTTGTCTCAGGCAAAGGCAGAAGACATCTTGAGCATCCCCAAAAAAGCCCATATAGAGAGCATTAATCTCAAGAAGCTTTTTAGGCTGCAGAGAGCAAATGGGATGAGGCAGTCCATGAAATGGTGCCTGGCCCTCCAAGGGTTACCTGTGACACCTTCCAGCTGGACAGCAAAGCCACCAGTTTAAATGAACAACACATTCTACAACACAGTCTTGGCCACTGTTGCCCATTGGCCAGTCAGGGACCCACGAGAGAAGGGACAGATGCCAACAGGCTTTGATGCTGGAGAAGAAGCCACTCTAGAGGTCTCAAAGGCAGAGGTGAGCCCATTCCCCAGGAAAGGTGGTCATCAGGACCCTGGAAACACAGAGTCATTTAGGCTGGAGAAGCCCTGTGAAACTGAGTCCCAACCATTAACCCAGCAGTGCCAAGGCCACCACTAAACCATGTCCCCAAGTGTCACTTTTGCATGTGTTTTAAATCCCTCCAGAGATGGGGACTCCATCCACGGGGCACCCTAAGGCACAGGCAAAGAATCAGGATTTTATGGTCCCTTCCAACCCAAACTGTTCTACATTTCTGTGAAATAAGACACCAGCATGTGCACCCAGGGAGCCCATAAATCTTCATGCCATCACACATGCAGCTCATAAATTGACCCTGCATAAATTTGGTGCCTGGAAGAAAGAAAACAAACCAAATAAAACCTGTATAGGAAACAGCCCTCTTTACTGAACAAAGTTTATCAATTGAAAATATGTAAACAACTCCCTCCTCCATCTAATTTTCTCTCCCTTGCATCCATTTTCCATACTAAAGGAATGCAAACCAGACTCCCCTTGATGCCTTACACCCACTTTTGGGGAAGCAGAGGAGGGCTTTCACACAGGAAATACAAACACAAAGCAGATTGCCTTTTGTAACACCTTTCCTGTGAACTCACCCAGGCATTTCCCAGCATATGTGAACATAAAATAAAACACACTAAAAATAAAAGCAACTAAAAACACGCCAAAAATAAACATAACAGAGGAAATGAAAAAATGTTCCCCTGGTTCAGGGTATAGCCTGTACCAAGCTAAACAGGAGGGACTGTGGCTCAGTTTGAAAATGCAAAGAAAAGGATGAAAGGTGGGGAGACTTTGGGGTCTCCCAGGTGGAAGCTTGTCAAAAGTCTGATTTCTGCTTGACCTCATAAGGCTGTGATTGGGATCAGAATGCACAGACAGGCCCTGATCTGCTGGCAGAGACAGCAGGGAGGGGTTCCTGGTGATGGCAGTGAGGACACTGCACTGCTTTGGTGTGCAAGTGCCAACCTTCAGCACCTTGAGTGGGTGCAAAAGCAGAAGGTGACACTTTCTTCAAAACAAGTATGTACTCTTCTAGAGTCAAACACCTGTTGCATCCTGACCTGGAGAAAGCTGCATTCCATCAGCATAAACATGATTTCTATGTTTTCCCCAGCCTGGAAAGCACTGTGAGATCCTTTGAGATGAAAGATGCTACAGAAATACCAACCTGTCATATATTTATTATTTTGGCAAAGAGCATTTCTAGGCTGAAGGCAGGAAACCTCACTTCTTTGTTGCTTTTGTTACTGTCCTTTCTCAGGTTATTTTAGGAAAGCCCTCCCATGCACGTACTGTGTACATGAGGCTGGGTGCGTGCAAACGGTCACTTCAGCTCTGTACAGGAACAAAATGGATGTTCTGTGATCTTTTACAGTCAAATGTCTTTCAGCCTCTGAAGATTTTCTATTCCTGGATTTTTATGGGGGATTTCTCCCCCTGCCACCCACCAGAGTCCACCTACCTCATATGAAATGAATTGTTAGCCTTTGAAAATACTGTGACACGTTACTTTTGGAGATAGAACAGATTTTAAAAATATAATAAAGGGGGGATACTTGAATATTTCCTGACTTAACAGAGGAAGATCCTTTATTATTAGTGTAGCTACCCGAGGCTGTAAGCCTAACCCTGAGCCCCAGATATTCAAGGCCTTAATTGTGAAGATCAATACTCTTAATAGAATTTTCTACTCTGAAAACTCTGGGAATCTGATTTACTTTAAGTACTTGCTAAGGGCACGTGCATATCCTGCAATTCAGCATATTGCTGCGAAGTCAAGGCCGTGGGGAGCCCATGGGATGGCAACAAGAGGAAGAGGAGACACAAAGACCTTGCTGTGCCCCTGGAAAAGGGACACAGCTTGGTGTGCCTTGGCAATATGGGAACTGGCTTGTGCTTCAGCAATAATGAGGCTTTTATGAGGAAAACATCTCTTTTCCTTCTCTATTTGCCCCTATATGGGCATCTCCTCATCCCCAGTCAATGCTGAGCTGTGTCCAGTGAGTCTTTTCCTCCTTGCAGTCACTTCTCAGGGGAAGGGGGGAGCTCTCAAGCAACGAGAATGCTAAGATTATTTTAAGGGATGAGAAAATGTAATTGAAAAACCACATCAGTTGGCCAGGGTCTTAGAAGCATGTGGGTACATTGCTGTAACAGCTACCAGGAGGAAACACGCTGCATTTCAGGTGAACACTGATCTTTTAATGTAAGGCTGAGAATAATATTTATATACTGACTCACTAAGATTTATGTTTCTGTATAAATCACACATGCACTTTAAAAAAAAAAAAAAGAAAAAAGCAACTTCAGGATATTCATGGCTTCCAGAACTCTACATAAATCAATTGTACCACAATCCCACAGGCTTTAAGACAAACACACGCACACACTCATTTGTTATCAGGGATGTTCACCCATCCAGGCCATCCACAGAAGGAACATGACAAGAGTAGTGATGAGATGACCCTGAACAAAGCCTTTCTGTGCTTAACAACCCCAAAGCTGCAGCAAAGCTCAACTCAAAAATCAGTATTCCCAGTGGTGTGGTTTGAGTAACTGGCTGAACTGGAGCCCTGGATCAGTGTAACTTCAGGGAGCCTGGGATCCAAAAGTGAAGCCAGACTTGGCAGATGTGGCTGTCATCAGCCCCTCCACCCTTCCAGGACACAGGCTGAGCACCACCCCTTCACCCCTCCTCAGGTCTACACCTCTGCTCAGCACGCTCCTTCTGCCTGTGTGGTTTAGTCCATTTTGGACTCCAGTCCTCCCCTGGCCTTCTGCCAGCACAACCTGCTCAGAGAGCGGTGCCCCTTCTGCAAGCCCCTCACCTGCTGCTCTGTGAGGCTGGCAGATGCCTGAGAGTGCCAAACACCAGCACTGTAAAGTGCTGAGGCCAGGTTGGTGTTATCAGCACCTTTGACAGGGCAGTGTGAGACTCTGAGAGGCCTGGACAGACTGGGAGTGAGAACAGAGAGGATGAGGAGAGCTTCATCCCCACCTCCCACAGACTGGAATGCATGGAGATGGAGCTTGTAAAATAAGTGCTGAAGAAACCAATGCTTCAGCTTTAGCAAAAACCCTCAGTGATAACTTCTCAGCCATTTTCAAACTTCCCTTGGTTTTCCCACGAGGAACCAGACCTTCAGTGCAGTTTTGTACAGATACAGAGGCCATGCACAAAATCTGCTTTTCTGCCTTCCCGTTCCCTCCAGCAAAATAAGCAAATCAAGACTCTTTCCATCAGATCTTCCAACAATACCTCAAAAACCATCTGAGGATAGTCACAAAGCACTCATAGAGAAGACAAAAACTTGAGAATTCAAGCTCAAATTCCCAGAGGAGAGCAGTAACCCTGGGTGGCCACTGGGACCTGCCCTGAGGAGACAATCCATACCTGTAGCACTGATGGCCACATCCCTCCTCGTGCTGCAGGAGGCAGGTGGGGAGGGGCTCAGAGGAGCCAGGCTGAGCCAAGGTCCTCAAGGCCACGGCTGCAATGCCCACAAGTGGAGAGGAGAAGTTGAGAAGCACCGAAGCAACCTGTGGGGAGGGCTCCTCCTGGCTGTGGGTCACGTCAATGATGAGGGGGCTGTGCTGACAGGACAGCTCGTACATCCCTGTGAGACCAGGCAAAGAAACAAGTGACTGGTCCGGCTCCAGGGATTTGCTTTTGGTTCACATCTGCTCCCCCCACATGCCAACAGAACAGCTTGGAAGGCAGAAGATCCTGCAAAGGGGGCAGGGGACAGCAGTGGAAGATCACAGCCATGGTGGTGGCTCTGGGTGTCCCTGTTGGGGTCAGAGGTTGCTCACCCAAAGAGCGGTTCCACCCGTCTGTGCCAGTCAGCTGGACAGCAACCACCGGCTTGTGCTGCTGGCTTGGGACAGTGCCAGAGGAGGCCAGGAAGAGCAGGAGAGCGGTGGGCACTGCAGGTCTCTCAAAGCACACCTAGGAGAGAGGGCAGGAGACACTCTGAGAGCAGGCACACCAAATACAGCTTCTCAGATCCCATATAGGCAAGAGGGACAAAGAGGGAGCAGTAGGACAGCAGGAGCAGGTGTAAGGGGTCAGAGACCTTGCAGGACTGCAAATGGGTGCAAAGGTGGGGGGAGAGGAGGGAGAAGGAAGGGAGCCAAAACAGTCCTTTCCCCCCCTAATTTCCCTTCTCCCTTTAACAAGTCTTCTCCTCACATATTCAGTCCCATCTTGACATAAATTTATGGCATCTTCACAGCATCCACATTTGCTACGCTTTAAATTGAGCAAGACCTGGATAACCTCTTTCCTGCTCTCCCTTCACCAGGCTCAGACTCCACTCCCACACAGAGCTGGTCAGGCAAGGGAGGCACACAGAGGAAACAGCTACCAGCCTTGCCACAAAAATATTTCCAATAAATAAGCCCTCAAAAAAAGACAAAAACCCAAAACAAGCCTGAAGAATGTCCCCCAGTACCCACTGTGACAGCAAACTGTCCACCAGCCAACACGTGGAAAGGTTTGTGGGAAGAAGCCTTGCCTGCTAGGAGAGCCAGCAACTTGCCATTTGTCTACAACCCTGAAGGCAGCTGGAAGTAGCTGGGAAACTCATGGCATCAATCATGGCAGAGCAGATGTTCTTTGGAAGTAAGAAGATAGAAATGTTTTCCTCCCCCACCCTGGTACCCCCCCTTCCCCCCAGTGCTGAGATGTGTTTTGACCAAGATCTACCCGATACAGTGTTTTTACTGAATGCTGGCTGGAGGAAGCTCAGGTGTATTTGGAAAGAAGACAAGTCCTGGCTGGCCAGGCACAGCCCAAGGAGCAGACTGTGGGAATGGAGGGGACAACCACGCAGTCTGTGATGGCAGCCTAGCCTCAGGGTGCTTTATGCCACGTCAGGCATTGTTCACACACAGGAACAGGAGAAAACCTTGGGCTTCAGCCCAGGGGTCCCACCCTGCAGGGAGGTGCTCATCAGCAAAAGCCCCGTGAGCAAGGCCCCACTGCTGTCTCCCTGCTCCCTTAGCCAGGGCTTGCTCACTTACAGGGCTGCCTGGCTGCAAGGAGGGCACCAGAGGGCTCAAACATTTTTATCTGGTACATCCCCACTGTGTCCCTTGGTGAGATAAGTGGGGGAAGAAGGAAAGGAAACAGGAAAGCAAGAAGGGAGGAAAAGAAAGAGAGAAGAGCCACCAGTGCTCAGAGACAAGGAGTGTCCCAACACAGAGCTACAGCTGTGAAGCCCCAGGAACTTGGATGATTTTAACCCAACCTCCAAGTGTGGGTCCTCAGAGGAGGAGAGGTACTTGGAGAAGTCAAGTGAGGCTTTCCCTGGACTACACATCTTGAGGTGGAGAATTCAGTCTTCCCCTTCCTACAGTGCATGTGCTTGAGGGTGAAAGATGCTGGCCCCAAGCTAGGCCAATAGAAGCTGCCTTGATTAACATCTCAATCCTTTTCAATATATATTATGTGCTTGGCCACAGCAGGCTGTCTTCTTAATTCTTCTCCCTCCCTCTCCCCCTTTCTTGTTTAATTTCCTGCATTACACATCCTGACTTGCTTACAAGTGATTTTGATGTCTTTCCTCATCAGATGTATTAAAAACTGAGAACAAAGCATGGCTGGAGATCTGCAAATTGTAATGACTCCCATGTGCAGACAGACCCAAGGGGCATGGCAGATGCTCTGTTCAGTGGCACAGACACACACACACACACACCTCTTGCCCCCAACCTAATTATGGCATGACAGTGAGCATGGTAAAACACTGCCACTGATTTTCCAGAGCAGCTGTGGATCCCTGGAAACATTCAAGGTCTGATGGGGCTCTGAACAACCTGGTCTAGTGGAAGGTATCTCTGCTCATGGCAGTGGGGTTTGAACTAGAGGGCACTTAAGCTGCTTTCCATGATCCTTCGACCCAGCCTTTGCCCTTGTTCCTTGGTGCCACCTCTTCAGAAACACTACAGGAAGTGATTCCTACCATCTGGTGAGTTTTGTGGTGCAGCTCTAACCCAGGAAACACAGATGCAACAGCTTTAAAATGGCCCTGGGAGTTGGTGGACACCAAACACCCCGTGCACATGGGTACACATGTGCATCAACAGCACCATTCCTGTCCTAGCAGGCAGCTGGGCTAGGCAAATTGTCAACAAAAAGCCATCTTTCCTAGCTCAATATGTTACCAATCAGGCCAACTCTTTAAAAAAAAAAAAAAAAAAAAAAAAGCATATTTNTTCCAGCTGAAAATTTTTCCAATAAGGCCAACTTTTTAAAAAAAAAAAAAAAAAAAAAGAAGGCATATTTATTACTAGTCCATAAATAATTTTATGGGCAGAAAATAATAGCACTCCTAGAGAGAGAGCACGGAGAACCAGTAATGAAAGTCTTTAGTATAAACATCCATAGAGGAAGAGAACTGACCACAAGCTCCAATAAAACTGTAACATGTTTTAACCCCTGCTGAGAAGTGGAAAGCAAGCTTTCATCTAGGTAAGGCAGAGGGGGAGGATTACTGCTTTCTCCTTAGCAAAGGAAGAAAGGAAGCACGGTTGTCATGGCCAGAGACTGAAGCCAGAAAGTGGGTTGTGATCACACGGACAAGGAAGAGAGGGAAGAAGAGAAGGAGGTTAAAGGAAGTTGTTTTGGAGAGACAGAGGACCTCAGAGCCATACCCATGTTTATTGACTCAGGTTTGATGATTCACTGAGTTGTCTGGGTGTCTGGGGAAAGAGGCCTTCTCTAGAGAACCTCAAACAAAGCAGGGCCAGCTGCCCCTCGGAGTGCAGAGGGAGCAGCATGCCAGAGCCCGGCTTTCCAGCAACACCAGGCAGCAGCCACAAAACCTCTAAACTGTGCCTGTGGTCAGAAACCCAAGGCTGTAAAACTCCCAGTAGCCCAACCCTCAGCTGTCCTCTGTGTCCCTCTCCTCTGCCTGCTGGGACAGACCCTCCCAAGGGCAGCCCCCAGCCCCTGCTGGGCTGCAGGACCGGCGTCTCGGGGCACTGAAGTGCCACCTGTGGTCTGGAGTCATCAGAAGGACCTGTGTCCTGACTGCTGTGGGCTTGGGGTACTCAGCAGCACCCTGGGGTGCTCAGGACCCCTCAGGATGGCAGAGGATACCCAGCTCTGCCCTCTGCTGCTCTTCCCAGCCACAGGGAACAAAAGAAACTAGGACTTAAAACACAGCCTGTGCCTACCCTTTGGGGGTGTTAAAGCACAGCTTGACTGCAGGGGAGAGTCAGGAGCAAGTTGTTTCTCATCCTCTAGGCATTTCTGTGGTATTTTGGTTTCATGCACAGTCCTTCTCCTGGCAATCTGCCCCAGCATGGGTTTGCTGTTCCCAGTGGGAATGGGGCAGCTACATAAGATCCAGACACAGGTATTTGGGGATTTGCAAGGAGTTCAGTAGGATATGAATGCTACATGAGTAGTTTTAAAGGTGGCTGTAGCTCCTACAGGACAGAAAAGGATGGGTTTTGTCACCAGTGCTGGGAAAAGACAAATTATTTGTGCCTGACCACACACTCTCACTTACCTTGAGCCAAACTCCCTCGTCACCCAAGAGCATCTTTTCCTCATTTGGGTCCTGAGTATTCTCTTGGCTGGGAGCACAGGGAAACCAAGCAGCCTGCAAAAGGTCCTTTGGCACCTCATGAAGGTGGGATTTACATACCTGAAAAGAGAGATTTAGTTCAACCCAGGAGGCTGCAAGGAAAGGAGAGAAAAACAGCACCTACAAAACTTCAAGGAAGATGCAGCAAATGTTGAGAAGGACCCCAAGGTGGCTCCTAGCATGAAGACAGTTAGGATGTGGCTTCCTAAGTGACCTCTCACTGCCCACACAAAAGGCCTTTGCCATTTTGGAGTGCTGTAAATGTGTTGTTTAAGCATCTCATGGTGTCTGTGGGGCTGAGTAACATGAGTGAAGCTGTGACCTGGTAGGTGAGACCATGGCATCCTGATTTTGGCTGGGTTCATGAGATACAAAGGTGTGATTCATTTGCCTGAATAACACTCTTCTGCTCCATTCAGTGCCCTGTGGCATCCCAGACATCCCCACAGGCCTGGCAGACAAAACCTGGGAGATACAGGTGTCACTGTAGAGGAACAGACACCTGAGCCCATGGCATCTCATTAGACATGTACATCTGGGCAGTTTAATCATGCTGCAGGTCTCAAGAAGATTGTTCCTCCTATCAAGTCAGTAGAAACACATGTGTAAAGGGCTAAATATGATCTCTTTACATATTTCTTGCCTTTCTTCAGCTTGCTAGGAAAGAACATACACACCACGTTAACACTGATCAGGCAAAATCCCCTCCAGGCCCTGCTCCAAAGCCCATATGAAAGATGGGAATTCTCCCATTGATTTTTCCTTGGCTTCAGATCAGAGGGCTTGGGAGCAGTACAGATGCTGATGAGTGTGTGATTTCATCCTTTCAGGCCCTGACCTTATAAGGTATTAGACTCACAGGATTTTTTTAAGCCAACAGTGGGACAAATCACATGCTCCAAGTTGAGCATTTGGCTGGTGGGATGGGGTGGTCTCTGTTTAGTGAAATGCATGGTTGGGGGAGGTGCTCCCTGCCAGGATGAAGCACCTCTCTGTGAACTGCAGTTCCTGAACTCAGGGACTGATGCAAGAGAAGTGTGAGAAAAGCCCAGGTCTTCCACTCAGTCTCTAGTTGGGAATCTAGTAATCTATGAATGTTTCCAGAGCTGATTTTGTTTGTGCCTTCCACAGCACAGACTTTGCTAGAAAAGTCTTTCTTTTTTTTTTTCCTTGTCCATGCCTTCACTCACCTTCACAACAGGCTCTCCAGTGACCAAGGAAGCAGGGCAGGACTTTGCATCCTGCTGGGAGGAGTAGGCTTTCACTGCCCACAGATCCATGTATCCCTCAGGAGTGTATGGACCACAGTCCAGCATGCTGCTCCTCTTCTCGAAGGGCTCGCACACACCATCCCCATCGTGAACGTAGCACAGGCTTGGCTCCCCTGCAGGCAGAACAGGGGGCAGCTGCTTACAAAGCAGGCTCTGGGCACACACACCTCCTCTTGTTAGAGAGGCTTGCTCTCTCCTGAGCCTGGGGTTTCCCCACCACAAGGGCCTGGCAAGATCCATGGATCACTCTGGCTGCAAAGCCAGGTTCTGGTGTGATGAGGTGCACTGCCCTCTGCTCTAAGGAGCAGAGTGAATAATGCACAGTTTTCACTCCTACCTCAAAAGGAGCCAGTCCATTTGGACCTGTCTCAATCCACTTGGACTCACCGACACAGTTGAAGCCTTTTTCCTTTTTACACTTCCTGGAACAACCATCTCCATCCAGCAAGTCCCCATCATCACATTCCTCCTCCAGGCTCCTAAGAGAGCAATAGCCAGATGTATCAATGCCACCTTTGACTCAACACCCCTGTGCTCCTGGCCCAATCATGAGTGAGGACCCCTTATCTTGGTTCTATTTCTGCAGAAGCAGTTCAAAAGGAACCACACAGAAGAGAGAACACCTTGCCAGGGGATAAAAAGAGGTTAAAGTCACAGCATTTGGGAGCAGACATGATTGTACTGTGACTTTGCTGTAAGACCTGAGGCAAGAACTGTGGGAGAATGGAAGAAGTAGAGAACTAAGCATCAGGAAGACTTGTTGCTGGAGAAGGCAAGTGTTAGAGAGGGCAGGAGATTCTGAAATGGGGCTGGGGTTTCAGTGGGAGCTGGTGAAGGAGGCAGGAGAAGGGAGAGGCGGAAGGTTCCTCTCCCTTTCCTCTCCTCATACTGCTAAGACAACTGGTTTCAAATGAAAGTGATCCTCAGTATCCTGGAATTTGAAGCTTGAAAAAGCTAAAATATAGGTATTTGAAATAATTATCTCTCAGGCAGAACAGGTAGAGCACTGGGCTCTCTCAATGTAGAGGTGGTGCATCCCCCATTATTTGGGGTCTCTGAGCAGAGACAGCTCCCTAAAGACATCACACTGTGTGGGATTGTGCTTGTTGCAGAACCTACTCCTGCAGGGCCCTGTGCAAGAAGTTATACTGCCCACTTCCAAAGGCAGATCCTTTGGGGTGGACTCTGCAACAGTTCACTGGGATGGGCCAGAATCCAAGCACTGAAGTCAAGAACAGAGGATGTTCAGGCTGGAGCCCTCATGCAGACCATGCCTCTCAAAAAGACCATCTCCATCTCCTCTGCACATGGCATTTTACAAAACATGGGTTCTACAGCTCGGTCTGCCGGAGGGATTCAGTGCAGCATCTTCAGCCATGTACTCGTGCATGGAGGACCCACCTGCTGCTTCCCTTTGGGGCAGGATGACCTGGCAGCTTAAAGAACCTCAGCTGAGAGCCTGAGTTTTCCAACTTACGTGGTCACCTTCCCGTCCCCACAGTAGGGTGCTCCATGCACATGGACGAGCGGTGGGGAGGCTTCTCCTGAGGTTGTCCCAGAGACCACCTGCACCTGGTAACGGTACAGCTGCCCAGGCATGACTTCCCTGCAGGAACAGAGACAGCCTGAGGGAACAGCAACATCTGCAGCACCGACATTTGCTCACCACAGCTATAGAGATCACGTATATATATCCATGAAGTATCACAATCTGACATGTCTTCACACTCTGCTAGAGGCAGAGCCTGTGGGAAGAGAGCCTCTTTGAGGCCACATTGTTTGTTTGGCATTAGCTTGAGTAATCATTTTACTGGTTGTATTGATGGGGGAAATGTTTCACTGATTGTATCACTGGGGAACATGTAATTTTATGAGTTGCACTGATGGGGAAAATGTTAGTGGGTGTAATAAGCTCCTTCTAATTAACCCGGGCTCACGGACAAGGGTCGTGGTGGGTCTGGTCAATGCAGTAATTCCCAGAGCAGGGGACAGGAGGAAAAACAAAACAGAGGCAAACCTATCCAGGGATTCAAAGAGACAAGACACAAGGAGGTAATCCAAGCTGCCTCAGCCAGCCCTTCAGCCCAAGACAGAGCAGCTCCATGACTCACGTGTCGATGAACCGGCGCTGTGCCTGCAGGGGGGTGGCAGGGGACCCGTCTGCAAAGGGGGGGTCACGGAGCACCCGGTACTGGATCAGCCTGCAGGCTGAGCACAGGGAGCTGTGGGGCCTGGAGCTCAGCAGGGCCGTGTCTATCTCCATCCTCTCGTCAAAGGTGTAGATTTTAACTCCAGACATCTTTTTAGGGATATTGAGCTTCACAGTAAAGGGGATGTCACAGAAGGTGTCCAGGGGGCCCAGGTGGATGGAGTCCCCCTGCTCTGTCAGGATTTCAATGTCAGACAGTGCCTTGGGAGAGCCTGTGGAGAGGTATGTGGTCCAGAGGGTGAGCGAATCGGGGTAGACAGGGTGCAGGAAGCGCAGCTCCAGGATGCAGCCGCCCGGCTGGGGGCACGGCACGGTCATGTTCATGTCGTACAAGTGGAGCTCCGGACTCCAGGCCTGCAGACTGGGCTCACAGGGCTGATCCACATCTGGAGGACCTGGGACAAGGAGGAAGCTGGTGAAAAACAGGGCAGCTGGCTCCACAGGAGACCCACAGGGGTGATCCTCCCTGTAGGTGCTTACATGTCTCCGGGCTGTAGCTGCACACCCGTGTGGGTCTGCACCCACTACAGGCACGTCCTAGAACTGGTGGCACCTGTGCTGACATCCTAGAAAACAATAATCCCCACTGCTCTCCCAGCTCCTGGACATATGCACAAGGCTCAGCAGATCTGGTTTCTCACAGCCCTCTCAAATGGGAGCAATCCACAAATGGGAGCAAGCCACAGCTGGACTCATCCCAGAGATCTAGGGACAGCCAAGACACAGCTGAGGAACATGGAGCTTGCTCTGTAGTCTCACAGGTGCAGAAACTTTTGCCAAGGGCACCTGAATGCTCCAAGCAGAGCAGAGACTGAAGCTTTGCACAAGCACATGCTGGAACAGGTCACAGTCAGGAAGGGACCAGGTCCAAAGCAGGGAAGCAGGTCTGGAAGGCTGTTTTTCCAGAAGAACCTACAGGACAGTGCCCAGGCTAACCTCAGAGCCCCAGCCTGCCTCCCCTGACAGCAGATTAGCACTCAGCAGGAGGAATGGAGTGCTGGCCTTTCAGACCCAGAAAGGATCACTGGAATTTATCATTCTGTAACAGAAATACCCTTGTCTTCATTAGCCACTGGAAGCACTTCTTAGGGCCCAGCACCAATTCAAAGTCTTCACCCATTTAATACAAGTCTAAAAGTTTCTGAAATGCACAAACTCTCTCCTTTTATCAGAGTAAATAAGCACTTGTGGTAACTGCAGTCACATAGAACCACATCCTCTGCATGGTTCAGCAGCAGCACATGCACCTCACACAGCTCCCAGGATCAGCTACCCTGGTCTCCTGCCTTCTCAACCCTGCTCTTGGAGGAGCTGAGGCAGCAACAAAAGCCCAACAGCTCCTGTGGCAACTGCATGCCCCCAAAAGTCACCCCCGTGCCCACAAGGTGGGTCTCTAAACCAACATCTGGCATGAGAGAAGTTGTAACAGCTGGCTGCTGTTTGCCTTGCTAGGCAGGAATGGACTGCCCAGGGCTTAGTACACACTCAGGGGGACTCAGCAAGAGCTCCTCTTGCTCTCTTTGGACAAGACTACATCAAAGTCTGTGAATGTTCCTTAGGTTTTGAATGAGGTCCCAAGATTTAAATTTTAAGACTAATTTCAGTTAAATGCTCATCCTTTTGGTCAGCATCTCTCAACACCTTTCAGAACAATGATTTGGGTTAATTTTGGGGTGCCAGTTGGTTTGTTTAAAGCCAGCTGGCCATTACCAGGCTTTCCTGGGCACCAAGAAGTCCTTCCTGCACTACAGAACCCTTGCAACAGGAAGACAACTGATTCTCTAAAAAAAAAAAAGACACTTTTTCTCATCCCAGAAAGATTCTGTCTAGGGACTCACAGACAGGAAAAGAGAGGAGACATTTACCTTCTGCTTCTTCTGGGGTCCAGTAGCCAGAGGAATCACAGACCCGAGGGGAAGAGGCCTCGTGCACGTACTGACGGAAGGTGCCATCCTCGGCACAGCTGTCACACAGCGTGTCCTGCTCCCTGCTGGCAGAGCACAGGCACTGGCATGTCTAAGCAGGCACAGTCAACTTTCCACCCACATCTGTCCAGGTGGGGTCAGACAGGAAGTAGGAAAAGCAGAGCTAAGGTCTCAGAAACTCCCTGGGTGTATTATCCTGCTTGGAAGAAGCTTCTTCAAAGACAGGGAAATACGAGTGCCCATGGGACAGGCTGAATTTAATCTCTCCTCTTCTCCATGCTCTCTGGGTAGTCTTGGATGAATAACCTGTCCCCCTCCCTGCCAGTCAGAGCTAACAGACCCCACACTTCCCAGGGCAATGCCTCTGGACTAGAGTGGGTGCAATTAAGGTTTTCTCTGCTAAACCCAGAGTCAAGTTTTGGCTTTCAGCATTATTGTAATACAAACTAGTCACAATAATGTCAATTCCTGTGCTCTCCAGGCACTTTTCTATGATAAGGGCCAGCCTAAGCCATTTTCCTTGACCAGTTCATCTCAGGGGATGCAGGACTCCCACAATGGATCAGCTCCTGAGCCAGTTATGAGTGACAGCTTCGGGTGGTTCAAAAGTGCCTCCCTTCTAGACCCATGTTTTACTGCTCCCAAATCACTTCATTCCCCAACAAAGCAGTTTATTTGGATGACCCAAGGCTACCCAGCACTCAGCCTCTCTCCTGTCTGTGGGATGACATGCATGTGCTCTTGTTACTCCTGAGCAAAAGGCCCACTGTAGAGAGCACTTGTTCTTTGAAAAGTCAGCACTGACCCAAGAGTGCCCCAGCTGCCATCAAACAGCATTTTCCTTTTAATTATAAAAGACAACTTTATGAATCAGCTTCAAAACAAGTTCAAAAGCTCCTTATGTACGTGCTTATGATCCCATAAGGAAAAAAACAACAACAAAAAATCTCACCACCTAAAACCTGGTGGAAACCGAAATATTTTAGTAAGAGGGGTTGCTGAATAGAGACACTGATGGTGTATCCAGGTCTTGGTGGCTCCCTTAGTGGAGAGAAGACAGCCAGCCACTCAACACTCATGGCCATGCACTGCTCACCAGCCAAACAACTCTGGCTCCTTGGCATCATTTCTCTGGCTTGAAAAGTTTCCTGACTTACCCCCAGTTAGCTGCTCTGCAAGTCCATGACAGCGCTGGGAATGAAACCCAGCTCTTGTGGTTCAAGTTCCCTGCCTTAACCACAAGGCTGCATTTCCTCCTGGTAAATAGCTACTTTATACAATAAGTGCTAAATGAAGCTCATTTTTCATTCCCTGATTGCACTCTGGGGTTTAAGAGCTGGCTTTGCCTCCTGATGCTCTTTGGCTTCCCCTCCCGGCACCCCGAGAGCGGGAAGCTTGCAGGAGAGCCCATCTGCCGGGGGCCCATCGCAGCAGCCTGGCTCTTGTGTCTGAGGGCTCTGCTGGAGACAGCCAGGGTGGGAAGGGGACTGGGGATCCACACCACAGAGATCCCTCGTCCCTTCTTGCAGGCTCCTGTGCGAGCCCGAGAGCACGGCAAGCACAGCTCCCTCACCTCTCGTGGATGGCACCGCTGATGGGAGGCAGCCAGTAGATGCTGAGGGAGTCCCGCGTCTGCCCCGTGACCATGGGAGGGATCGGGATGGGCGCCGGCTTCCTGCTGTGGCCCCAGCGCTGGTACACCAGGTCCAGGTAGCAGTGCATCCGAGCCACTTGGTTGGGGGTGAAGCTGTTGGTGCAGTCATCATCTGGGCGGGAAGAGAGGCCGGGATGAGGGTCAGGGCACGGCAACACGCACCCTTCCTCCCGGCCCGGCTTTTCTGGGCACTTGCAGGCAGGGCTGAGAGGCACCAGCGTGCGGTGGCTCAGCGGCCGGGGCTCTCCGGTGTCGTGTGTCCCCAAAGCCACAAGATGGCACTGCCTCAGCAGCTCCTCGTCCCTGCACCTGCCCGGCACCAGCGCCGACACCTGGGCACGGCACCGCGGGAGGGTCAAGCAGGGGGATGGAACCGCTCCTCCGGCTTCGTCCTCCTGGCGTGCCAGGAGAAACAGCAGCCCCCTGCGGCACGCCTTTGGGAACCAAGCCGAGAGGGTTCAGGAGGTTAGTAATTAACAACAATAATAATAAAAATAGCTTCGGGGCTGGAGAGCAAAGGCAGACACAGACAAGAGCAGCTTTGGTGCATGTCCAGGGACCCGTTGGCAGGAAGGGAGGGATGGACAGAAATAGCCTGAGGGGAGAAAGTGGTTAAGAAGCTACTGCAAGCACTGCCTGCCACATTCCAACACACCAGGAGGGACCATGTTGATCAGGGAATGAGAGAAGGCACTACTGGTGGAGGTAGAAGGGAGGGAAACCCAAGTTTTAAGGAAGGTGCCCCCTTGTGACTCGCAGCAATGATCACTCATTACCTGTGTAACTCATGTAGTTGTTGAAGGGCGTGCCCGTGAAATGTGTCTGGCCACAGGTGTCGTTGGTAGGGTCTGGATCCCGACAGAGTTTACTCTTTGGGGCAGGGGCAGTGTCAGCACAGAGATCTCCTGTCTCCATAGATGGAGTGGTCTCCCTGCAGGGATCGTCACAAGATTCCCGCTCGCTCACTCCCTTAAAGACGTGGTACAGCCCCAGGACATGTCCCACTTCGTGGATCATGGTGTTGGTGTGGCCCTGCACACCGTAGTAAGCAGGGTTGAGGACAACTCCACCTGGAATTGCAAGTACAGAGAGCATCATTCCAAGAGAGGGACAGTGGGCACCTGTCATTACTCACCTGTGAGAGGTAAAACTCCTCTCGTTGTGCTTCCAGGCCACAGAGGAGGGGCCAGATGGAGACCTGAAGATGGACATATTCAGCCTTTTGTAGGATAGGAAGAGGCTCCTTTGCCCTCTTGGATTGGAACACGGTCACTGGTTTTTCTTCCTCCCTCAATGTCTTCAAACATTTCAGCTACTGTTGCCCTCGGCATCTTTTGCATAGTTGCAATTCAGGGTCTGCTTTGGATCACATAATTCGAAATGAGGTTTGGAGCCAGGGCACCAAACCAAGCCATGCTGTGACTTTACAGGGATCACCTTTTGAAACAGAGGACAGAAGTCCTTCCCTGGCCAAGGCAGGTGTCTAAGGCAGGCCAGCTCCCATGGCAGGTGAGGACAATGAGGTGCTGAGCAAAGTCACAGCACTCAGCTGTGCCAGCTTGAGTACAAATCCATATGGAGAATCAAGTGCACTGCCTCTAGCCCTTGCTGAGAATCACCCATGACCTATTGCTTCAACCTCCAAACCAGACTCTGAGGGGTAAACTAAAAGTCTCATGAAATTCACTAAGCTTCTACCACAAACCTGACCCAAATTCAGTATATTTTAGAGTACGATTTCCCAAGACTCAGCTTCTAAAGATCTCTTCCTCCCCTTCAGAGGGGTCTGCATGTGAGCAAGGTGCACCAAATGAAGCCAACAAGATCCTCATAAACCATCACAAACCTACTCCTCTTCACTAGGGTACTCTGAGCCCTGACTCAAGGGGACACAGAGAGGCAGTTTGTCTCCAAGCCAGTTTGGTGCAGGTTCAGCTGTCAAAGATGCTGGAGCACAGACACAGATCAAGTCCCCCAGAAACTGCCCCAGAGCTGCCACCTCATAGTGAGAGCAACAGCATGGAGCTGGACAGGACCCACGATCATCCTGCCCTAAACTGACCTATGGCTGCAGGACAAGTGGCTTTTCCTTTCCTGTGAGCCCATCTGTGATGGGAAAAACGAGGATCAAGGATACTGACAAAAGCCAGGTGGAACAGAGCCTTCCCTTTGCTCACTGCCAGCATCTCCAGCTCCTGACCTGGGATGCACACCCTGTATTGACAGCTCTGTGCCACATCTGCTAGGAAACTGTCCACAGAAGGTGCTCAAGAACAAAAAAATTTGCTTCACTGGCCTCCTTTTATTTGCCTCCTTTATTTTGTCCAGATTAAAATCTCTTTGGAATCTCTGCATTTTTCTCCCTGCTTTGAGGTTTTCCACTGGCCATTTCCCCCCTTTTTCTCTTCTCATTTTCATGCTCCATCCACTTTTCCATGCTGCCTTACAGTGGAGGAGCAAGGGCTGGGGAGTATCAACAAGACAGGGGTGCTAAAAGCAGACCCCAGCATGTGCCCAGGCTGACTCCAGGCAACTCCTCCACGTCTCAGGAGGCTGTTTTTACACAACTACTTTTAACCCAGACAGCTTGGATGGCAGTGTGGTGAATAGTTGGCTCCAGCACAGCTTGCTCCCTCCTTTGCAGGGCCCTGGAGGATTTACTGTGCCAGCTACCTCACGGCAGAGCCTCTGCTACTGCATCTCTGCTGATGATCACTGCCCTGCCAGCAAAGTTAGAGCTGGCAGGTGGCCACAGTGTGATCCTGTCTCCAGCCACACAGACTGCTTGAAATCTGCTCCTGGATCAGCTCCGTGCACTACCGACTACCTCATGTCCTCGAGTGCGGGGCACTCCTTCCAAGAGAGGGTTTTCTTCAGATCACAGTGTCCCTGGCAAGGCACCAGCAGGTCTGTGACTCCTGTGGGGGAGCCATGCTGGGTGAACACTGAGCTGGGGGCTGGAAAGGGACCTTCAGAGATGCCCTGAGAATTCTCCCAAGCCCTTCCAACAAGGGGTGAAGAAATAAGGGCGGCATCCTCTATGGAACATCCTGCGTGTGTGGCCCGTGGAAGGGCTGAGAGTCACCACTGACCTGTCAAGTGGCACCGTTTCTTAGCTCAAAATTCATGTTTATTGTTCTTCCTTCCCACAGCATGGATCTTCTGCCCAGGGCTTGAGGCAAAGGATGGGTCACAAAGTAGCTGCATTCCCTTCCTTCCTAGTTGTGAGACAAGAGAGCAAAGGACTTTGCCCATCAGTCAGCTCTTGACCCTTTAGTTGCCTGGAGATGGGTCACAAGATGGTACAGAGGTTGAAAAATCCTTTTGGGACCTTCATGCTCTGTCCTGCCAACTCTTAGGTTTCTGGAAGCCATCACCCTCTCCATTACCACCCCGGTAAACACTATAGATAGCAAAGGGCATCCCATTGATGGGAAACCCAGTGGGCACATAAAAGAAAAGCTGCTTCTCATTTCAATCAAAACAGGGCATGAGAGAAGAGAGAATAGAAAGAAAAGGCATCTCTACAGCCAAACCCAAGCCTGAGCAAGGCAGGGGGGCTGCCTGCCCAAAGGTCTGGAAGGAGGAATGTGCACACAGAAAGAAAATAGTGTTCATAAACAAGTAAATGAGATGTGAAAGCCCTGCACACATCCTGCAGCAGTAACCACAGGGAAAGGGGCTGAGCACCAGGGGCACAGGGGGCCCTAGGACTAAGCAGCCCAGCCCTACTCCCTGCAGAAATCCCATGCTCTTCCCATGGGGTGGAATAAATGGGATTCCAGTACGGGGAGGCAGAAAACTGTCACGGGAGAAGGATGCCAAGGCCGGGGTACCCTGTCCCCTCCCCTCCTCTCTGCTGGCTTCCCCTATCCCATTCCTCCCCCACACTCCACAAGGACAATCATATTTTTAGTACTCATTTTAACAGCTAATTAAATGGCAGAATTAGAAACAGCCTGAGAACTCTGCCTTCTAGAACATCCCTATCCCTTCATTCCCCGTCCCCACTGCTCCCTGATGAGTTGGGAGTGCTCCCAGCTTTGGACCAGGAAGTTCTATTTCCCCTCTGCGGGATCCTGGCTGTGAAGGCAAGATGTGGAAGTGTTCCTAACATCCCAACAGGACCACACTCCCCTCTTCTTCTCCACTGCAGTTCGGGCATTCCCTTCTCACCTCTGCCTCCTGCTGCCCTGGGAGAAGAGCTAAATTGGGCTTTCAGTGCCTGAGAACCAGCTCAAGGAGGCTCACAAGGTCAGCATTTACACACCAAAGCTAAAAACTTCCACGTCCCTGTGATATCATGGGGGTCCAGCACTCCAAGGTGGGTGAACCAGAGACTTCTTTGGATTTGCTCACCCAACCAAGTCCAGGCAGCTGGAAAGATGCAGGTGTGGCCTCAGAGCACCTTGTCTCTCCAGGCCAGACCTGGTAATGTCCCCAAGGCCAAGCCCCCACTCTGATCCAGCAACAGGAGATGCCCAACCCACCAGTACAGAGAATGGTTCGTGCTGGGGTGGATTGTGCTTCTCCTTTACTCACACAGCCCTGGAGGCTCCTGCTCCCAGGACGTTCTCTGCTACTCGCCAGGATCAGGGGCAATGCTGCAGGACTCCTGTCCACACAGTCCCAAAGAAGCCAACCTGTTCCTAGGTCAGGGCTGTCCCAGAGGACATTCTCAAGTAACCACAGGACCTTTCAACAGTAAGGCACAAAGCTGAACCTGCGCTGCAGGGCCAGTCTTCCCCAAACACTGAGTCACAGCCATTAATGGAACAAACCCATGACAGTTAGTCAGACAGGAAGATGGCCATTGCCTAAGGTACCTCGGATGGAAGGGCTGGCCCTCCTTCAGGATCCACCGACCTCTGCCAGATATATGAGCTGGCCTCAGCTTATATAACTACAGAAAGTATTTATAACATCAAATGTTCACAATTCCCTTGCCTTTCGACCATGTTTATGCAGTTCACATGCAGCTACACATGAAGTTTAAAGCATCTGCATTATTACATTGCTGAGTTTTTTCAACAAGGCTTTCCACCACCGAAAGCTAAGGGTTTGTTTTTTTTAAAGGAAGTTCTTTGACTCCTTCTGCTTTGTAGTTAAAAAGATTTACTTCTAAGTTCTCAGAAAACTCATTCCAGACTCCAAGAAATTTGAATTGGTGAGGAGCTCACTGCTATTATGGTGGAAAGACTGAGACAGACAGTATAGTCACAGGGAGTGGTGCAAACAGACCTGAGACCTTCTACCTCTGCTGCTGGCTGGCAGCAAGCTATCTCTCTCTGGGTGCTTCACAGCAGCTGAAACACCATCTATAGAATTCTCATAGACCACTTCAACCTCTCCAAGCCAGTAATTATCTTTTAAGCTTCATCAAAAGTAGTTGCTGTTGGCTATATTATTGGTAAACTATCCCCGAGCCTTCTAAAGGGCTGCCTGAAAATTAAATTTACTCAGGGAAAAAAGTCTGGAGGAGAGCAATAGAACTGTAAGTAACCAGCATATAAATGGTCACATAATTTCTAGTAGTCCCAAAGAAGTAGTGTGAAGAGAAGGGGATGAAAAGCAAAGTTCACTGAAGACTTTCAGAAGGTGATGACACCAACAGGAAGGTGAGGAGGACCTTCTTGAAAAACATGCTCAAAGATCATGAAAACATGGTTTATAAGGACATCAAAACCCAGATGGCAGATTAAACAACTTCTAGAGAAGAACTGATGGAGAACAATAAATCTAGTTATCTTTGGGCTAAAGCAAAGTATTAAAATAGAAGAAGGGAAGGCAGTTGGAGAAGAAAAAGTCTCATGATGCTTCTCCTGAAAACATCTAAGAAAGTCCAGCTCAGAGACACAAACAGAGCAAAACCTGACCAAGACTCTCTGGAGACAAGAGGCAGTTTGGCTTCTCAGAGAAGTCAAGGAACCAGTTTGATTCGTGCAGAGAGCTAAAGCATGAGAGGGTCTGTACGTGTGCAGGGGAAAACCAGCATGGCATTTCTGCTCCATGGGAGCACACAGTGGCGTGAGGGGTGCAGGTCTTGTGTGCTGACATTAATATTTTAAGGTCAGGATAGAGAAGAGACTAGCAAGATTTAGCACAAGGAAAGGAGTCTGTTTTTTGGAGACAGACCCCTCTCTTGTGTACAGACCAACCTGTCTCCACCCCTGGCCACAGTTAGGTCCTTAAGCTCAGGAATTTTTCTCAAACTGCCATTAACTCCTCCCAAGGTTTTCCTTTCTCTTTACTCACCACTTTACTTCCACATCTACTCAGATTCTCCAGTGGCCTCTTATGAGAGTTTTTGTCAAAAGCCACATATTCACAGCCTCCTCAGCCCTAAGTTTCTTCTGTGTGGGACAATAATATACATTGTGCATGGTACAGAGCAAATGATGATGTGGTGGAGCTCACTGTTTATGGAGAACAGAGTCCGCCACCCGCCCTCCCGAGCTCATTAAATCTAAAACCAGGGACAGTCTTGAACCGAAGTCTTCAGTCTGTGCCAGAGACTCAAAGAAGTTCAGATCCAGCTTCATACTTCACAGCTCTGGCACCAGAGTCAAGACAACACCCCTCTTCCCCTGAACCTCCACGCTAAAGCCCTGATCCAACATTTCCAGATGGTGCCATTTCTCGTGTCCCTGGCTGGACACAAGCTCAGAGACTGGAGCTAAATGCAAGCTTTTGATGAGACCAGTCACCCCAATTACCCCTCTGTACAACTTCTTGCAAGCCATTGGGAGGGGTCTGGGGGGAACGTGTGTGGCTGAAGCACTTGCTGCAGTCAGATGATTGTCAAGCTGAGCCTTGGAAGTGATTTCTGGAAGCTGAAAGAATAAATTTCATGGAGATTTGCCTTCCTCAACAAGCAGCTGTAGCAATATGCTATTGAAAAAACAGCCCTGAAACTCATTGAGGGAGGGAAACTGGCAAAAAGAAACTTTAAAACAGGTCTTTAATAGCAGTGTAAAACTATTAAGCATTGAACATCACGCATTTGTAAAAGCAGAAGGTCTAGGTCTGCTGTGCAGGTGTCAGGAGTAATTATTTCCAGTTACTTATTGAGAAACACTTTAGACGTTTTGACTGCAAAGTGTAAAGGGCTTTGCCAGAAAACGCCAACACTGAAGAGGTGGCAGGAGAGGCAGGAAAAAGAGAAACAACAGAAATAGCAGAAAATGCACAAAACAACCACATTCTAAGGAACCAGCTGCCATTTTGGCTGTTTTGCAGCCTACGAGGACTGATGACCTTAAGGGTCTGCCCTGAATCCTCTGAGGCCAAGGAGAACCTTGTCTCCAGCAGGTGGTAGGCCAAGTTGTAAAAACATGGTAAAATTTGATAGTTATCCTCACACTTGCAGCTGGATTCGGAAGTGGCCAGTTCTGGCTGCTGCCTGGGCAGCCCTGGAGTTGCTGAAATCTGCCCTCTCAGCTCTGAAAACACTGACACTCCTGGTGTGTATCTGTTTGCTATTACGTGCTGCAAAGTCCACTGTCTTCAGAATCCTAAGAGACAGACCTGGAAGTTCCAGGAGAAACCAGATGTGAATCTAGAAGCCTCTCCAGAGTAAACCTGTAGTCCCACTGCCTCACTGCCTTCACCATCAGAAACTTCTTAAATCAATGTTGAAGTCCCTCATCAGTGTGTAACCTCACATAGATTCCCCACATGGATTCAGGGAACAAGCAGCTCTTTTCCTTACAGCAACAGCTGTTGGAAAACCCAAGCCCTGCTATCATGACCTTCTTATCAAACATCCACAATGCCAAGGCACGGCACATCTGCCTCTTTTTGCCAAGTCAAGGAAGAGAGAGGAAAACCAGTAATTCTGAGCCTGTGTGAATGGGATAACTTACCCAGGTGACTAAGGGCCTCTTTATCCCACGGCCAAGTGGCAGCACCAGCCAACTCTTCCCTCACTGAACTGGCGAAATAAACATTGAGGAAATGGGTGCTGTTCAGCTGCAGAGCCTCCTTCAGCTCCTTCACGCTCATGTATGCCCTGCAAGGACAAAGGAGAGGAGATGGTCAGCACACACCCCAGCAGAGTGAGGAGGAAAAGCAGGAGCCAGCCACAGACATCCTACCTGGAGACATCCTCAGCTCTCTGAAACCAAGAGTTTTTAAAGCATAGAAAAGTTCAGCATTTCAACAGGATGTCCTGTGACACTGCAAACTCTGCTCTGTTAGGGGCAAGTTCTGCTAGAGAGGGGTTTGGGTGAGGGGGGAAGGCACTCATGCAAGTCTAAAGAAGTTTTGCTGATTACAGTAGCTTTGTTGGTGAGTTCTACTCTCAGAAAAGGTTTTCCAACCATGGGGACAAAAAAAGCCCCACGAAATAGGATAATAGGGGACAAAACAGGAGGAGAAAATATGAGAGAAGGAAGGAAATGCAGAGGTTGGTCCTGCTAGGAAGAAGAGAGGGGGTTTGGCACCAGAAAAGCAGAATTTGAGGTGGAGGGAGAGAAAAATGAATGCAGAACTCCAACTGTTTCTACCAAGGGGTTTTCAGGGGTTACACCCCTGATATAGGGGCAGGAATGGACATCAAACCTTACTGTTGGGAGCAGAGAGGGCTTGTCAGCTGGGGCCAAGAAGCCCTTTCTCCAGCTTCTCTAGTCTATCTGGACTTCCACTCCATCCTTTTCCCCCAGGAAAACCAGGATGCCAGAGGTGGCAGTACATGGCAGAAACACGGGTGTCCCAGCACAGGCACACCTCTCATCAAGACACAGCCCAGGGAGTTGCACAAGGAAGAGCATGAGCAAAAGGTATCTCAGAATTTGCTCAAAAAAACCACAAAACAAAACAATTTCTTGCAGCTCTGCTCAAAATGGACCTCAGAGAAGACTCTGCCTGGGTCTCTCCAGCACTGAGCCGGGCCCTCTTCACATCAACCTGTCCCTCTGTGCATGATCTGAATCTTTCAGAGAAGGTCTGGGATATCTGCAGGAGCCAGCAGAGGAAAAAACAAGATCTTCCAAAATAATCTTAGTGGGGAGAAGATAATCTATAGAGTCAGATTCATCGAAGGGCAAGTTTAGTGGGGGAAGTCTCCTGACAACACTGCTGGCTGTCTCTCCTCCTGTCCTCAGAGCTGGGAATAAAGAGTTGCAGGAGCAGAAAAAACACTGGAATGGGCTATCCAAGACATCCATTTCTAAAGGCCACAGGAAGGTAATGGGCTGGGAGAGGTGTGTAGGCACTAGGCATTGCAGCAAAGCAGTAAACACCCATGGGTATGTCTGAGTGTCCATGAAATGATCTTCACAATGTGGCATATCTCAGCACTTGGAGACAAGAAAAAAAATAAAATCCAGCAGTCAGGAAAAACAGGTTTCACTCTTCCCTGTGTGTCAGTGCTTCTGCACAGGTCAAAAGTCTGTATCACATTCACCAGTACACCAACAGCTCCAGCACTGGTCTTCAGGGAGTTCATGTCCTCAGCTATGCAAAACAATCAAGGTCTAACTTAGTATCAGCAATAACAATTCCAATAATAAGAGCAATGGAATGATAAAGCCTTGGACTGTGCTGCAAATGCCAGGTACTCTTTTAAATGGACGTCGATGATCCTTACATCTCAGGATATTCTATGGTTCTATCAACCAGGTCCTACCATTTCCACCATCTCTGCCAACAACTTCATGGGCTGAGACAGGATCAGGACAGTTAGCAGACATTGTCTTCACGTCTCTATGACTCGTCTCTAGGTCTTCAAAACCTGAAGACTCTGACCCACAGTTTGTGAAGCCATTCACTTAAGAGATTCTGAGCAAGAAAAAAAAAACTCATGGAAAGGCTTTAAATACATCACTGTGGAATGATGATGGAAACACACCATTGTGGAAATATGTCATAAGAATGACTAAACCTGCAGCATGAGGCCAACAGCAACATTAAGGTGGTGGAAAGCATTTCACTTATTCCCATGCTTCCAGGAGCAGTTGGCATCTTTGAGCTGCATGGACAGATCATGAAGGCAGCACAATCATTGCTTTACACTGGGCTCACCATGAAGAAACAGCAGCTCTGTTTGAACAAGCTGCTTCTGGTGGTGTCCATCAGCAGTGACTCCCATTAGTGCATTCCTCACCACATGGGATGATGGACAGAAGGACAGAGCTGAACATGGGCTAAGGGCAAAAAGGCACGTTCTCCTCTGAGCTGTGAAGTGAGAAAGGAAACCAGCGAGGTGTGCAAATATGGCACATCTGTTTGGAATGGCATGATCCCTGGTCCAGCTGTTACACCAACAGGCTTGCTACAGCAAATTGAAGAGGAGGAAAAAATGAGGTAAAAACAGGATTCCAGAAATAAACTAGAGCAGGGTGGCATGTGGAACAGAGCTGGGTAAACCCAAGGGCTATTTCTCTGGACCTGAAGCAGCAGAGGCTTTCAAAAGCCACTGCTGACTTGGGAGGTGTCAGATAATCAGGGTCTTCTGACTGCCTCTCTCCTACAGGTCAGCCCCAAAAGACCATCCCAGGCTGGAGACATCTCACCCACCTTCCCAGGAGCTCTGAAGATTCAGTTACTTCAGAAAAATCTTGGCTGGACTATGTGGCGAGATGAGATGACCAGCTTGTCTTCACCAGGCCCCAAGATCTCCCACCACAAAGCAGCATTCCCAGAACACTTTCCCCAGCCACATCAGCTTGTGGAGAGAAAACTCTCCCAACCGGAAAGGACAAATTAGGAGAACTCGATCCCTTCTGTGTGATGTCTCGCCTGAGCATCCCAGACACGCGCCACGCTGACGCCATCCCTTCAACCCAACCAAGACGGGAGCAGGCCGGGAGGAACAGATAGTGAGGAGAATAAACAAACCTGAAGGACATACTTGTGGCATGACTCGGAAGGAACAGAAGCAAAAATTTCATAGAAATAGAGCACAAGGAGAGGGAGGGGGGAAGAGAAAGTCTCCTTCACTCATCAGAGCTGCTCGGGGGACACAGACTTAAAAATAACATCAATTCCTGACCTATGATATCTCGGAAAAATAGCCCCAAAGCCTTCCAGGCTGTCCAAATTCCAAGAGCCGACGTCAGCCCTATTCAGAGGGATATTCCTGCAGCCCCTCTTCTGGAGACACGATGTTTTTCTGGCTGTCGCCGGCCATTCCCTTGACATTAGCAACATTTTTTGTCAAGTCTTAATTATAAATAACTGTAATTTCCTCCATTGAGAGATGTGGATGGTTCAGGGATGTGTAAGGGTTAGAGGGAGCAATTCCAGCACTGAGAGCTGCTCGGATGTGTTGGATGGGCAAGGAGAAGAAAGGACCCTAATTTCATCCCCTATGGCATAGAAAGCACAAACATCCTGCTAACATCCCCAAAGATGTGAGCAGAACAGTTCTGGAATGGGCAACTCCAATTCCCCTCAATCTACATTTCCTGCTGGCATCCTTAGGTTAGACACGGAGCATCCACTGGCATCTGAGCCTTTTGCTTCCTGCCAGAGTTAGGCTCTCCTTCTCCTTCAGTTCTTCTATGATTTTCACTGAGGAGAAGGCCTTTGGTCTCCACAAACAGCCTCAATAACAGCATTCTCCTCTGCTTCCCAAATAGTTTTCCAGCATCTACAAGGCTGGAGTATTCCAAACTAGATGGTATTTACAGCAGAATGGGCACTGCAACCCAACATGGAAGCACAAAGGAAGGACAGAAGGATGGATACAGGAAGGTATCCATGAGCTGAGGAGCAAAACCCAAACCAATCCCAAAGAATAAGGCAGAGGACAGAAGAGATAGAGATGGGGCATGAGGTTTGCCAGATTCAAAGTGCATGTTTCTCCAAGGGCATCCAAGAGCAGCCAGCTGTGTGGTGATACCACCTGGACCTGGGGAACACTTGCAGCCCCGGAAGAGTGGAGCTTGCAAAAAGAGTAGAGAGAGCTTAGGGATGGCAGGGCTACAGAATGACATTATTAGACATGAGTATGGGAATGAACACTGTCCAAAAGGATGGTATTTGAAGGGATGAGTCCAGAAATTATGGACTCCCTTTCAACAGGTGATATTGGCTCAAAGTTCTGCTGAATGACACTGTTTGATGGCCTGGCTCTAAGGCACCACGCTGCATCCTGTTTTACTTGTATGGGACATAACAGGGGCTGGCTGTCATCCTGTGGTGCTTCTTGCTGTTGAAAAAAGGCAAAGAAGGTGGAGCAGCTTCAGTGACTGTCAGCACAGAACAGTAGAATCAGAGACTCTGCTGCAGATGGAGAGGATCTCCACAGGCCTTGTTCAAAACCAGGTCTAATTAGACCACACTGTTCAAGATCATGTCCAGCTGGGGCCTGAACAGCCACAAGGACAGGGCTTTCCTAGCCTTTCTGGGCAACCTATTCTAGTGTTTAAGCATGCTCAAGTTAAAAAATAATTCCTAATGTCTAATCCAAATTTCTCACATTCTCAATCGTGTCCATTGCTTCCTGACAATTGTCTTCTTGGAGTCCTGCTCCATCTTCCCTGTGTCACCCTATCATATCAAAGGGGAAAGTCATCAAATGCCTGTAGATCTGCATGGTGAACTCTTACTGCACTAGACCCCTTACCTTATTAAAGTCTGAGGACCCAAAGCTTCCTTTCTGAGCAGTTGAAAAGTCACACTCTACCCATGATCCCAGACCTCCCTGGAGAACTCACATTCTTTTCTCATGCTTTTCCTTGGAAAGTTTTGTCCTAACCACAGGGGAGACAGCACCTTCCTAGCCATGGTTGTAAGTCAGGCTCTGGGCTGGCTTGGTCAAAGGAGACTTGATATACCTGGGAGAGAGAGAGGTTTTCCAGCACAAATTTCTGGGAGGAACAACAGGACCATTGCTGGTGGACTGGACAGGTGGGAGAGAGGAGAGGATCTGCTAATCCATGGGGCACAGTCAGGCTGTAAAACAAGCCTGACGTGGGAGAAGGTGGGAGAAGAAGGGTAAGAGTGGCACTTTTTAGTGACAGCTACATCATAATGGGAAGCCCTGGGGCAATGAAGTGGCCATGGCCAGCAAGAGGCAAAAGATGGCACCTCCAAATGAAAAGCAAGGCCAGCACACACCCCTGCAATACCATAAATCAAACTGAATTCCCTGGGTACCACAAAGGGTGCAGCGTGTAATGCCACAGGAATTCCACTGCAATTCAAAAATAGGAGTCTTTTCCCTGTAGACCTTTCAGAGGGGATGTGGGAGTGGGGTTGGGTGGAAGCTGTCCAAGAGCCCTCCATGGACAACTGGAAAATACTTGAGACCCAGCCAGCTCCAGCTAACCATACAGCCTAAAGAAGTCACAGGGGATTCCTGGCTCTGCTTTCATGTCCTTCAACCACTGAAAGGAAATTCCTCTTCCTACTTCCTGCAAGCAGAGAGGCTCCCTTTTCCCCCAAACCTCTGCTTGAGAAATGAGGAATCCCTCAGACTTCCCAGAAAGGAGCACCAGTCTGCCAATAACATTTTTAAGTGTGTGGGTAACACACTTCTCCAAGGCTGCAAAGGGTTAATGGCAAACACAGTGGCCTTGTCTCTGAGTCACAGCTCAGTCCATGATGACAGGTGTCGATCCAAATGGCGTGAACACTTTGGGAGAGCAGACTCTAAATTGTCCATATCATCCCTGAAGGGAGATGCTCCTCCAGATGGTGAGTCAAAGTGAATACCTTCCCTTTTGGCCCACCAAAGGACTCCTCTTCATGGTGACTCTTCAGCAGGGGGACTAAATAGGTAAGCCTCCAGACCTGGGCTCTCTGCTTGCAGAAATGAATCTTCCTTGCCAGAATTTGGGAACCCTCATCCCTGTTCTCATCACATCTCAGCCTTGCCTCCCTTCTTCCCCACCACAGGCAGACAAAGCCCACAGCTACCACAGCGTGAGGACGGTGCCACCTTGGCACGGTAGACGAGCCCAGATGGGTTACTTGGTCTGTTTCCAGATGAGGCTGATGGTCATTCTTGTAACTGCAGCTGCCTCACACTCTGGTTTACCTGTGCCAAAATTTCTGGCATTAATGCAGCTGGGGGGGATGCTGTGTTTTTAAGCCCTTCTGTACTCACTAAGACTACTTGCATCCCCATGACCACGTCTGGGAGCTCTGACTCCAGTCCAGCACTCTGCTGGTACGCCACAAACATTCTCTGCCAGCATCATGACAACTTGACAAGGCAGCAACATCCAAATGACTCTCATCTGGACAGGCTTTGGTAACACAGCCAGATACAAAACACATGCAAGATGGGAAGGGAAGGCTGAGAAAGAGCCAGACATTCCCCTGGGATCACGGGAAGCACAACACTGCTGGAATAATACCCTCTGTAGTGCTCAGGAGTCTTTCATCAACTTCACTGGGTGCTGGACTCCAGCCAAAGAGCATTTGAGTCCACAAGGGATGAGGACATCACACGGTTCTTGGACATGCCTGGAAAAATCCACCTCCAAGGCACTGACAGCACGAGTAGAAGAGCAGCCTGGGAAGCAGCCACCACTGACAGGACAGTTTAAGTTTTACATGGGTGGCTGAGTATCAAGATGTCAAAGAGGGCGAGAGGGCAAAACAAGATCCTTCAGGTCAGGAGGTTCCCTTACGTATGAGCAGTCCCTGTGGGATTCAGAGTTAACTCTCAATCCCCATGTGTGAGCAGGGGACTGAAGCAGTAGCAGATGCTGAAGGGCCAGAGAGCTTCCCTGGCAAAAGCTGCAGAGGGGATCAAAAAGACACATCACAGTTCAAGGCTGTGACACCTCCATATGGGTTTACAGGGGAAAGGGAGCTAGAAGGCTGCAGATTGCTAGCACACAGCTCTGTTACATCAGAGGGTAGTACACAACTTCTTGAGGTCAGATTTGGGAAAGAAAGACATTCACATTAGTGTTAGACCAGAAAGACTGCAGGGCATTTTGCCCTGAGATAGACTGAAGAATAAGTGCTGCTAACAATGGCATGGCCCAGATATTCCTGGAAGTGTTGGCTAAAAAGTTATTCACTAAATCATCACTGAATCAGCCAAAGGCAATGCTATTTTAGACCTGGTTTTGGTAAGCAGTGCAAAAATTATGAAAGAGCAGATGAGAGAAAGAAAACTTGGCCTGAACTTATAATGAGTTGATTCAGATCAGCTTAAATGGAGGGATGAACACAGGTCTTGAATGAAGAATTGAAAACCAGGACTGACCAGCAGACACTGCTGCATCAGAGCTGTCAGGGAGAATGGGGTGAAATGAAATTCCCTGAAATCAAGCTGACTTCAGTGAAAACAAAGAGTAAAATATGCTTTTAGAAATAAGGGCAAAAGAAGGAAGGAGCAGATCTGCTGAGCAGGGAAAGTGGAGCTGAAGCTCAGTGTAATTGAGATGCATACCTAGACAAAAGTACAGCATGGTCCCCACCTTTATCCAAGGGTAAACACATAGCAGTGGAACAGCACTCAAGATAAAGACAAAAAAAAAAAAAAAAAGTGTCAGCAGTTGGATGGGGGCTGAAGTGTCAGTTGGACTGGGTGGAAGATGGACCACTGGGGAGGTGACAAGTGCCAACTCTGAAAGTCTGGGGTGTAGGAATATAGAGCAGGGGGCAAAAAGCAAAAGGAAAGAGTGCAGAAATGCAAACATTCATAGATAAACAAACCTCAGTGGATGTAACACATTTGCAGGGGAAATGGATCCAGAAGGACTGAGCACAGAACACGTGACAGGAGAACAGCTGATATGGTACATGAGTGATGTCTGAGAGGGTGAACAAGGATCACAACGAGACAGACTGATCAGGTTGTCCTCTCTCTAAAGATCTGTTCCCATCTGGTTCTCTTACCTTTAAAGGGGATGAACTGTTTTTGTGGTTCTAGGAGAGTGTTCCTGAAAACTCCCAGCATTCGCTGCTTTAGCTTCAATGGAAGTGAATCCCTCCCTGCTGAGCTTTGAGCAAGCTGCAATTTACTCTTCAAAAATCTAAAACCTTTGTCTTAGCACTAACCACTAGCATCATAGCAGGATCCAAAATCCACAACACTGTAATCACTGCAGGCAAGACTACCACTGGCCGAGCTATTATGAGCCAGGTATTATTGGCTTGTGAGTGGCAAGTCCAGCAGTGCCTCATTCCTGGTTGGCACATCCAACACTTGTACGAGGAGCAGTCCTCTACACATTCCAGGAACTTTATGAATGATCTGTGAGCTGCTGTATCTATTATTCTTTCAACAAACATCTGGGTAGTTGAAGTCACCCATAGGAACGAAGTTCTGATGACTCAGAGCTTAAATGACTCAAATATTGCTCTGCTGGCCTTATCATCTTGGTTCAGAGGTCAATAGCAGATCCCAACTGCAGTATGTCCCTTGGAGACAACCCCTCTGATCCTGACTCAGAGGCATTGACAGGACTTCCACAATCATCACAGTTGGCTTCTATACACCCAAGGTTCTCCCTAACATAAAGCAAAGCCCAGTCAGGCATCAAGGACTTGTCTTTGCCTCTTCTATCACAATAGGACACCTGACTTTGGGAAAGCTGTGTTCATTCCTCTCTATCAGCCTGCTCAGAGACCATTTGCTTTTCTGCCACATGCTGCTTTCCTCTCTGGATCTTGTTACAGCTCTGTTGACAGCTTACAGGCAGGGCAAGAGGGCAGAGACCAATTTTAAGGCTGGCTGCATGTGGTACTCATGGTTTGGGGGCTGACCCGAGAATGGTCCCCCACTTGTGTTGAATACGTGAGAAGAAGCCTCAAGAGAGGTTCACCCCCAGCTGTGCTCTCACAGCACCCTCAGGACACCCAGTGCCAACGGGGTGCACATGTGCATCAAATGCTTGGGTCACAGAAAAACACTGGATTTGTGATATTTGCACCCTGAGGGCAGGGCTGGCTCGCTGCCTCACCCAGCTACTAGCTGCCATGCATGTAATGGGCACCACAGCCTGTCCAAGGGCCTCTTGGGATGGCTGTGCTGGGAATCCCAGCACATCTCCATGTGCCTGAGTAGGCTTCCCAGATATAACTGAGCTACCACCAGCCCTAGGAAGCCTTTGGAGGAAATAAGGGTTTTGAGAAATACTCATCGGGACTCAGGCACCAGTATTTTGTTCAAGTTGCTTTTCAGTTTCCAAAAAAAGAAGAAGAATGCTGATGGTTGTGGCTGTTTGATAGACCTCTAGTTATTCTCTCCTGAGCTTCTGGAGGAGTCAATCCTGCACTGCAAAACGCATCAAGGCCAACTACCAATAATCCCAAGTGGTCAAGTGGTCCTGCTGCCTGACACAGAACCCTTTATAAGAGAAAGTCCCACAACACTTGTTCTAGGGATAGCTGTCTACACTCCATCCAGGAACAGGAACCCACATGCTCCTCTCCACCTGCCTCAAATTAAACTCTCCTAAGGAGGAAAAGACCAGTTCACTACATTGCCTCCTCCACTCCCATCACAAATACCATCCAACATCACCACATTGTTGCAGGGGATCGAGTGTCTTTCCACAGTGGCCTCATGAAGCACCTAGACATGGCCCCATAGCACAGACATCATCCCCAGCAAGAGACGTCCTGGGGAGATGACAGCAGCAGGAAGAGGAGTGCTGGATCAGAGAAATCCAGGGCTGTGGGAGGGAGCAGAGGGCTGCAGTGAAGCTGATTGAAGCAGGCATGAAGGGAGACAAACAAGGGAAGCACGGCCTCTGGCTCGGCAGGGACTACCTGACCTCTCCTCCACGGGGCACGGCAGCTTTCGGCTGACGCCGGCAGCGTCCTGCATCCTGAGGGCTGCTGCTGTCTGCAGACAGGGCAAACAGCAAAGCCCTAATCCAAAAGGACAGCTGGACCACAAAGCTCCCCACTCTCCTCTGCCAAGCCAGGCCTGGGACCCCTTTCCTCTGCACTGCTCTTCCCCCAGCCTTGGTGCACGTCCTGAAAAGCACTGCCTGTTCTCAGAGGGGACAACAGGCACATCGATGGGTCCCAGCCTTTGTGTCACCTCCAGGGATGGGCCTGCCAGAGCTGTAACCCTCCAGCCCCGTGCTCAGCAGGGGGACACAGGCCTGCTCTGCTCCACTGTCAGGACTGGCACAGATCTTGACTCCCCTGCATGGAAAGAAGTGTGGCCAGGAGGACAAGGCAGGGGATTCTTCCCCTCTACTCTGCTCTTGTGAGAGCCCACCTGCAGTGGTCCAGAGCTGGGGGTCCCAGAGCTGCAGCATTTGGGGCTGCCAGCATAAGGAAGGTGTGGACCTGTCAGAGTGAGCCCAGAGGAGACCAGGGAGGTGATCAGAGGGCTGGAGGTGATCTTCTGTGCTGACCTAGGCAACACAGGAAACCCTGTGCCACCAAGAACCGATCCACAAACTTAGCATTTCTGACAGCACTTCAGCCCTACAGCATCATTTGTTTCTGCCAAACAACCAAGGCCTATACACACTTGAAATTTAATACAAAATAAGCTAAATGTTCCCAAAAAGCTCCTGCAGGAGTCTGGCTCTGAGCTTGTGTTAGCACTAGTGTGATTCAGCCCACGAACCTTGTTTTTCAGCCCCCCAGGGAAGACAAATCCATGCAAGTCCCATAAACTTCCTGACTTATATGACAATTCTCATGTTGCTTAAGCATAATGGGCCATCAACTTTCCCTTGGGATAAATTTGTCCTGGCAAACTGTCTTTTAGTGCTTTACATCTTGGGGGAGTTGATAGCATTTAGGGTTTATTTTAATGGGAGTCGGTAGCCATGATCAATTGTAAAAGCTCTATTTCCACGGAAATGGGAATTTAATAGATTTTTGAAAATGCTGGTTATTGACCCAATGGGCCTTAATGGCTTAAAAACCATCTGATTGTAGTGTGTATGAGTAAATGCTTATGATTTTCAAATGAATACTGGAATAGGTAGTAAAAATCCATTTAAATTGCAGGAACCTGGTCAATAGGGAGTTTCCATTTGCTTGTTTGGCTTTTCTATTTCTATCCGAGTGAATCATGGCCATCTCTTCCTCGGAGAGGCTCACCATTTCCTCATGGCTGAGCTCATCCTGAAGCACACAGCCTGTCTGAGCCCCAGGAGGGCACGGGGATGTCTTTCATTAGACCAGGAGATGATGCAGAGCCGATCCCTCCGAACAGCCGCGCTCCCAGATGCTTCCACGGTGGGAGCAGAGCACGCATGGACCATCCCTCACGGATGATGCACCCACTGATTGCTCACAGGACAGCTCCTTGGGAGCTGAAAAGACATGTGTGCCTCAGACTCGGGTTTAAACTCCAGCTAGAGGCTCCTGGTTGATGATCCTTCAGGGAAATCTCCAGAAGCAGAAATCTTGGTTTGTCTGGGGTTAACACATACCAAAAACATCAACAGGCCTGAACTCCAAAGGAATGCACTAATTGCTGAGAAGTAATCTTGGAAGCACTGGACACACCAAACTCTGATATTTACTCCACAGAGCCTGTGAGCACTGACTGAAGCCCCCCTGCTCCAACTAGGGCAGGTATTTAGGGTTATCACCCCCAACAGCCCTCCGAGGTCTATCAAGGCTCAGCACAGGGCTGCAGTTATCCCCCATTTTTCCCATCACTGGAGCAGCTCCTTTCTGGCTGCCTTTTTTGTGAGGCTGCAGGAACACAGAGGCACAAGATTTTTACCTGTTTGAAACCAAACTGCAGGTTCAGCCACTAGAAAGAGGAGATCCAAGGATTGTGTGTGCAGTACAGCAGGGCTGGGGGATGGTCATAGCAAGATCCCTTAGAATAAAGCAGAAAAAAACTCCAAGGACCTGAAGATTCCCAGATTTCAAAAAGACATCTGTTCTCCTGCTTCCTGTAACCTTCCTCTTCAAAAACCCAGTGAAACAGCAGCTAGAGAGTTCAGAGCCACAGACTGTTGCCTCTCAGCCTCATCAGTGGGATAAGCACAGGAGACACACACTGCAGCTCCCCAGCCTGCTTCCACCCCAGTAATGTGTCTCCCACTGCCATGCTCAAGTATCAAGGACTGATTTAGGTTGGAAATGACCTGAAAGACCAGAACATTCCATCTCTCTGCCACTGGCAGGGACACTTTCCATTAGACCAGGTTGCTCTAAGCCCTGTCCAGTCAGGTCTTAAACACTTCCAGAGATGGGGCAGCTACAACTTCTCTGAGACATCATCCTTCAAAACATGGAAAGAGCTGTAGTTGTGGGGAGTTAGTCAAAAAAATTCAAAAGAAAGAGTTAAAGATCCAGTCTGGAACCATTTAGGGGAAGGAAAAGAGCCCTGCCTGGGAGAAAGGCAGTGCAGCAGCAGCTCAGGGAAGGAGGGAAGTCCAGCCTTGCCCTCCAAAGCCCAGCATAGGCAGCATCCCAGCTCCAGCACCCACCAACAACTTGGGGGAGGCTTGGTATCCACAGTGTGGGGTAAACACTCACCTTCCTCTGGTAATGCCAATGCTGGCTGGAGTTACACAGTGTGTGGGAGAGAGGGCAAGCAAGAAGCAGCAGGGGAAATGGAGAAATATTGTTTGCAGCCCTATGTGGTTTTGGGAGGCAGAACTCAACGGTGGCGAGTTATTCTAGAGCCGGTTCCAAGCTAAACAAAGTCAGGGATGGTTCCCTTTCTGCCTGGATTGTTTGTTTCACAGCGAAGTAAAAAAACATCCCAGGCCAGGACCAAGTTTTACAGGTCTTTTTTGCCTAAGGTTGCACAGATCAGCCCTGTCCCACCTAACCTACAAGAACAGACCTGTCAATCACTTCTCTTACTTTTTGCCTACGAAATACAGCAATGCTCCAGGCTTAGGGGGGCCTTGTGGGTTTTGGACACAGCTCTGGGTCACCAGGAACCCAAAATTCACTATCAGTTCTATAGTGCAATACAAAATCTGCTGAGGTAAGGGAGAGGGGATCACACCAGTGAGTGCAGTTCTCCTGGTCTCCCCAACCCCTGGGTGGGCTTCAGAGAGCTGAGCAGTGTCTCAGTGCCAGGAGGCTCATTCCAGCCCTCCAGAAAGAGGGGAACTGTGCAACTTTTTTCCTTGCATTTAGCCAGGACAGAGCAGCTTCATCTCCTTTCACTAAATGCCTGTCCTCCCTACCCAGGGACTAGGAGCCCAGATGCCAGCATTAATGGCAGCACCTCACTGCTGCATGGCTGGGGGGGAAGATGTCCAAGACTTCTGTGCCTCAGTTTCCCTGGCTCATGATTACCCTTGCCCACAGCACAGGCAGGTGTTTGCAAGCATCTTGGAAGATGCAATCTCTGCTGTGCAGGGTTTTCACAGGAGCTCAGAGAAGTCAGGCACTCACATCTCAGTACTGTTCAAGGGACAGCAAGTGTCCAGCTCTTCCCAAGTGTCTCCCCCCCTCCCACAAGCACCCTGCTCCATGGGACAAATCCAGCTACTGGGAAAGAGGGAGAGCTGTGGACTGGGTGAGATGGTGAAGGTGACCCTACAGCACACGTGGCAGTGAGAATGTGCTGCCTAAAGCCAAAGAGCTGGGACTAGTGCACATCACCTTCAGCACCAGCCCTCAGGAGAGGGAGTGTGTGGAGATCTGTGCTACAGTCAGTCAAGGCTGGAGAGAAACACTGACTAATGTGTGTCAGGAGGCAGCCTGGTCACCTCCTGATGGAAGTTGTGCCTGGCAAAGAGGGGTCAGACCACAAACTGGTTTCTGCATGGATGCAAAAGGCAGAACCCCGAGCTTGAGGCCATCTCCAAAAACAGCCAAAGTGACAAGGAAAAAAAAAAAAAAAANTCCTTCATGCAGCCTCCCTGACAAATAGAGCATCAGAAAAGGCACCACAGACCCTGCAAGGCTGGGGAAGGATTTCTGCTGGTGCCAGACGAGCCTGCAGCCAGCTGCAATATGAGCATCCCCATCCCTCAGCAGGGCAGCATAGGCCAGCAGCAGAAGGCAATAAAAGGTGGCAGAAGACCAGGGTGCCACTCTTCCAGTGTCTGGCCTGTCACTTCTGTTCAGATTCCAGGCACTGGCAGGATAAGGATGCTTTAACAGGCCTGACAGCAGTGGACCAAGTTGCTGATGAGGAAGGATGATGCTCCCAGGGCATTAAGCTAACTGCTCAAGAGGAACCACACAGCCCTGTGGCCAATAAGCCCCTCCTCGTGCACTCTTCACCATGATGGCAATGTCTAGTCTTCCCAAAAGATCCAAAACTTTGCTACATTCACCCTAAACCTCTTACTGAAGGGCAAAAACTTGCAACCATGATATTGGTCAGGAAAGGGATTGAGACAGACGAAAAGAAAAGAAATCTATTCAAGCCAAACGTCTCCAACTTGCTTTTTATATGCATATATTTATTTTTTTTTTTAGGGTAGAACCAAGTCCCAAGCCTCTAACTTATTTTTAGATTCAGGCAACTGGGTGTCCCAGCCAGAGCACAAAGTGCACAAGCCAGTATTCTAAAAATGCCTTCCTCACAGATATAAAAAGGACAAGAGATAATTTATTGGGGAAATTCTGTAGCGTAACAATCATATATTAACAGAAAAAAGGAAAAAATTAAAAAAAATCCAAGGCTGCCTCTTATCCCCAGCACAGCCCTTGGGAAGCAACAGTCACAAACATTCAGCATCCTCATCCTTCTTAAAGCCTCCGGAGCAAGTCATCTGCTTCACACCATCTCAGTGGGTTTGGGTGACGCTGGACTCATTCCCTCTCACCCCACTGCCCTCTGGAAAGGGGCAATTTGATTTCCTAAATAACAGTGGTGGCTGGGCCAAGGCAAACTAAAAGCAGTATGTTCACTTAAGGACTGCCCTGGCCATAGCTGAGGCTGCCAAGCCGAGGCAGATTAAACCCTCCCCGAGACCCCAGCAGTGCCAGCCGCAGGGGAGTCCCCCCAGACGCTGCCAAGCTCCTGCCACCTCGGCTCTTGAGGTCTCACGGGCCTGGCCAGGGTCTCAGCTGGTGTCCTCCACCCACAGGCAAGGGTACAGCAGGAGGAGGAGGAGCCCTGGGGAGGCCTAACAAAGAGTGACCCCTCCCAGCCATCGGACACACGCTGTTCCTTCACAATTGCCATCCCAACACAATCGGCCCCCCTCGAGTGAGCCCCCGAGTCGGTGTTTGCTAGAACAATAGCTCACATCTGGGACAGCTGTTTTCCCCAAAAGCACCCGGGCTGCCTACAGCCACTGGGCAGGGGTCCTGTGCCCTCGCTCACACGCGGATCATGTTCTCCCTCTCCCACGGAGATGTGGTCACTCCTGGGGGCACCGAGCAGGTTCCTCCAGGAACACACTGCCCAGCAGCTCCATGCTCACAGGAAGGCTGATGGCAGTGAGTGAGGCTCATCCTCCCACAAAGGCTTGTTGGAAATTAACCCCTGAGCTTTGTACCTTGGCAAGAAAAGGAGTGCGTTACTGTGATTTTATTTCCTAATTTAGCACCCGAAAAAAGCAGGGCAGATTTGTGCACATCAACAAGATGGGACTGGGAACCACCCCTTGGAGTAGACACCTCTACACTCTCGTCCTGCTCTTCCAGCCCCACAGGGTAACTCAACAGGGCTCTGGCCCCACCAGAAGGGGGTATCACATGGAGCCTCTGCCTTTGGAAAGTGCTTCCAAGAGCCTGCATGGGCTCTTGGATGGCAGCACCTTAGTGCTTAGTTATTTCCCTTTGGAAAACAGTCACTCCCGCAGTCCCACTGCCCTCCAGCTGTTGGATGGGCTGAATCAGACCCTGGTCTGCCACACGTGCCTTGGAGGGAGTCTCCATGCTGGAGCCCCACCACCATCTCCTCTCCCACAGCAGGGCAGTCTCTCACCATCCCAAATCCTCCCTTTTGGGAGCAAAATCCCACTGCTGGTCTCCTGTACCAAGTGGTGACAACATGCCAAGCACTCTCCAGTGAGAGAATATCTATCTCCATACTGCCCAAGACTCTGAAAAGGTCAAAAGCAAATCTTGGGTCCTCAGCCCCAAGCCAGGGCTCTGGGTGGGCTGAGGCACCTTCACATGGATGTAGCCTCCAAATCCCATCACAAGCAAGAGACTTGGGAGACATCCTGCCCATCTGATCTAATGGGCTCTACCAAAGACATTCCTGCCTGTTTTTGCTAAGTTTTAAAACTGTTAACCCATAGGAAAGCTCAGAGAGAAGGGACTTTCCTACAAGGAAAGAGAAGTTTTCCAGTGAGTTTAAATCCAAGCACTCACAAAACTTTAAAGCACCCACCAACAAACCATCAGGCTCCTGCAAAATGTCCTATTTACTACTGCCCCCCCAGAGTATTAGCAAGTGTACTAGAGAGTAGAAAGCAGCAAGCTCAGAAGTCAATGAGCCCACCAGTGCCACTTGTCTCCAAAGCACTCTCCTCCTAAAAGCCTCTCCACTTAAAAGCCTCAAGCCCAGCACTCAAGCCTTGGCTCTTTGGATGCACCAGGACAGTATTTGGGCACCTGCCAGTAAGACTCCAAGAGGTGCCAGAGGGAGCTCAAAAGCAGCCAGAGCTCAGGTCCTGAGCAGAGAACCTCCTAACCAAGCTTTCCTCATGGGACCAACATAGTTCTCTGCCATTCCACAGGCAGTGAAAATCACTGAAAACACCCTCTTCCATCCACCTTTCAAGTAACCAACCACCACAAGCAGCAGATACCTCCCACCTCCATTTGAATTTGTTCTCTGCAACAGCACCACTGACCTGAGGTTGTACCCAATACAATATTTACAATAACTTTGCATATACCTGCCCTCTTTCACAGTAAGAAAGACCTGCTAAGGTTTCCTGGAGTAAGGGAAGAAGAAGAGGATGCTGTTTGGGATTAAGGTCTAGGCAGGTCAGCTCTGGCCTCAAGATACCTCATTGCCTCAATTTGATGCCCTCTGTGTCCTCAGGCCCAACCTCATTCAGCTGAGCATCTCCTGACAAGGGGCTGCTCAGGCGCCCAGGGATAGCTCAGAGTGATTCCCTCTTCCTCAGGGGCTGTCCACCAGAGACTTTTAGTGAGGTTAATCTGGATCAGCTTTTGAAGACAAGGCTTAAACTGCAGGAGGTTCCCAAGCAGCCTTAACCCAATTAAGCACCAGTCCCTGAGGAGGGAGGCCAGCTAAGCTTGTGTTAAAGCCCATCAAGTGTCCAGTTAATCAGGTACATTTTAACATCACAGCCTTGGCCCTCCCAGGGGAGGCCACCGAGACTGGAGACACCTCCTCATTTTTCACTTCCTTTTGTCACTTTGGTTATTTCTGCCATTACTTTGGGCAGCAAGATGAAAGCCCAGCAGCTCTGCCCTTACTCACTTTGCTCTCCAGACTCCCCTCCGATTTTTCTTTTCACATTAACTGTGTCACACACCAGATTCTCATCGACTAAGTGCCCGAGGGGGACCCTGCTGAGTGTTAATTGCTGCTAATGAGCTGTTGCTGCTTTCCTTCCAAGAGCACCAATTACAGCAGCATTCAGGCTCTACAAGAAGATGGGAGCCTGAAGAAAATCAAGGCAAATTTTACTCCAGACCCTGACATTGGGCTGCCAGCAACTTCTGGAAAACACCTGAAGCCAGGATAAAACTGGGTGAAGGACGATAGTCGGTAGCTCTCCTGATGTTGCCTGTCCCCTTGTTCCTCATAAGGTGGACCAGGGGTGAATGAGAAGTCTGTGACTTGCTTCCCCTGTGTCCTGCTGGGGTGCCTTGCAGGGATGTCTACACACAGCTCTCCACCTGAGCTCTTGCTCACGTCTCCCTCCAGCCACAAATGCACAGTCCCAGTGGTGTGTTCCACTCGTGGCCCAGCTGGCTCAGCACAGCAGGCCTTGCCTTGTCCCACGTGCAACCAGAGGAGGTGCAGGAGGCACTCAGCAAAGTGTTTCAGTGGGCACTGACATAACTGCAGCATCGACCCTTATCCCAGCTCCTGCCTCGGCCACAGCTGGTTCTGTCCCATCAGAGTTTTCACAGGACCCTGGCATGGTTTGGGGTGGAAAGGACCTTAAAGATCAACTTGTTCCAATGCCCTGCCAAAGGCAGGAACACCTTCCATTTCTTTTATTATCCCAGGCTGCTCCCAGCCCTGTCCAACTTGGCCTTAGACACTTCCAGGGATGGGGCAGCCATGGCTTCTCTGGGCAGCCTGTGCCAGGGCCTCCTCACCCTCACAGGGAAGAGTTACCTCCTAATATCTCATCTAAACCTGACCTCCTTCCACTTAAACCCATTCCCTCTTGTCCTCTCACCACATATCCTTGTAATAAAAATTATAATAATCCTTCTTCCCAAACCTCATTTCCCTCCCCCAGGTGAGGGTATCAGCTGGCACCAGCTGTAGCCCTGGAAGTATAATGAGATGTTCACCAGCTAAGAAGCACTGAAGCCACCACTGTCCCTCAGCTCTTTCCTCTAATTTACCTCTCTAAGCTGCAGCCCAAAGGGGAATTTTAAATTAGGGGTGTGTTAAGTGCTTACAATTGCTTGAGTGCTTACAATTGTGAAGAACAAGACATGGTGTTGAGACCCTTCACCAAAATATATTGAATCTGTCTGCAATGCTGGAATTGCCCAGCATCTCACTCTGACTTTCTCAACTCAATTATTTTTGGCCATACTAAGAAACGTTCACATCCAAACCACTCTTTGTGAAAGCCTTGAAATGAAGTAGAGATGATTTAATCCATGAATAAAAGATCCTAAGATTTTTGGTCTTGCCCTCTTGATCTGAAAGGAGACACAGAGATCATCTGCAATGGGGGTTCCCTCTCCCCTGATTGTCCCAAACCCACAGCTTCCTCCTGGGCTCTGGCACAGGTAGGGAAAGGCAGAGACATCTGGGTGAGCAGCAGCCAGCTTGCTCTCCTTCAGCTACAGACCCAAAGCTGTTGTTCACATCAAAGCTCCTGGCTCCTGTTGTGCCACCTTTCTGCAGTTTGTTACATTTTATTTCACATTATTTCTCCCGTTTTGGCTTCCACCCTAAAAATCCTTCGGTAAATGTGCCAGTTGCCCTGCTCAGTTAAGTATAAAACCTTAGAGCAAACACAACAGCACTCACTCAGCAGAAGCTCTGCCTGAACCAAACCCCTCAGGCTGAGCTCCCCTGCTTCTGTGTCTTGGGGTTCACCCACCAATTTCGGGGGAACACCACCAACCTGGCTGTGCTCTTTGGCAAGCACAAGGTCACCTGGGTTTTTCCCAAACACACACTACTAAGTTTCCCAGTGGTTTTCCCACAAACATATCTATTCTTCCCCAGAAACCATCCTCAGCAGGGATGAGCACAGGGATTGGACAGGGTTGGATCAATCTGGTCTAGTGGAAGGTGTCCCTGCCCATGGCAGGAGTGGTGGAACTGGATGCACTTAAAGGTCCTTCCCACCCAAACCATTCAGTGACTCCTTTTTTCTGTGATCTCTGAAGAAGCCGGCCAAAAGCAGCTCAGAAGACCTCAGTGGCAGCAGGATTCAACTTATGCTCCCTCATTTCCCAAATGCCAGGCACACTGGATTTCATTTTTCTGAGTTTAGCCTACAATCAATCATTCCCATCCTCTGCACAGACCAATGAGGTCTGCAGAAAGAAAATTGCAAAAGATTTGTTATTTCCCTAGTGTTCCCATTTTCCCATTCCTTTCCCACAGAAGCAAGGGGTTTTTTTGTTTTGTTTTGTTTTGTTTCCCAACTTTCAGGGGAAAATCCTGACAAATGGAAGCCCTGATTCATACCAGCAAAAATTTGGCCTTTTTCAATTTAAGGTGGAGCCCTTCTTGTCCGAGGATGAAAACATTTCTCTAACTGCACACAGAGGCAAGGACAGAGCCTTTGCCCTGCCAAAGCCAAGGCCAAGTGGTGTTGGGTGCTGATGGCCACCATGAGTGGAGAGTTGTTGTGCAGGCTTTTCATCTGCTCCATGATCAGGAAAGCACTGCCATACTGGCTCACAGGATGGGAAACAAGGAGACACCTGGGCACAGGGTGGCAACGGTGGCTGTCACCAAAGAGACTTCCAGAGGTGGGAAAACATCTGGGGAGGGTTTCTTGGGCAAGGACACAGTGTGAGAACTCTCTGTGTCGCTGGGATGCATTGGAAGAAAGGTTGCCCATCTTCCTCTTACGTTTTCTCAGGAGACTGACGGATGAGAAAGACGGAGGGAGGAAATTCTGCTCCTCTCCACCACCACTGCCCAAACACAGACACCTGCTTCCCTGCTCCCTCTCTGTCCTGCCTGGGAAGGAGCAGAGAGAAGCAGCAGACTTGGGAAAAAGGGATTTATGGCTACAGCCTATCTTCTCCCACAGCCCAGGGAAAGAAAATTGAAGGAGAAAGAAGATCAAAGGACAGATGAGTCCCTAAAATCCTCCCTTGCAACTTTTCTTGACAGATGCTGCCATCTGTGCTGCACTGCTCCCACTCCAGCGGGCACCTCTGCCTGTCACCAGGAGCCAAGAGTAGGGAATGAGTTTTCTCTGACACTGAGACAGAATTGGCTTTAAATAAAAAAAAAAAAGAAGGAAAAGCCATTACTTTTTTTTTTCCCCTTCCCCATCTTCATCCAGAAAGTACATTTAACAGAGCCCTGAGTGCTGGAAACCATCAACAGGGCTGTCAGCACTTCAGAGGCTCCAGCAGGGAGGGCAGGTGGGTACAAGCCACCAACTGCACTGAGGACACTGTTCCCGGGGTCCCCCATCACGTGAATGGGTCTCCCACTCCATCCCCCCTCCCCCTTGCTGCTGTCTCCAAAGACCCCTGGGGAGAGCAAGGCTCCCCTAACACAGCACGTTGATGCTCCAAGGGTTTTAGTCCATGTGGATTTTCAAGGTATTTTGCACCTGCAGCTCACAGTAAAGGCACACATCCTCCTCCAGCCAAGGGAATGTCACTGCCTGGGGCACACCCACCCACACCTTTCCAAATCCTGCACCTCACATCCAGCACTGCTGGGCTGCCTCCTTCTCCCCACTCCAGCGCTCAAGAAAACGCATTTTGAACACAAATCAGGAACTCAGATTTTACACACCTCCAGGGAAGTTGGGGAGGGCAGTAATTCCCCAACTACACGCCACGCAGCAAATCAGGGTAAGCAACATCCTTTGCATGGGCTGCTCCGCCCACCGCGGGGATGCCCACATTCCCACCAGCACGTAACCAGAGGCTGGCAGCTCTGCACTGGGAATCCCCTTGGGAGGTGGGAAGGAGCGTCCCCGGGGGAAAAAAACACTTGCTGGCAGGGCTTCACAGAGGGATGCCACGTCACACCGCAGGATTTGCTTCTTTTGTTGGCAAATACACCCCTCCCACGGGAAAATGCCCTTCTGCCTTCCCACACTGGAAAGCCACTCGTCGGAAGCACGCCCAGGTGCAGAGCAGGTGCTGGGGAGAGGGTGCACCCCACCCCTTGACACACCACCCCCCAAAAGCCCCACGCCTACCGCTGGGGCGAGTCGGGGTCGAAGCAGGTCCTGGCCACGTCGGTGGCCCGCGGGTCGCAGCAGTCGCCGTCATCGAAGTCGTCCAACATGTTGTTGCACTCCATGTGGCAGACACCGTCGCGGCGCTTCCAGGAGAAGCAGCGGCCGGGCCTTCGGCAGTCCCCGCCATCGTAGCCCGTGAGGGGATGCTCGCACTCGGGGTCGCAGCGCTCGTTGCCCACCTTGCTGGGCTCGCAGCCCAGGAGGACGGCGCGGCGGCGCAGAGAGGAGTTGCGTACCTCCAGCAAGCTGAGCTGCCAGGAGATGTTGTAGGGCCGGAAAGCTTCACTCAGAGCCCGGTGCTGCCGCCAAATCTGCTCCCAGCTGACGGTCGGGCGCCCGCCGTCATCCTCCGCCAGGTTCACCACCCGGTACCGCACGGCCTTCCAGCTGCGCAGCGGCCAGTGCAGGTTGTAGTGGGAGACCAGCTCCACGTTATCGCAGGCAGTCTGCCCACAGGCAGGCGGGCCCAGCGGCCGCACGACGGGGGATGGTGGAGACAGCAGCACCCACTGCTGGGGGAAGGCACCTTCCCGGAAAGGCATCCAGCGTTCCTCCGGGGCGGCAAAGCCAGCGGCCAGAGCCAGCCCCGCCGTCTCCTCAGCCACCTCCTCTAGAAGGGAACGCTGGAGGTGGGACTGGGACAGGGCACCACGCCACAGGGCCAGCCCAGCCAGGTGTCCCCGGAAAGTGTGGGCGGTCCCCCAGGCGTCCCCCCCCAGGAGCAGCGTGCGGCAGGAGGACATGAAGGCGCTGTGCAGGGGTCCCTCCTGCCCGCCGGAATGGCCGACCCGCACCCCGTCCACGTAGAGGGCCATCCACCGCCCGTCGTAGCTGGCGGCCAGGTGTGTCCATGCCTCAGGGCGGTAGCGGTGGCGGGAGGTCACCTCGGTGGCAGTGGCCGCCCGGTCCGTGCGGAGGGAGAAGAAGAAGCGGGCGTCCTTCTTGCCACTGAGCTGCAGGGCGCGGATACCCAGCGCCCAGCCCTTGTCGCTGGCTGAGTGCGAGCAGTTGTCGAAGACACCTGCAGCAGGTCAGGGACAGGGATGGAGAGAGAGAGGAGAGCTGGTAAGGACCAGAGAGCATCACCACTCCTCCCTGGAGCACAAGCTGGGTCCTCGGCAGCAGGTAGGTGAAGGTGGTCAGAGGCTGGGCAGTGGGTGCCACAGCAGGGCTGACACCCCAGCCCTCATTCACAATCATTTGGATGAGTAGGTGGAGTAGCCAGGAAGAATGGCAGAGCCAGAGAGGCAGGATGGACAGGGGAGGAAGAGCATGGATGGGAGGAGAGGCTGAAGAGCGAGGTGTTTCTGAGTTGCTCTCTGTAGGAGTGCTCCGGCAGGATGGGATTAGAGGCTAAGCTTTTTATCTGCAAGCCAAAGCTTTTAAGAATTAGAGCACAGCAACCCAAAGCAATACAGGGTCCTCCAGGGATTGCTTCCCCAACAGCTTCCAGGCAGATTTACAGCTCTCGTTTATGCTCCAGTTTCCCTCCCAGTCATGCATCCAGTGCTGGCGGGAGAGGGTTGGAGAGGGATGTGCTGCCTCCAGCCTGGCCAGTGCACTCCTCAGCCCCTAAGGTCACCTGAACATAAATCCATTCCCAGGAATAGCCTCTCCCTCTGCACCCAAGCACGTTGTAGACCTGGGGCTGTGCTGACTTTCCCCCAGACTGCTGAGTGCCCACGGCAAAGAGCCAGGGGCTGGCAGGCACGGAATGCCCTTGGGAATCAGTGGCCATAAGGCACTTAAACACTGGCAAGGAGACAGGGACCTGCTGCTTGAAATAAATGAAATAAATCCCTCTGGGCTCCTAAACCACCACAGCCAGGACCTTCATGCAGTTCACTGGCTGAAGTGAACAAGCTGGAAGTCACTCTTTGAATGACCAGTGGTGCCTTCTGGGGGCACCCTGCTCTCCCATTCATCACCCCAACAGTGTCCCAATGCTGACAAAACCTGCTGCTATGCCCAGAGACCCCTTTTATGTTCCTGCTGTGATATTTTTTATTCTCCATCCTGCTTTTCCTGCTGCATAGATTCTCCTGCCCCTCACTGTGCCATTCCCATCGCATACACTGCCTACCCATCTTCACGACATCAGGACCTCGTGGTCCAAAGCAAAGCACTCCTGCCTGTGACACTGTCTTTTTCCTGTCCCTGGGGATACCCCACCTGCTGCCAGAATTGCAAAGAGGCCAGTAGAGAGGAACAGAGGTGTAAAAGAGAAGGAGCTCCAGGAGGAGTAGAATCTCCTGGCTCTCATCCAGGTGATGTGTGTGAAGCCAGGTTACCATGACCCCGTGTTTACCCCTTACAAACACTGCTGGCAAAGGTCATGTCAAGCCCTGCTGCGCCCCAGGAAGCAGCACCCCTCCCTCCATCCATCACTTTCACCAAGGGCGAGATGGGTGGTGGCCTCCAAACCATCCCACGGTCGTAACCACCCTGGGCATGGATCCCTGTCACTGCTCACTACAAAGGCAGCCACGCACAAAGCCTCCGTGGGCGGATGGGCTTTGGCCAACTCTTGTTTTCGGGTGGATTGTGAAAGGGAAGAAGAAAGACCAAAGGAAGCTGAGTCAGGGAGAAGCTAAAAAGCAGGAGGCAAGCAAAGGAGCTTTGCAGGAGTGAGAAGGCAAAGCTGCAGAGTGCTTTTGGGCTGGGTGCTGCCTGAAAGGTGCTGAGAACTGCACACTCGAAAGCCATCTTCTGGTCCTCACTGGGCTGGGGAAACTGGGCTTGGTACTTTCTCTCTTGGGGAAACTCATACAGGTCACCTTGAAATAATTCAGAGTGCCTCAAATTTCATTAAACCTCAAGATAAAAATGGGGAAAACAGCATCAGGGGTGGAACAGCCCCTGGGGTGAGTGTAAGCTATCATCCTCACAAACCCATGCCTGGCAGTGCCTGATGAGTTCAACACTGGCCAAAAGAAATTTAAGTGAGCCCAGAACTAGGTATAAGGACTTCATCAAAGTCCCCAAAGGGACTTCATCAAAGGGATGTAAGTAAGGCCAAGGCCAGCTCTAGAACAGGGGAGGAAAATCAGTGAAGCAGCAGCTGGTGCTTCCTAGAGTGGCCAGGGGTGACGTCTCTCCATCAGCAGCAGCGAAGGTTCTGCAGGCAAAGCAGTGTGTCCCACAGCTGGCAGCCACTGCAGAATAGTGTAACAAAAAAGGTCTAGCACCAGGTCCTGACATCTCTCAAGGGCCTTCATGAGAAATCATCAGGGGAGCAGTTTCAAGACCCCAGAGTGTGCCAAGGAGCTTGGTATCTTGTCATGAGACAACCCATCAGGGTTGGGGCTGTTTGTAGAAGGACGAGGTATCTCCTCAGCAGCTCCAAGTACAACTCGTCCTCTGATCCCTCAGGTGGGAAAGGGGAGCTCTAGCCTGGTTTATGCCTTAGGGGGGTTGAAATAAGAGTTACTGGTAACAGTACAAAAAAAAAATTTGAAGAGGACAGTATCTGCCAGGGAAGGTCATGGAGAAAAAGCCCACAAAGAGATCAAGTGTGCCACTTTGCAAGGACCACACTTCCCAGCCTCTCCCACTGGGGCCAGGAGTTTGGCAGCACAAGGAATAGCTTTGTCATGCCTTGAGACACAGATACTGGGGGAAATCAATTGCTAAAGCTCCAGAGGGTCTGACAAAGGCCAGGAGCCTCTAGTCACAGTCACCCCTCAGGGTATGCAGTGGGAACCAGCTCGGGGACCCAAGGAGGATGTCTGGATTTAGACACAGCAGATGTTTGGGATGGTCTCTGGTGAAGGATCTGACACAACAAAATCACCTACAATCTGAGTAAAAACAAACCTCAGCCTGGCACAAAGAGAAATCCCTTGGAGTTCACCAGAAGCAGAGCAGGCACAGATGAAGGGGAGACAAAAAAGGTGGAAAAGGAAACAGCATCACATCAAAGGACTCTCATCTGCTGCCCAAAATGAGTAGGACAAGGAAAAAGGACCAGTTTCCTTCTCTAACAGTGGCTGTGGCAGGGTACTGGAGTTATACCCCAGCAGAAATCTCTCTGTGAAGGAGTGACTAAGAAGGATGAACAATCCCATCCAGGGTGGCCCTGAGGCAAAATGAGGCATCTAGAAGAAAAAAACACCAACTCCTGAGCTTTCGCTCCAAGCAGCAGCCACACCAGCTGACAGGACAGCTTGCTTTCCATCATCAGAGCTGCTCAGCCTGGCCTTGCTTCCCAGGCACTGATGCTAGGAGAGCTCAGCTCTGCCCTGCTTTCCTCCTGCCTTCCCTCACACATGGACACTTGGAGCATCTCCAGCTCCTCCACACCTTTGGACGACCTCATGCTCAGTCCCCTCGCTTTCGACAGCAGCAGATCACAGACAGACTCGGCACCTGCCGAGGGCTGGCGGCTGCTTCTGTCACCTGCTCACACCAAATGCCAGCAGCACTGGGCTGGCCCCCTTTGGCCACCCACACCCAGGCCCCTCGGTCCCAAATGCAGGGAGACAGTGGGAAGTGAACAGTGACTCAGACAGCCGGAGGTTCCTGGGGCTGACTCAAACCCTGGAGCAGGGAAGCCGGGGGATATTACTCGAGTGAGTGCCAGCGCTCACGGGTGGTGCTTTCAGCACTAACAACTGTCCCACCCTCCAGAAGGAAATTAAAAAATAAAAAAAAAATAAGAAAAAAACTCTGCTGGATAGCTGGGAAACTCAAAACCCAGCACCTGCAGGCCAGACCTCCAGATGCAAACAGCTGTGCTGCTGATGTGATGACTGGGAATTGTGCATCCCAAGATGCTGCCTGCCTGCCTGCCAGCAGGGAGGCATCGAGGATGCCGATGGGAAGGCAGACAGCAAGGTGGATGCTAGGGAGTTTGGTAGTTTCCTTGTACACAGCTGGTTTTCCCCTCTGCCACAAACTCCAGCCCATCCCTCCTACCTCTTCCACAGCACAGGTGTGGTTATTTCCCTATAACTGAGGAGATAAATCACTGAAAGAGCCCAAGCAAAGCAGAGGGAGGTTCAGTGGAATGATCACAAGCCAAGGGAGAGTTAGGATAGACAGAGGGATTCCCCAGTCAGCTTGGCTGGGACAGCACAGAAAGAGAGGAGCCCCCACTGTGGGGACCCCAGACATCCTGGCACTGCCATCTGTTCCCAGCCCTTCCTAGCATCCCTGCACTGCCCTGCCGAGCTTGTACCCAGACACAAACACCCGTCCTGGCACAGCTGAATGCAGCACCACTGCAGGAGGTGACATCTGCCCCACTCTGTGCCTGTGTGTCAGTCTCCTCTGTCTCCTTAACTTCTCCACCAGAGGATCATTAAGGTTGGAGAAAACCTTTAAGGTCAAATCCAACAGTTTACCCAGCACTGCCAAACCCAGAAATAAACCACGTCCCTAAGCACCACATCTATTCACTTTTTTAACACTTCCAGGGATGGTGATTCCACCACTTCCCTGGGCATCCTGTTCCAGTGCATGACAATTTCAGAGAATATATTTTTCCTAATATCCAATATTAAGGTCTCTTGGCACAACCTGAGGTAATTTCCTCTCGTCCCATCACTTGTTACTCAGGACAAGAGACAGACAACCACTACACTCTCCTTCCAGGTAGTCGTGGAGAGTGATAAGATCCCCCCTGAGCCTCGTTTTCTCCAGGCTGAGCCCCCCCCAGCTCCCTCCGCTGCTTCTCATCCCTTGCCTGTTTCTTTAGCAAGCGCTTGGGCGGGCAGCCATCGGTAGAACGAGCCCCTGGGGCCGCCCCGTGCCCCGCAGCCGTTCCGCAGAGCCCTCGGGGCCGCAGCCCGGGGAGCGGAGCGGGGCCGGGCGGTGAGCGCGGCGCGGCTGCCACCGTGCGGCC
>VZRX01004653.1:117344-144886 GCA_013398075.1 Notiomystis cincta
TGCTGCTGGGGAGAGTTTCTCGAAGCATACAGGTGAGAAAACAAACCCCCAAAGTTTCCTCTTGGTTCCCAAGACTCCCTCACACCAGCACATGGCACAGGAGACTAGAAAAACTTCAGCAAGGAGGTTCAGCGAGATGAGAAGGGTTTTTTTTTAATTCTTCCTTTTCATTATTATTATTTTATATATATATTTTTTTTCACTCCCAAACACTATCTGTGGCGGTCAGTCTGAAGCAGGGTTGCCAGCGAAAGCTGGGAGGCCCATTCCAGGGTACAGGCTTTCAAACCAGCAAGGCAGGAGGGAAGGGATTTAAGAATAAACGGCAGGAGCTGGCTGTGTGGGGCTGGGGCTGGGCGGGATTTTTGTCCTCTCAAGGTGGGAGGGTGATGGGAATAAGGGCGGGGGACTGGAGCTTTTAGTCGGGGNAAGGGTGGGGGACTGGTGCTTTTAGTCGGGGGGGAAACAGAAAAACACAGTGTTGGAAGAAGTTGGGGGTTAGGAGGGGTGAGCACGGTGCATCTCCAGCTGCCCAGAAGGAGGAAGGTGGGTGTGAGCACACGGAGAGGTGAGGGCACGGCCAGGCTGGGCTGGCAGCACGTGGAGAGGGAGGGAGGACACAAGGGAGCGAACAAGGCCAGGCAGAGCAAGGATGGCTCCTGCAAAGTTGTTCAAGCACCTCCCAAGGGCATTTGGGGCGTGAACCACATCCAAGCACAACAGCAGCACCCATTGCTTGCGGGGAGGTGCTGAGAAGAGGTCTGCAGCTCTCCTGCCTGCACCAACTGACCCAGTGCCCATCCACTGGCAGTGGGGGCATGGAGACAGCTCAGGGCTTGGCACTGCTGAGGTGGCCCAGCCAGTGTTGTCCTGGGGCCAACGCCAGCAAGCGCTGCTTACAGTGCGTATTCATTCAGGAATGAACCAGGCTCCTGATAGCTCTGTCTACCAGGCCTGATAAGACAGGATCCCACGGGATGGCTAATTTTGAATGGTGGTGACTTTATTAAGAGGCTGTTTATCATCTTGCCACACAGCATTCTTCCCCAGGTACTCCAAAGAAGCAAGACCCTCGGCAGCGTATGCTGCCATCCAAGAGGTTCGGCAGCACTGCCTCCTCAGGGAGGAGTCCAGCATCAAAACAATAAAACCCTCCAGAAGGGCACCCAGGCAGGGGCTCTATATATAGGCTCTGGCCTGGGCTAAGCTGCTCCCTTGACACAATGACACCCACAAACAAATAGCTCTGCTGTCTGCAGGGTTGGAATGCACCAGGAGCTGCAAAGCCCACTAAGGAGCCACTTCCTGGAGGGAAGATGGGCGGCAGCAGAGGAAGGCTCCCTGCCATGCCAAGCCCCTGTCTTCCCCTGCTCTGCCTGTCCAAGCCTGAGTCTGTCCAGATTTAGGAACCACTGGAGCAGGAAGCTGAGACTATGAATCATTATCCCATGTTGGCTCCTGAGCACTCCCCACCCAGGCAGGTTCCCCTGCCAAGGTGGGGCTGGTGAGGATGAGGACGGCAGGACGATTGGGGCACATCACTGGGCTGGTTCAACATCTGGGGAACAGACATGCTGGGATGCTGTTCCCATCCCACTGTGGGCTACACAGTAAATCCCTGTCATGTGGGTAATTTTTCTCTGCTTTCAAAAAAACCCAAACCAAAACAAAAGAAAAACCCTTTCAAAAAAACCCAAACAAACAAGAAAAAAAAAAGCAATTAACTGACCAGCAAGATGACCTGTGAACCTGTGAAGAGAAGACTGGTCCTGTGGATAAGGCAGGGATTCCAGGGTGACAGATTAGTGGCACTGTGCCCTCAGCATGTTTTCTGTCTCTCAGGGAAGCAGAGTGGGCATCTCTTAGAGATCCCAGCTCAGAGCCAGGCCATCTTGGCTAAGGAATGCAACAGTCCTGGGGTCTTCCATGGAGATGCTGGGTCCCACTGCAGTTCAAACCTGCTAATGATGTTCAGGAGCAAGTAAAAGGATGATGGGTGGGAGGAAGGAGGCAGGCAGAGTGGTGTCAGAGGGTCAGTTTGGCAGGTTATTCCTCAACCCTTCCCCAATCATTATCCTTCCTGGCAGGTCCCTGCTCTTTGGACCCTCTGGGCTCTCAGTATCTGCAGTCAGGGTTATTTGGGGTAGGGATTGGATAAGACAGGCTGCTGATGCTGAGAGGTAGCAGGGGGCCAGGAGCCTCTGGAAGGAGGCAAGGGGGAAGGGGGGAGCCCCATCAAAGTGAGATGCTGAGCGAGGGCTCTGGGATGGTCCCAGCACAGGAGTGAGGTACCCAGGGCTGGTTCAGCCCACACTGGGGGAAGGTCAAGAGCAGCTATGTGAAGCACTATAGGGGGAATGGACAAGATGACCTTTAAAGGACCCTTCCAACCCAAACTATTCTATGATTCTAGGATTTTAGCTGGAGCAGAGGCTGAGCTTTTCCCCACGCCTGTCGAAAACCATCAACAAAAGCCTTCCCTCTCCCTCCACTCCTCCTCGGGAAACCACCCGTGATCTTGACATGGGAATAAAGGCTCTGGGAGAATCCAGCTTTTTTGTTCACGGCCAGGCAGCCAAATCCCGCAAGCCTGAGACAGCAAGCCTCAGCAATCAAAGCCACGAGCGACAGCCGACCCCGCTCAGGGCACAGCCCCAGCCCTCCCTCCTCTCCCTCCCCAGTTCTCCTGCTTTTCCCAAGCAGATTAGGAGCCTGTTCAAACACTCAGGACCCCCGGAGGTCAGAGACGCTGGCCTCCCGCACCAGAGGTTTGTTTGGGAACTCGCTGGGTTTCCTGCTCCTGGTAGGTCTGCAGATAAGCCCTGGTGTGCAGCCGCCGTCTGGTGCCAGTTGCACACCGAAAATCCAGCAGCAAAGGCTCCAGAGGCAGAGAATCAAAGGATCACTGAATGGTTTGGGTGACAAGGGACTGTAAAGATCATTTAGTTCCACCCTCTTGCCATGGGCAGGGACACCTTCCGCTCTCCCAGGTTGCTTCCAGCCCTGTCCAACCTGGCCTTGGACAGTTGTAGGGATGGGGCAGCCACAGCTTCTCTGGGCAGCCTGTGCCAGGGCCTCCCCACCCTCACAGGGAAGAATTTCTTCCTTATACCTAATCAAAACCTACTCTCTTTCACTTAAAAGTCATCTCCCCTTGTGCTATCACTACATGCCCTTGTCAAAAGTCCTGCCCCCCGTGTGTTTGTGCCTTGCAGATGGGCACATCTTGTAAGGAATGAGAGACAATTGCAGAGACCTCCCTTGGGGACCCCCCTGGATTATCCATAGCCTGGGAGGCTGGGTTCCCCTCCCCTTGCAACACCCACTAAGGTTTCCCCGTGCTGTTCAGCCCCATGAGTTTGGTGACAACAATTTCTCTGCTGAATTCAGCTGTACCTGTCTCAAGACTTTAAAGAGCCACGTACATGACCTCAACTCCTTTGGCAATGGAGACAAGGAATGAATTTAAATAACAGCAAAGGATATGTCTGCTGCATCATCCTCACCTCACACCTGCCTCCTCCCCTGTGCTCTGAGCCATGCAGCCTATAGACTGCCAGGGTAGCAGGAATGCAGGGAGCCCATGGAGGAAGCCAACTAGCCAGGCACTCACTGGGGCATCAGCTAAGGTGCTTGGAAGCTGGTTTGCTGCACCACCACCAGATGCAGCTATTTCAGAGCAGCCTTGGATGTCATGCTGGAGCCCTGAGCTGCAGCAGAGCTGTGCTTTGGTTGGCTGCTGCAAGTTTCCAGTGAAAACCATTTACTTCCAGGGACATGAGGATGGCGAAGATGTTCAGCAGCTCACTCACATTTCTACATAGGGAAGGCATTCCCTACACAACAGCCTCCAAGGATCTTCCTGCATCCCGAAGTTTTACACTTCACCAAGAACTTGCAAGTGCTAAATTAAGACCTGCTAGAGAACAGGGCATGACCTTTGCCAGACAGGGTGTCTCAGATATTGAAAATTATTCCAACTGCTGACAAAAGGCAGGGACTTATCTGCCTTTATGTAATGTAGCTCTTCTAGCAGCCAATGAGGAAAAGCATACACAAAAAAGCAGGGGGGGAAAGGAATCAGCTTCTCACTTCCATTCTGCTACTGTCATTGGGGAGTGTGAGCCCCATTAAGTCAGGATAGCCCAAGCACGAGTCTGTGCCCCAGCTCAGTGGGAAGTGTTTGCCAAGGGATGCCATGCAGCTCCTGTGCCTGCAGCAGAGGCAGGATCCCAGAGGAGCTGTGCAGGCACCGAAGGGAGGAGCACGTTGGTACAAACACAGCAGGGATCAGCTCAGACTTTGGAAATCCCACCCCAGCAGAGCCAATTCTGCCAGCAGGAGCTCCAGGAGAGCACTACTACCCTCATGGCAGCTCTGGTGGCCAGGTGGAAAGATGACACAGTCTTGCTGCTTTTTCATCCTCCATGTGCCCACACCAACATCTGCTTGTTAATCCTTGTTGGAAATGCTGCTCACACGATAGCATCACTTCCTTAATCGAGCACGACTTCCCTTGCAGGAGGGTCAGAGCAATTACCTGTACAAAGCTCCACCATCTCCCAATAGCCTTCATGGTGCTCCCACATTTTCAGACACTTTCCATGTGTTGCCCAGACAGAAAAGCCATTTGCTAGAGCCAGTTGATAAGACATGAAGTGAACACTTAATCTGGCCCTTGTATCTGAAGGACGAGGGAAGGGAGAAATGGCTTGTGCCACCCCAGTGCAGATGCAAAGCTCAGCAGTTCCTCAAAATTCTCATTTTAAGATCTCTCATCTGACCCTTGCTGCAGCAAGAAGAAAAGGAGCAGAAGTAAACGAGCACAGTGGCTGGGGTGGAGGCAAAGGGGCTGCATTTAACTTTGCTGTCCCTGTCCTCAAGGTAAAGCAGGATTTTTAGTACTGTGAATTAGAGGTGCCACCTTATTGTTGATCTAAAACTCACTGTCATTGGGACATCCTCTATCCTGCAGACAACCTGCTTTGTCACTTGCCAGTGAGCAATAAAAAGAGGTATGAAAGAGTCAGAATCAGCTCTTAAAGGCTGGCCAGCAGGGTTTTAAGTATTTGGGGTTTGGACAAGTTCATCACAACAAGGAAACACCTCTGCCCTCCCCACTCATTTTTAGAAGAGACAAATAAAAATAGACTTTCCAGAAGAGCCATAGACAGGGGAGAGAGGGGGATGGAGACATGTGCCAGCTGCCAAGGAAACTCACAGCCTCCAGCTCACAACTGTGCTGTGGACCTGCATCACCCAGGTCATTCATGTCCCACCTTGGGGCAGGTTGGAACCCCGGTTAAAATGTGGAAGAAAGGATGAGCACATACACACACACATTCTTCTCAAGCAAGAGAAAAAAAGTGGTTATCCCAGGCTGGGGATATGACACCTCCTGGTTTTCACTGGACCAGGAAAAAGACCAAGAGATGAACTCTGGCACCACTCACTATGCAGCAAGACTTCAGTTGATTTTTAGTTTGGTTGTTGGATATTGCCCACAGTGTGGCTTTGCACCTGCATTATTGGAAGTGGCAGCCCCAGGTGTGCACCCCCAGGCCAGTGGGATCCTGGTACTTGTGAGTCCATGCGTGGAGCTGGAGGCACCAAGACCATTGGTTCCCTCCAGCCTTTCCAACCAGAGTGGGTACCTCCATTTTCCATAGGGCTTGCACTGGGATGTGTCCTACCATGTTGTGCCTCCTCTGCCACTTAGCTGAAGCCCTTGAATCTTTGATTTGGGCTCCTGAGCCCTTCAGTGTCTCTATCAATGGTGGTGTGATGATGGTCCATCTCCATGGCCCACCTCAAGCACAGAGGCACCTTCTGAGGATGTTTGGTGCTTTGCTCCTGAGATTTTGGTGACATTTTTTACCCAGTCTTAACCCCAGTGCCACCTCAAAACCTTCTCAATCCACAGTGCTCACTACAGCTGTTGAGCAAGAGGAGGGCAAAGCATGGGTGTGAAAGCCTTGGTCAGGACAAGATCTTGCTGGCAAGGACCACTCCTTCCAAATCAGAACCTTTCTCAGTGCTAAAACCCATTGCATCTTTGTAGCCTGCTCTCAAAGTCTCAATCTCAGCTCAGTCAGAGCTAATTAGCTGTTTTATCTGTATCCCTAGGTCAGGTTTCCCCCTTAACCATTTCTATGATTTCTTTTGGAGCTGTAAATGCATGAGTGATCCCTGGTTGAGGAGGGTTACTCGAAGCCATGTCTGATCTCCCTTTCATGCCACTGGCAGAGCTGGCCAGCAGCACTGCCAGCTTCTGCCAGCTTCACTGTGCTGGCAGGGAGCACAGGAAAAGAGCAGGAATCCCAGTCTGGGGAGAGCCAGCAAAATCAGTAATCTATCACTTTGGATGCAAACATACCAGGCAAGGTCTTTCCAGTTAAAGATGAAGAGGAGAGGCTGTTTGTGCCATGTCCTTCCTGTGCAAGCCTCCAGCTCCTGAATCTGCTGCTGGAGAGTCCCCTGCAGATCAATGTGGCCATGCAGTCAAGATCCCACATTATCTCCTTCTTGCAGCCTACGGCACTGCGCCCATTGCTGCAGCTCTACCACCATGACAGTGATCCTTTCCCTCCCTGCCTTTCTAGGAGAGTCTGGAAACATGCCATGGCCCACACTGCTTCCCCACTAGGCCTGGGGACACTAGGCCAAGCAGGAAGAGCTCCAAGGGTGCAGCAGTCCCTTGAGCATTACCCAGTGCCCAGCGGGGTCTGTGCCTGCATGCTGCTCCCAGTCAGAGCACAGCTCTCCAGCATTGCCACTGGAATGTGCTGCTTCACAGACTGAGGGCAGCTGAGAAGAAAGATAAAGCTAAAGCTTCGTTTTGCTGGGATATTGGCACACTGGCACTCATGAGACCCTCTTAGTTCAAGCTGGCTTTCTGTGCAGAAAACCTCAGACCAAACTCATCCAGCAAAATCCCTGAGTACAGAAAGAGTTGTCCCCATAAGAGGCTATTTGGCAGCATTGCTGTCCTATGCTAGTTTGAGGGATTAAAACAAAAAGACCCTTTTGCTGGTACAGAAGGTCTTCAGCATTGGCTGTATTTTTTCCTAGGATTAAACCGTGCTGGGGGAAATGTGCTTTTCCAGCCTGCTGCTGCCTCCGGGCTGAGAGAGGATCCTGGCTGGATGGGTTTTCGGCTAACCCCCTGCCCTCACAGGAGTGATTTCCCCCGCCGAGCTGCCAAAGCCCCACCAGCACTGGAGGCTGAGACGTGTCCGCATCCCACGGTGAGCCCGTGGGATCTGGTGGGTCGCCGCAAGGAGCGAACCCCTCCGAGCGAGGCGGGCCCCGCTCCGGGCGCATCGCTCGCACCAAGCGCGCCGGCGTGGCGGGCACCGGCACCCACCGGCCCCGGCGAAGGTGCTGCGGTTCTTGGTCTCCCCCCAGTGACCAGACCACATATGACAAAGCAGCAGGTCTGCCTCATGCTGGGGATTTCCAGCCCCACGAGCAGAGCTCCTGGCTCCTGGAACGGGGTGTATGATTACCAGGTAATTATACTAATCATTATTTCCCTGAATCCTCCCCACAAGCAAAGCCCTCTCGCTGGTGTGCAGGCTTGTGTTGCCACTTTTGGAAACAAGACCCTATTTCTCCCATACACCAGCACTTGAAATGCATATATTCATTCATTAAGGAGCACTGACACCACTGTGGCAAATGACCTGTCAACAGATTTACAGCAGGAAGTAAGTCACTGCCTCCGAGCCTGCACTCTTAATGTAATTAAAGTACTCTGTTTGGAATTCGTTGTTAATTAATATTCATGCTCTGTTCCCCATCTGCCATTCCATGTTACTGGATCTTTCTGAGATTGATCAGAAGGATATTAAGGCAACAAGCAGACAGAGAATGAGGGGTTGCCTGGTGGGAAGGGATTGAATCAGCGTTTGGTAGAGGAGCAGAATCGCATCCAGGATCCCAACTGCTCTGGGAGGGAATGGCTGAAGCATCATCCTGGCTTGCTCCTTGCTGAGGGCAAATAAAAGGGATGGTGAGAATGATGGATTGAAAGATAGACATCACTGGTTGGCTCCTGGAGTCTTTCAGGGCTTGCTTCAACCCTCAGAGGGAGGTGAGAAGCATCTCTGGAGCTGGATGCCGAGGACGAGCTGGCAGCTGGTGCTGTGAGTGAAGACTAATTGAGATAAGTCTAATTGCTGGCCCTTGTGGTTTGGCCTGGGGGAGCAGCCACGGCAGCTCAGCCCCACAAACCAGACCCCCAGCGCAGTTATTTGGGGGTGGAGGCTCAGAGGGAGCTCCTGATGAAGCCATACCCACCTGGGAATATGCAAGGAAGACAGAGATGTGTGGGGTGTCAATGGACACCAAAAGATTTTCCCAAGCCAGTGCAGGGCATGCGAGGATATCTGCAGGGGCACTGGCCAGCTTCTTAGTGCAGGCACAGCCCTTGCAGTGACAACACACCAGGTGCTCCTCTTACAGCAGGCCTTGGGCTGGCCCTGACCCTGGATGGGCACTGAGAGCTTGCCCCATCCCTGCACAGGCTGTAGGTCTCCTCCTATCTGATCTGCAGCCACTGGAGTATCTCCACAAGTGCTCAGCATGAATCCCAATATGATCAGACACCCACAGGAACAGCCACAACTCCTGTACCAAAAATACTGAAACCAGGCACACACTGTCCACTGCTTTGGGTGGGAAACATATCCCCATGTCACAACCTGAGAGCCTAGTGGTTGCCATCCCACTGAGAGAGTGGGCTCCTGTAAATGCAGTCCTCAGCAGCATGAAGAGACCAGGCTGAACACATAATGGCCCTGGTAGTGGCCCTGTAACACTCCACTGCCCCATCTCCAGGTGCTGGAGCTATGTCCCTCATACTGACCCATATCACTCCATCCCCCTATACCCAGATGCTGGAGATGCCAAAGCTGAGCATCCTTTGAAATTAAGGGCACTTCATGCACTGCAAAGACTCTTGAAGACCCCTCCTGTTCCCAGAATAGCTGGGGGTCTGTGGTTGGTGTGGACAGGTAGGAAGCTGAAAAGCAGGCCTTGCAATCGGCCTCCCTCAGAAGGAGGGCACTGCCCCTCTCCCTTTCCTGGGCACCTCCTCTTCCCCAGGAAAGGTGTCACAGGGGCAAGGTATCTCAGGATGGAGGTTCCCAAAGGACCACAGGGACTGGGGCTCTTAGCCAAGCCCTGAGCGACAACAGCTCTGTCACAGGAACACTGTATGTGGGGTTTCCTCAATTAACAAAGTCCATTTTGAACGGTTTTTAGATCCTTAAACACAATCATAGGGCTTAAATTGGATACACCCTGCTCTGAAAGCTGAGTCCTGCTGGTACCTCCCGTTTATATATGAACAATCAAAGTGATTTATTCATCTGCCTAAAGCATGGCTGCTCTTTGGCCATCCATCCATTACCCTTATCTATCTGTCCTAGTTAGGAGCTGAGCAATCCATCTCAGCCATCCTAATGCATGCCCAACGTCTCCGCGTGCGGCCGCGCTCCCGGGGCGCTCTGCTGGAGCAGACGACGCGGGCCCGGCTCTCGGCAGCGTTAACGCAATTCCGCTGACGTCAACCGGAGCCACCTGTCGTCACCCTCCTAGAAAAGTCAAGGGTGGGCAGATCCCAGGTGGGCACTCAAGGGATTTGCAGCTGTAATCAGGACTGGACGTGCCACTGGGCTTGCCATGGATCCTGTGCCCTCGCTGTGCAAAGAGCTCGGTTAACCCAGAGAGCTTCTTGATTCTCCTGATTAAATTGCAAAGGGGGACCAGTGGTGTGGTCCTGGGGCATCATCTTCTCATCTGTGATGAAAAGATCACACTGCTCCTATGCCACGTGGGTAACCAACAGTGGCAGCTGTACCCTGGGTCTCCAGTGTCCCTGCCTGGGATATTACTGAGGGCCACAGGAGGTGTCTCAGGTATTAGCAGGGTGCTGTCCTCCTGCCTCATGGGGAAGAGAGCCTCCACACCTTGTAGAAAGTGTAGCACCATGAGGATGTTACAGCCCTGGAAGTGTTCAAGGCCAGGCTGGACGGGCTTGGAGCAACCAGGTCTAGAGGAAAGTGTCCCTGCCCACAGCAGGGGCATTGTAACAAGATGGTCTTTAAAGGTCCCTTCAAAACCAAACCAGTCTACATCCATCAGAAATTTGCTTAGCAAATGTGTTGCCACCTCTCTTCTCATCTTTCCTCAGGGACAAAAAGTTGTGATAAGCTGAAGCTCCTTGTGTGCAGCAGGCAGGTGCCCAGCAAGGACAAGTGGGATTCGTGCTCTGTGTCCCACTGTCTGTTGCCATCCTGGGGTCTGTGGGGACTGTTCAATCCCACAGCCATGGATCATGTGCTGGGACAGTGCTGGGACTCAGACAGGCAAGTGACATGGAGGACCTCCACCCGCAGAAGACATGGCTCAGGGAGGATGGCACTGGAGCTGTACACCATGTGGTGGGCACCTCTTGGTCAGTGGGTTGTGTGACCATTGCTGAAACTATAAACTAAGAAAAATCATTCTAGAAGTTTAAATAAGCTGCAAAAGGCACAGTGTCCCTTTAAAGAAACCAGGAAGGGTTTGCAGCTCCCCATGAAGAGGGTCCTCTCTCACCAAATTTTACTTCCTCAGGTGAAGCATAGAGTGAAAGAGTTTGTCCAAGGAGATTCAGGAAGAGCATTTGGCCACAGGCAAAGCAGATGGTTTTCCTATGTCTTCTCTCTTGGAAAAAAATGACCCAGTTTGGCTGAAATCTTTCACAGAAATTCAGGTTGAGGCAAATCCCTGGGAGACAATCTCTGCCTAAATGTCTGTGTTTTGGCATCATTCTAAGTAATGGGAATCACAACCCCATAATGGGAAGTATTGGGCAATCTCAGTAACAAGCAGTGTTATCTGTCCTGTCTACAATAAAACAATTAATTCTCATTAATTTATCCTGTTTGCCATTGAAGAGGATTTCTAGACTGGGGGGACAGGGGAGAGAGAAGATAAAAAGAAAGAGAAGAAAGCAATGGAATTAGCCAACCTCCTCCAGACCTGAATCACTCTAGATCTGTGAGACAGCACCTGGCAGAGCAAGGAGAAGTGTTAAGGGCTGTGGTTAGCAGACCTCTGAGCTCATCTAATCAACAAAGGAAAGGTTTCTGCCACTGCCACCTCTGAGCAGGACCTCGAAGGTTTGGGTAGTACAAGAGGAAGTTCCTGGGTCATGGAGGACAACCATGGTGTGGTAGGAGTAGGGCAGCAGCACTTCCAAAAAACAGTCCTGGAGAGGGAAAATCAGGTGTTTTCACAGTATTTGAGACCATTTCCATCTGTGCAGAGTGGGCAAGCAATGCTCATGTCAGGATTCTCCATTGCATTGGTGAAGGTGGTTTGCTCACAAATTTTTGTGACAGTGCTCATTTTGGAAAGATTTCCAGCCTGAGGAATTTGTGGTTTGGAATGTCTAGAGAAGCTCTAGGTAAGCACCTAAAATTTGGGGAACCAAGGCAGACCCAGATCCTTCAGGCCAGTGCCTACAACTGGGTGCCAGGCAGCACAATTTGTTTTCCCACTCCTGCAGCCAATTTGGTAGTTGGAAGTGGGGTGAAATGACCCCCCTGACCATGCACCTTCTTCGACATCACCATAGTTGGATGGAGACACAGGTACTGAGCATCACTGCTGCTGCACTCGTGCAGTCTGACCCAGTGAGCCACCAAGAGGTTTTGAGCCATGACTGGCTCTCTTCTGGAAATTCCTGGGTAGATTGTGCCAAAAGATCACCCAGGTTTGACAAATTCAGCTTGCTGTAGTGTCAGATGACTCTGTCCACAAGCCAGGTTGATTTCATAGCCACTATAAGAGCAGGGACAATAACCACACGCTTGGAAGAGAAACCCACAAGCCAAAAGGGTGGTTTTGTGCAAAGAAACACCTTTCACCGAGCTTAAGTCAAGCAATGAAATATTCATAGGACACTAAAGCAGTGGGCTCCCTGGCTGCCTCCTTATGGGAATCCAATAATACTGGAGACAGCATTAATTCAATATTCAAAAAGCCTCTTTCTCTTTCCCTCTCTTTCCATCTCCTTGATGTCTCTTTGGGTTCAGAGACCTTTCGGAAACCTCAGTTTTATATGCTGGATGCATTAGTGGAGAAGAGGAATGGGGGGAGAAGGAGTGGGAGCATGAAGACGGGGATCACACACAGGACAGCTGGGGATTTCTGGTCCCCAGGCAGTCTGAGGATGCTTGGCTGCAGGACCTGAGCCAGCTCTTCCCAAAGGCACGTCTGCATGGCTTTTTTGGGGCAAGGCCCACACTTGTGCTCAGACATGGCTGGTTAGGAGTCAGCTCTGGTCCAAGAGCTGTGTAACTGTGGCTGTGTGGTCCTGTGTTCCCACAGACAGACTCACTGCAACACAGCCTGCCTGGCTCAGCTGCAGTGGATGTCAGTAGGGCTGAGCCCATTTTTGGTTCAGCACCTATTCTGCAAAAAGAAATCACTAGAGGTGGAGCCTTTGTCCAACAGCATGGACTGAAAATTGGAATAGTTGGGCCCAGGTGTTCACAGGGATAAAGCCCTGAATACCCAAGGACATGGCTGCTGTTCACATGGACAATCAACATCAGTCGGGGTGAGGACGTGGATGCTGGCAGGGCTTGGATGAGCCTTTTGGGTGCTTCCCAGTTGTTGCTGATGCTGCAGCTCTCGATCTCTGACCTGGAAGGGCAATACTGACATCCTCCTCCCCATTTCAGAAGGAGGCAGAAGTCATGTTTTGGGTGGAGTTGCACTGGGCTAACCTTCAGAAGTCAATATTGACATACAGCTACTCCATGCCAGAAGATGGGCACTGTTTCGTACTGCAACCAGGTGGGAGGGAGCTGTAGCTCTGCTGGTAGGACCTTTCTTCCAGTGTGGGAAGGGACAATACTCAGGGTTGTGACCAAAGCACCTCCAGCCACTGAGGGTCCAGAGAACTGCTTGCTGCCCCTCCAAATACAAAAATAGGCACAACAAAGGATATGAGCAGTGGGACATGGCTTTCCACACCATGGGGGCTGGATGCTGTAGATGCTGAAGCTTTACACACTTCAGACAAATTCAGGGAAGAAAGTCTCCCATTTGTCATCCATAGCTTTGAATTACAATGCTCTGTACACGTTGCAGCAAAGTGAAGATTTAGAAGAGCAACAGCTTTCCAAGCACTTAGCAGAGTATTCCCCCCCCACCCTGCCCAGAACTCTTTCCCGGAGAGTATTTAAAATCCAATTATTTACTCCACAATGAACTGGCTATTTGGTTTCTTCTGGCATCTCCCAGTCACGAAAGCCCTTGAGCGGATCAGTTTCAACCTTCAGAAAACCTTTCTATTAGCATTTGATCTTGTCAAGCTCTTTTTATAGCCACTCTTACAGCTAAGTGGGAGCCACTCGATGGTTACCTGCCACGCTGGAGCATGCAGACAGAGGCCAGATAGCAGGGACAGGGTACAGTCCCCATGCAGGAGGCTCCAGAGCAGCAATGACAGTACAAAACAATTCACAAAAATAATGAGAAATGAACAAAAGTCAGGCCCACGCTCATGTGCTGTGGTGAGGATGGAGAGTTCCATAATGCTCTGAGCTGCTTCCCATCTCCAAGGCAAAACAGGAAAAGAAAGGTGCTCATCCTGCTGGTACTGTCACCCTAGTCTGGAGGCTGTGCTGGTGCTTCCCACAGAAGGAGAGTGTGAGCAGGATGCCTGCAAGTCCTTTTGCACATTCTTCAAGAGCCTGGCATGAGTGAGGCCCCAGACCAACTCCCACAGGAACCTGACATGCTGTCTCTCCTTACTGTGTTTTGTATGGCAGAAAAGAGATTTCTTTCTCTCTTCCTTGTGCTAGCATCTCCAGGCCTGATGCTGATCATGCAAACACAGGGCAGACACTCTTTCTCCTTGCTGGTTTTTTATAGATTCTGGTTGCAGCTATACTTGCAATTATTTTAAGACTTTCTGGCAAAGAACCAGTCCCACAGATTATTATCTTGGAACACATTTCCCTGGACATTTGGAGCCAGTGCAGGTCTCCTGTTAGGAGCTCAGGAAGCTTTGTCCCTTGACTCTGCTGGTTCTCCAGCTACATCCAAGCCCTGTCACCCCATAATACTCACTTCCTGCCTCATCTGCCAATGCTTTGGGGCCACCCTCTCCCCTTTGTGACTTTGAGCCAGGTGGAACAGCTGGACTACATCTTCTAAGGGGAGTGGGAACTTTCTGCTTCTGGAACACTTGGCACTGCTTGGCATCACCTGGTCCATGAAGAGGAGCAAAGGTAGAGTGCACCCAAAGGAAGCTCCCAAAAGGCACTGCTGATTCACTGTCAAACAGGAACTTGATAGTGTCAGGCTCAAACTCTTCCCTGTCTGATGCAGAATCTGGGATACAGCATGGCAAACCACAACCCTAACACAGATGCAGCTGTAATGCCATAGCATTGCTGTGCATCCGGGCTGGGGAGGGGAGGCAGGTGTTTTATCCCATGGCAACATGTCCCTGGAGTAGGTATTTACCTACTGGAAAACTAGTTGGTTTGTGGTGAACAGAGATGACAATGCTTGGTTTTCTCCAGGTTTTGAGTCCTATGCTTTAACTCCCAGTTTCAGAGGTCCAAACTAGGCTTTTTCCAGTATATGTGGTACTGTTCCATGATGACTCTTGGTGAACACCAGGATATAGTTGATGGATCTTGCAAACTACACTGGGAACAGAAAGCAGAGACATGCACTGATGCTTCAGGTGGGAAAGTAGGGTATAAAGCACATCCAAACAAGGTTACGTGGGAGACATGTGGCAGAACAGGGAAGCGATATGAGGCCTACAGTTACACCCCTCTCATCTTGATCCCTTTCTTCTCAAAGACATCTTGAAAAACCTGAAGATCCCTCTTTGCCCAAAGCTCTTGGGCTGCTGGTGGGTGAATGACAAGCCCTGCCCTGTGCAGCAATGGGTGCTGGGGTACCCTCACAATCCCAGCTGCTCCCAGCTTGTCCCTTGATGGATTCCCTGAGGAGCCGGGGCCACCCACAGACCCATAAGCCTTCCAAGAAGACCTCTGTGAGGAATAATGCAGCTGATGGATGTTGCCTGTCTGCATGAATCATCTGCCAGTAGGTCACGAATTACTCAGACGTGTCTGTTATCCCGAATTATTCCCTGATTCACATGGCAGCTTACGCAGGAGTTCCTTGATTAAATTGATCAATATCGAACGCCCTGGCTTGTTGGCCTGACCTTCTCATCCATGTAAGCCTCCAGGCCATAAACCATTCTTATCCAAAATCTTGACCTCATGTTTAATTTTATCACCATTGACGTTAACGGAGGTTAGTTAGGCTTGAGCACGCACTGGAAGTTAAGCTTTCCTGTACCAGGGCCTCCATGCATTTCCCAGCCCTGACTGATGACCTGAATTCAAGGATGCCTTTTCCCTGGCTTTGACAGGCTTCAGCTTGGCACACACATAATTCCTGGAATCAGTTCTCCACCACTGATGATGAATCAATCATTTGCTTTCTGAACGTGTTCCACAGAATTCCCTCAGCCTTCAACATGCTGGCAGGCTTTCCCACCACAAAATTAGTTGGCTCTACAGCTTTTGGGATAGTGAGCACCCCATGTATGGTTCCTGTCTGGAAGCAGATGGATTTAAACATTTGAACTTTTGTGGGATGATCTTTTTCAGCAGGCCTCAGACTTGGTGAGAGCCAGACTCCACAAAAAAGGGTTGGTGGGCGGAGGGTGGTTGAGGAGAAGGAGTGGTGCATAGGGTCGGTGTATTGGCATCAATCAGCCTGTTGCAGTCTAGAGAGGGCTTTTACAGGTTCAGCAGAGCCCTGGGTAACTGACCTTACCTGAGTGGTTTGATGGAAAATCCCTGTGATGCTCAAATTGAAGGCACCTCTCATCACAAATCTGTAAGATTGGTTGGTTTGCTTTGTTGTATAAAGCCAGAAAATCATCCAGGCTCCTTCTCTGGTGAGTGAAAGGACAAGCTCTAGTTCAATCCAGGAGTTGATTTATCCCAGGTATTTGGGACAATTGGCACAGATGGGATGGATAACTCTCACACAGCTGCTCATTCAGTCCTTTAGTCATTGAGTGATTTTGGCCAACAGCTTTTGCTGCAATAACTAGCTTTTGGATGGCTGAAGCTAGATAAAATGAATCCTACCTCTTGGTACCCACCTGCACCTTCACAGATCTCTCCCACTGTCTGAACATCCCATTCTCCAAGGTCCACTTCCACACATTATCCCCCACAGTTGCTGCATGAGGAAGGCAGCACCCTCACAGCCAGCAGTAGGAGAGGAACAGGCAGGACACCCCAGCTCACAGGGAAAACCTTATTTGGGCTTTTACACAGAGGATCCTTCTGCCAGGAGCAGGGACTTCCCACAGTATCTCCTTGTGCTTCACTAATTTTACTGGCAGAAAGCTGTTTCCTCCATTCTCATAACTCTTTTGCTGCAGTTTAAACCAGTCTCTTCTCACCTTTTTCTCAAGAGACAGTTTTTTTTTCCTTTTGGGGAGGTTTTGGATATATTTGGAACCTGTTTCTACACCCTCTCCTCAGTCTTCTCTGCTCTCGGTTAACTGTTCCAGCTCCCTGGTCTCCCCATGCTGGCTAGTTTTTCCACACTCACACAGTAAGTTTCCAGTATTTGTGAGGCCACTGAAAACCAAGATTAAACCATCTCCACAAGCTGATTGTCAGCATCCAACAGAAGAGCCCAAAGTCAGATTGAGAGCAGTCTTGCAGAGAAGGACTTGGGGATAGCAGTGGGTGATGTGGACTCAGAGCCCACAAAGCCACTTCTGTCCTAGGTGCATCACTGGGTGCCAGCAGGGCCTGGGAGGTGAAGCTCCCTTCTGCTCTGTGAGACCCTGTCTGAAGCACAGCATCAGCTCTGGGGTCCCCAGTATGAGACAGACACGGGCCTGTCAGACAGTCACCAAAAGAACTCAAGGGCTGCAGCTCCTCCCCTTTGAGGAAAGGCTGAGAGAACAGGGTTGCTCAGCCTGACAAAGAAACTCCAGGGAGACTTCATTGCAACTTTTCATTATCTAAAGGAGGCTTATAAGAAAATGGAGACTTTTTACCAGACCATGTTATGATACGGCAAGGGGGAACGGCTTCCAACTGACAGAGGGCAGGTTTGATTAGATATTAGGAAGAAATTCTTGACTGTGAGGGTGATGAGACCCTGACACAGACTGCCCAGAGAAGCCATGAATGAACACTGCTCCATCCCTGGAAGTGTTCAGGTTGGAAGGAGCTTGGAGCAATCCAGACTAAGGTGTCCCTGCCTATGGCAAGAGTTTGGAACATAATGATCTTTAAGGTCCCTTCCAACCTAAACCATTTTGTGATCCTCAGACGATGATTTAGACTTTAGAAAGGTGTCCCTGCTTTCCTAAAGACACACAGCTCCAAAGCCTGGAAGGGAAGTTCAATGTGGCACGGGATCCCCAGCACCTCTGGTAATCACATCACACCAGCCTGAGTGCCAAAAAATAGGGCTGGGGGAAGCTGAAGTCTGAACATTGGCCCAATGTGTGGATGCTTATGTATTGGCATAATAAAGGACACATTTCCAGAAAGGAATAAATCATTTTTGCCAATAAGTTTAATTGTTGAACAGTCTCTTCAAACTATTCATGAACAGATGACAACTTTCTCTAATCATTAGTCCTAATTATTCACTCCATCTCTCCTATTAATAACATGCAGGCAGCAGATTGGCAGTAAACAGCTCCATGCAATTATTTTGCTTAGTGAAGTTTGAAACAGAAGCAGTGCCAGGTATTTCTGATGGGGCACAGATTGCATGGCACATCCCTGCCTACCCACCACGTGGCTATGAAATCGTGGAACTGCATTTCTGGTGTGAATGCTCCCATTTGCAAAAGGAACACGTGCCAAAAAGCTGCTGGTTCCCAGGCTCAAAGGCATTTGTTTGAATATCATTGAACAGTGAATACAAAGAAGGACCAAAGCAAATATATTTTGCAGAGCTCAATAAATCACCAGCCTCAACTTTGCGGGAAACAACTTTCTCTAGGTCCACAGTGCATCTGTATATTGACAATGAGAAAACTTCCCATCTGAAACTAGGAGTGATTTATTGCGAGAGTACATGCAGAGTATCCAATATTTAATTAGCATGATGTAATTTAGCTCCATCACATTGGTTTCCTCCATTCACACCATGATCTAAACACAATAAGGCACCTGAGCTGTATTTGCAACCCTCTGCCTTTCTTTCCTTGTCACCTGGGCAAGGATCCTGGACAACACCAAACCATCAGTAAGTTACTTACAGCTTAATGGTTTTAAGAGCATTTGAGGCTGTAGCCCTAGATTTCACCTTTAGCAGGAAATAGAAATAGGAATCTCCTTTATGCACCTAGAGACCTAAATTTAAAGCCTTAAGACAGGTGAAAATTGACTGCTCCCAAGCATGCACTCATCCCCTGAGAGCGGCAGCTGCAGCATTAACTCTGGACAAAAATCCCTGCAAGAGGAAACATATTGACTTCTGATGGGGAGAGCTCCTGTCTTGGTTTTAAATTCACTCAAGATGCAGAGTTTATTCAATTATCAGCTGTCTTTAAACTGGAATGTGGCTTCACTCCAAATATGAGCTGGGCAGGGGAGATGAGGGGAGATGATGACAACCAGGTTAACCCTTTGTTTACCTTCCAGCTAGACTGAGGGTGGGCAGCAGGATGGCACTGAGCAATCTGGCACACATCCACCATGCATCTCCAAGGTTAAAGCTTTTGGCTCAGTCCCTCACACACAGAAAGGGATTTGACACTGGCTATGCCTAGGAGGACAGGTGGAAAAAAAAAATCCATGTGGTGTGGTACCCAATGGGAGGATGCTCTGTTCACAAGCCCCTTTTTGTAAGGAGACCCCATGCAGTACAAAGGACTCTCTGTCCTCAGGGGAGACCCAGGGCTGTAAAAACAAAGAGAGACACCGGGAAAGCGTCTGGTTCATTATTCCCCTCTGAAAAGCTCTCCAGCTTTTTAAAGGAAGTCTCTGGCTATGAGGGGGGCGTGGATTAAGACTGAGATTCATTGGAAGAGGCAAAGGGGAGAGCTGGCAAGACTTAAATCCTCCCCAAACGCCTTGGGAAGCATGGAGGGTTTTGGGCTGGCAGCCGGGCCCACATGCCAGCAGATGGGGCTCCTGGGAGAGGTCAGAGCTGCAGCAGTACAGAACACTTTGCTCCTCTAGGATGTATCTGAAACACTTGAGGGGCACCATTTCCATGGAGGTTACTTTGATGCCACTGTTTTTGCTGGGCCTGTACAGCCATGCTCACTGGTGGCCCTGGACAGCAGCAAGATGCTGGATAGAAAGCAAGAACAAACCAGTACAGCTTTCTGAGTGCTGCTCAAAGTCTATATTCAGCCACAAATATAAATTCTGCTGGAGTAGGAAGGTTATACTGTATTTGGGATGTTAAAGCCCAAACCTGCTGCTTTCTGGGAATCCTTTCTGTGTTGCACTGCTCTGACTCAAAGCTCACAGCACCATCCTTGCCTCTTGCTGCTGGCTGGGATGCTCCCGCAAAGCGAGATTTGCTCTCGAGGGAACAGGGGAGCAGAGCCCTTCCCGGCAGAAGGCGGAGATGGGAAGCTGCATCTGTCCCCTGTGAGAAGGACGGTAAATGGCCTCTTGCCTTTGTCATTACCTCGCAGAGATGAGTCTGGGAAGCAGCGTGCTGCAGTAACTGCGTACGGAGCATCTTCACCTGGGCTGAGTTTGCCCTCTGATGGCAAGCGCTGGTACTGAAAGGAAACAGCTCTCAAACCCGTGCTTTCCCTGCTCTAGCTAATCGCCCCGATGCTAAACCAGCATGTTAGAGTGCTGCTGCCACTGGAAGGCACCCTCAGCTCTTGGGCTGAAGATTTTCCCAGTGAGAGCAGCTTCTCCTTGGCCATGACAGCCCAAATCGTGCCCTGACTTACACATGGCTGGGTGGCACAGGCGTGGCAGAGGCCAATTGAGGCCGTGCAGGGATGCTACAGCAGTTCAAAGGGAGTAACACGGCCCCCTTTTTTTTTAAATGGAACATTTTTTTAATGGACTAGTTTAAAAAGGAAACAGAGAAACAAAGGAAAATAAATTCCTATGAAGACAGGCTGGGAGAACTGGAGGTATTCTGCCTGAAGGAGAGAAGACTTCAGAAAGACCCTAAAGCCCCTTCCAATGTGTAAAAGGGCTCCAGGAGAGCTGGGACAGGATTTTGGAAAAGAGCCTGGAGTGGCAGAGCAAGGGGGAATGGCTTCACACTGACAAAGGGCAGGCTTAAAAGGGGTATTAGGAAGAAATTCTTCCCTATGGGGATGGTGACACACTAGAACAGGTTGCCCCAGAGAAACTGTGGTTGCCCCATCCCTAGAAGGATGCTGGCCAAGTTGGACAAGGCTTGGAGCAACCTGATCCAATGAAAGTTGCCCCTGCCTATGGCAGGGGGTTAGAACTAGATAATCTTTAAGGTCCCCTTCAGCCCAAACCATTCTAAGGTTCTCTGACTTTCTACCAGCCATCTGCAGCTTACCCCAACTAACAGCTGACTTTTTGGGGAGGTTCTTGCAGCACTAACCCTTGTCACTGCCATCCACCCAGCCTAGCAAAGAGACAGCAGGCAGGGGAAGCCCAAGGAGCTGAGCCCATGCAGGGGACAAGCCAAGAGCCCAGAATAACCCCAGCACAGCAGGGCACTCATCAAGAAGGGGCCAGCCTGAGCACAGCAGGGAGGGCTGGATCCTGGTAACAGCATTCACCAGCTCTCAGACACAGCAGAGGAGTCAGGTCCTAGGCCCATCCAGAGGCAGCAGCAGATGAGGCAGGACTGAAAACCAGCTACCTACAGCAGGTCCCACCCATTGAGAGGATTAGGCACCACCACCCTATATCCCAAGCAAGGGGAAAAGTCCTGGGATTACCTTAAATATAGAGCCTGGGCCAGCTGCCAGAGGATGTGTGGCTGGAGGTCCCAGATCAGGCTGCTCAAAGGCAATTAACACTTTTTGGTGCCCCCAAGGTCCTGACACCTGGAATGATGATGCCTCTCCTCTTTTCTCTGTTGAGAGAGAGAAGCTGTGGTTGCCTCAAGCCTGGGAGTGTTCAAGGCCAGACTGAATGGAGCTTAGAGCAACCTGGTCTAGTGGAAAGTGTTCCTGCTCAAGGAAAAGGGGGACTGGATGATCACTAAAGTCCCTTCCAACACAGACCATTGGTTCTATGATTTTTACCTTCCATAATAATAATGGAGGGAGTTTTCAGAGATAGCAGCATGTGTTCATGTTCAAAGACTCAAATGCAGTCCACTAAATAGACTTGTATCATACTGTAAGGGCACATAACTACATCAATGTCATCATATTTTGTTGGAGAGAAATCAGCCTAGACAGAGACAGACACCAAAATCATCTGTATTAAAAAGATTATTACAGTTGGACAAGAAGTTAATTTGTTTGTGGTTGTATTTAGACATGGTGTATTAGCTGAGTGGGAGTGACAACAGGGGCTGAGTGTGGCCAGATTTGGAGGTGTCAAAGGGAGCAGGTAAGGAACAGCTGAGCCTTGCTGCTGCACTGCATGAGAACCAGAGAGGCTGGCAGAGCTTCAGCACCCCATGACAGACCTGGAGTTTTACAAACTGAGGTGAAGTTGTACAAACAGGTGAAGCCTGTGTGTGTGAGAAACCATCTCTCTCCATGCTTATACTGAGCAGAGGATTTAGTTAATATTTGCCTAGAAAACCTACTTTTAACACGAGGTCAAACACATTTGGAGCAAAAGGATGTGCCATAAGGGAACCTTCACTCTACCCCCAGTCACATCCATTACAGTGTGGTGTCTAATAATAAGCTGGTATCATCATTTTTCTGTGTAAAGGGAATTTCATCATTTTGAGCAGTGAATCAGGTGTTTCTGCTGCTGTAGGTCAGGCTCCTCTCTAGCTTTGCTTCAGTGCACACATATTAAAACAGCAGTTGCATGGACATTTCTCTTCAGGTCCCTGTAGAGACTGGAAATTGAAGACAGTATTTCAGTATTACAGAAGAATCACCAAATTATTTTAACCTCACTTTAGTTCAATCAAGTCAAATTTCTCTTCAGAAGCCCAAAATGATGTAGTTGCTTGCAGTGTGAAGATGACACTTCTACCATATACCTTTTTTTTTTCCCTTCAAAAGATCTGACCTTTTTAATACAGCAACAAATTAAAATATTTTATTTTTGTTGATTCTTTGTTTTTGAAATGAGTTAAACCATTTTTGCTTAAAATCCCTAAGTCAGCTTGGAGCTAGCCTAAGGGTGAGGCATAAAATTTCATCTTCCAAATAGCAAAGGTGTTGTTATAAAGCATTGAAAAAAATCTTTATTTTAAAAACTCTATAATCTTAAATCGAGTAGATGTCTCCAAGCATCCTCCCTCCTAGCACTACTTGCTTTTGCATTATTAAACTAGGAAAGAAATTAAAAAAAAAACCAATCAACCCAGTCCCCCACAGTTCCTCTGTTCTCATATTCCAAGCAGCCTGAGTTAACCTAAATTGTATATTTTAACAACAAAACAGTCTTTCACAGTCAGGTTTCAGGTGACGACCAGACATGTACCTGAGTTTCTATACAAGCAATTAGTTTCTCCCTCTGTCTCAAAGCATGGTCATAAAGTGCCTCATGTCCCCTCCTCAGGGCTCCTCACTGTGGAGGAGATGTCTGCTGTGGGCAGGGAACACTGAGCTGTGTTCCTCCATGCCCTCCAGAGCCCCACGGCTCAGTGCCTGACTGCAGGAACTGAAATTCAGAGATGTGTCCTGGTTTCTCCCAGTAAACTGGGGAAGGAGGAACCTGATGGGTAGGAACTAGGTCTCCTGAATAGCTTTGCTGCAGGTTCACTCCAGAAGTTGCTGACAGCCTAATTTTCAGATTTATGGAGCATTAAGAATTCCCATTGACTCTGTAACCAGGTGATGAATCTGTCTACGCTTCATTTTTCTCAGCTATAAAATGGGAGAAATGGCATTTCGATCACCGACTAGCTGAGAGGTTAATGCAGTGATTATTAATAAAGTTCTCTAATAACCTCTGGAGCAGCCATTCCCAAGCCAGGGTGGCAGTTCCTAGCAGGGCTTGCTGAGCTCCTGAACGGACTAACGGACCCAGTGGAAATTAGGTGGCAGCAGCAGGCTCAGAAACGGAAGTAGAAGCAATTTTCCTAATGAGTCATCAACAGTCCAGAACAGAGCCTGGACCCTGGAAGGTGACTGTCACTTCCCTCAGACAAGTGGCCCATGTATCACTCTGGGTGGAAGAAGGCTCAGTCTCCCTGCAGGATGACCCATGCAGAGTGTCCTTAATGATGTCCGTGGCTGTGCTGCCACTGGACATCATGGCTGCAGCTGCTCGATGCACAGGTAAATGGAGCTGCAGCTGTAAATGTCACAAACTCAGGGGTTCCATTAAGTAGGATTTATGTACCCAAAAAAGTAGAATCTTACACTGCCATTACAGTTCATTCATCTATAGACAGTACCTGTCTTCTCCTTCCTTTAATGCCATGGGTAGTGTGTCCTCCCTCTTTGCACAGGATCGGAACTGATACTTTGCTGGGACATTGCCAGTGACTGGCTTCAGAGGCTAAAAAATATAGAAAAGGAAGAGCAGATTCCTACAGTCAGTCTTACTAAATCTACACCTGTCAGAAATACCATTTTCTTTGTGTAAAATAATCACTAAGGACTATAGCTGGAGACAGCTTATCCCAAAGAAACTGATTTGTGTGCAGCCTAAGTTTCAGGCCACTTGGGAATGGGTGATGTTTGCTTTCCTTGCTTGATCCACACACCTCTGAAGGCCACAGATGTATCTCCATTAAGAGTAAATGAGGAAACACAGGGAATCCTCTGGAGCAGGACCATATGAAGAGTATGCTACATGGGGGTGCAGGTGTCCCCACACCAAGACTTTCCCCTCTGTCCTGAGCCCATCATGAGTTGTGCTTCAATGCAGGATTCTGGCCTGTAGGCAGTGCAAAGGCACACTGCTGACTGGAGGAGACAGAGAAACCTCTCACAGCTGATTTATCATGTTTCACTCTTGTACCCTGGCCACTGAGAGTAATCACAGTGTTGTTGATACTTGGAATAAATCAAATTAATTCTTAGAGCTCATCTTGTGCTAACAAGACCTAGAAGATAACTGACAAATCACTGTTCCAGCTGCATTGAACTTGAAATCTGGAAGACTTTATCCATGTCCTTTTTCCTGATACAACACACAAGTATCTCCAGTAAGTAGCACCTAACCTTCCCTTGGGCTGCATACACGAACTGTGGAAGTGGTAATGCAAGGTAAGCCCAGGAAAGAAGTGTGTCCAGGAGCCAGAGGTTGCTCTGGATGTATCTGGGCAGTGAAAAGAAAAGTATTCACTTAGAGGGTCTCTGAGAGCTCATAATGGTATCCTAAAGCTCAGGAATCAGGGAGACCTTCCTTAGGTATTTAAGTGCTGGGTGACACACTCATTGTCAGGGCTGTGGGTGTAGGGGATGTTGTGAAGGCCAGTTATATATAGGCATAAGTGGTCATATATTTGATCTTTAACAGCTTTTGCCTGTGTCATTTTTTCCTCCCTAGAGCACAGTCAGTAATGGCATTAGCAAGACTTCAAGGATCAGCCAGTATTTCAGTGTGAAGCATGGGGTCCTGCTATTGCCAATACTACTGAAAGTCCACTGTTGACACTCATCCATAAAAGCTTTTGATCCCTCTGGAAGACAAGGAAATGAGACTTTCCTTTCTCTTAGCAATAGAAAATAAGATGCACACAGGCACCAACAGCCAGACTGAAAGAGTGGTCTAAATAACAGCAAATCTCTTTTGATTCCACTGAAAACAAGGGAAATCACTACATTTCGATGACTTTATGGAGGTAGTCCTGAGACCTGCCAGTCAGAAAGCTATTTAGAGAAAGCAGGGGAATCCAATGGCTAAAAAAAAATCCAACCCCAAAACAAAACACCAAAAAGAACCCCCCAAACTATACTGAAAAAATGTTTTTAATAACAGCAACAAAGAGTTAAATCATGGGAGTGACTCTAATGGCAGATGTCAGCTTGTAAAGGTGAGACTACTGACCTGGATCTCACAGGGAAGCTGCCTTTGAATTTCCTGGCTTGTATCAAATTCCTCAGAGACATTTTGGGTTTTGCTGATTGCCTTGGAGATTTTTCCCAACATACATACAGAGGGGTAAACATACAGAGGCTAATACCCCATGGTATTCAAGCACATCTGAGAGGGGAAGTCGGGAGGAGCTCTGCCCCTTCAGCCACATCTCCAGGGTAAATCCAGAGCTGTATTCTGCCGTGCTCCCTTTGGGACATTTGTCATCCAGCATCCCTGCCAGCCTGCCACATGCCTGGGAGGTCTCCTGACCAATACTGCCTACCTGAAGCACCTTTTTCTTTCTCTTGGACCAGTTTTACCAGCTCCCATACTGGTTTTACAGCTCACTCTGCTGTCCCTGCTGGGAGGAGTGCTGCAGCGCTGATCTTTTTGGGCGTTTTCCCATACCTGGGTTTAGGATTACCCTCCTCAGGGAATGCCCTAGTGTTTCACCAGCTGCCTCCTTAAAGCTGGCTGCAGACAATACAGTTACTCAGTGCAAAGGAGGCAGTATGTTTCCAAAGGCTGTTGAAAGAGAAATGAAAGGGAACAGCAGGTATCTCTCCACAGTGCTTCTGGCCAAGCTAAGGAGTTGACAACTGCTATATTTCATGAACTTTTCAGTTTGGATTGCAAAAGGCTGGGTCTGGGGGCAACATTTCTCATAACACCCAAAATGTCTTTGGGGCATCCTTTATCAACACTGTACTAATTAACTTCTGCAGAAACTGGTCTGCTCTTGGTTCTGTAAAACTCAGGCCTGCTGTTGGGAAACAGGAACCTGCTGTGGTCCTCACCACTGGGATTCCCATACACCCAGGAAGGAGAGAGCTGGCTCAAGCCTGGGAAAAGCTGCACACTCATCACCAGACATCTTTCACAGAATCATAGAATCATTTAGGTTGGAAAATACCACCAAGATCATCGAGTCCAACCTGTGTGACTGATCACCACTTTGTCACCCAGACTAGAGCACTGAGTGCCACGTCCAGTCATTTCTTGAACAGTTCCAGGGATGGTGACTCCTTCATCTCCCTGGGCAGTCTGTTGTAATGCTTGACAACCTTTTTCATGAAGAAGTTCTTCCTGATGTCCAACCCGAACCTCCTCTGGCCAGGTTGAAACTATATCCTCTCGTCCTGTCACTTGTTACCTGGGAGCAGAGCCTGAGCCCCACCTAGATACAACCTCCTGTTAGGGAGTTTTAGAGTGATAAGGTGCCTCCACCCTGAGTCTCCTTTTCTTCAGCAAGCCCCCCCAGCTTCCTCAGCCACTCCTCAGAGGATTTGTCCTCCAGCCCCATTGCCCTTCTCTGGATCCACTGCAGCCCCTCAATTTCTTCCAGTGAGACGCTCAGAACTGGACACAGCACTTGAGGTGTGGTTGCTGTTGACCAGCACCCTCCTGTTCCACGAGATCCCTTCTCCTCCAGTCTGTTGCACTGCCTGGGGTTGTTGTGACCCAAGTGCAGGACCTGGCACTTGTTGAACCTCACACAAGTGGCCTCGGTCCATGGATCCATTTTTTTCTGTGGGGCTGGATGGCACCTGACACTCAGGATAAAGTGCAGCATGCTTAGAGCTGCCTTTTGGGGTACACATCTAAGGTGTAACTGCAGGTGAAGAACATCCTGTGAGAGACAGATCAGCCCTGGTCTTCATGGGGTCTGTGGTGCTGGGGGCTTGGTGCACAGGGAGAGTCTGAGTCACAGCCTGGCCTGTTCCCCACTGAGGCCTGGCTGCCTTCCCCTCAGTGCTCTGAGGGAGATCACAGAATCACAGACTCAGCTAGGTTGGAAAGGACCTGTGAGTCCAACCGGTGAGCCAACACCACCTTGTCAACCAGACCATGGCACCAAGTACCACATGCAGGCTTTCCTCAAACACCTCTACGGATAGTGACTCCACCACCTCCCCTAGGCAGCCCATTCCAATATATAATTACCCTTTATCGTGACAAAATTCCTCCCTATGTCCAGCCTGAACCTCCCCTTGTGCATCTTGAGACTATGTCCTCGTGTCCTATCGCGGCTGCCTAGCAGCAGATCCCCCCTGCCACCTGGCCACAGCTTCTAGTCAGGTGGTCGTAGAGAGCGAGAAGGTCCCCTTGAGCCTCCTCTCCTGCAGGGTGAGCCCCTCCAGCTCCTTCAACAGATTTGTGCCTCAGGACTGGGCACCACTGTCAGGGGGAGCGGCTTCAGGCGGGGCTGGCAAGCTCCTGGCCCACACCCCTCGCCCGGTCCCACGGCCCCGAGCCGGCTGCCGAGGCTGCAGCCGGGACCGTGCGAGGAAAACCCCAACGCCGGCGGCCCCGGGACCCGCC
>VZRX01004653.1:145011-188082 GCA_013398075.1 Notiomystis cincta
AACTCCTACGAGGACAAGAGCAACGACTTCGTGTGGTGAGCGCGATATGTCGCGATGTGTCGCTGGGGGAAGCCGGGGCGCCGCCATGCCGTCGGGAAGCCTGGGGAGTGTGGAATAGCGGTGGGAGGCGGGAGCAGCAGGCAGCCCCTCCTGGCCTTGGAACGGCTGCTGCCCTCCGGGGATTCTGGCTTTGGGGTTTTCCCTCTTTTGTGCCTCTCTCTATCAGAAATACTGTGGCCAGCAGGACTAGGGAAGTGATTGTCCCTCTGTGCTGGGCTCTGGTGAGGCCACGCCTCCAGTCCTGTGTCCAGCTCCGGGCCTCTCGATTCAGGAAGGACATGGAGGTGTTAGAGCGGGTCCGGGAAGGGGCTGGCGCACCAGGAGCAGCTGAGGGAGCTGGGAGGGGACAGGGTTAGCCCAGGGAGGAGAGGCGACTCAGGGGGGACTTTATCACTTTCCAGAACTCACTGACAGGATGTTGCAGCCAGGTGGGGATCAGACTCTTTTCTCTGTCAGCTAGCAACAGGAGAAGTGGACACAGCCTTAAGCTGCGCTGGAGGAGGTTTAGGTTGCACGTTAGGAAGAATTTCTTTACAGAAGGGTTGATTATATATTGAAATGGGCTGCCCGGGGAGGGGGTGGAGTCACCATCCCTGGAGCTATTCAGGAAACAACTGGACATAGGACTCAGTGCTCTGGTCTAGTTGACATGGTGGTGTGGGGTCATAGGTTGGACTTGATGATCTCAGTGGTCTTTTCCAACTGGAAAAGATTGATTCTCTGATTTTGTCTGGTTTTGGCCCTGTGTAGCAGCGTTGCCTCCACCCTCTCTATTTTTAAGCAAAATCGGGTTATTCCTGGCAGGTTCCTCCTTGAGTGCACCCAGGTTGTTGGAAAGGCCCTGCAGCGTGAGATGTTTCCTCACAGCATTCCGACAGCACAGCAACTGCCTGTTTTCCTGGACAATGTGACCTCGAGTGCTCTGGAGCTCTCTGATCTTTGGAAGAGGATTCAGCAAAGGATTTAGTGCCCCTCTGGATGGGACTACAGGGAGCCTCTTGATGGTTGATAGCTCCAACAAAGCTGGCTTGATTTGCCTGTGTTGCTGGGATAGGTTGTCTAGTTTCAAACAGCAGTAAGTTTTGTGTCAGGCAAGCACCTACAACCAGACTAGTAGGGAATTTTTTCTGTGATGGGATAAACGTTTTTCAGGTGTTGTTTTTCTAACATGCAGCCAGAGCTGTAGCTCATAGCTGGAAATCACCTTTCAACATAATTGGTAAACTAAGGCCCATGGTTTGAGAACTGTTGGTAATTTGCAGTTTTGAAGAGAACCCGTTGCTGGTGGGTTTAAAACCTCCCAACATAAGAAGTGGGTTTGATTTTTGTAGCTGGTTGGATGTGCTAAAATGTGAGAACAGGAAGTGAGTTGGGTGTTTGCATGTGAGAAAGGCAAACAGGGAAGAGGTAGTGGGAAAAATATCAAGTTGTAGGGAAGTTATGTATGGAAAGGAAATAGAGAAGAAGAAGAAGAAAAGTGGGCCACAACTTCTAAGAGCTTTAACTTAAGCTCTGACTTACAGGTGAGGACTGGATGTGAGGCATCTTCCACAGGTAGTGTCTCAAAAGCCTGTAGGCTTAACTTTACAGCTTGTAAAGTGTTTAGCAGAGTCGATAGAAAATACTGTTGCTACTGAAGTGAGAACCTGAAGCTGCTAAGAAGCTAGTGGCAGAAAAAACAGTAAGTAATTCTTATTAGGAATAAGTAATGGTCAAAAAATTACTGCTTATTACTGTAGTTAATAGTTTGCTCAGTAACAGAATGGGGATGATCAGTTAATGCCCTACTCTGACTCTAGGCCATGTTAGGTGGATTTAAGAGCTCTTGGTGTGAGCTCTGTTGCTCACAGGTTTTCTGGTCATGGGGTACGAACACAATTACAAGTGCCCATTCTCCTCTGTTCCCTCTACTCTTACACTCTGGCAGTAGTGTTCTGCCAGCATGGCTCCCTGCCCTTTCTAGTCTGCTCTTATTTCCTATTTTGTTGTCTGTAGAAATGAGGGGTTTGGAAAGGAAATTACACCCATAACCAATTTGTAGACTTGAAGTATTTTTAGATAGTTTAAAAAGCTGAAGTTCTTAGGTTTTGTTTTGTTTTTTTGTTTTTTTTTTCTACAGGTAAGTACTGTGCATGCTTCAAGGAGAACCTGTAATTAGCTGTTTTCTCCTCATTGAGAAGCGCTACTGACTGAACAAGTGAGAGGAAAGATATCAGCCCAGTAGTACTCAGGGCAAAATGTCTTAGTATTTACAAGAGTCACATTGAACATATTGAAGTGTGGGTCAGAAGCTTTAAGAGCAGACAGTGATTATAGTTAACTTGGGTTTTTCCACTGCTGTATATTTCTGTGGGCTAAAGGGCTTGTTCTTATTATTGTTCTGGCTTCAAATTACAGTATCTGTCTTTTTTATTTGAGTTAGCAATACAGTTATGTAGAAATAAACTGAACTGGGCTGCTCTGGAGTTTTGAGCAATGTCCAAGAAGGCCGGGGGGTGTGTGTGTGTAGGTCTAAATAATTGATTTAAACAAGCTTTGCAAATCTCAGTGTGAGAAGCAGAAGTTTCCCATATGCCCTTATTGCCTCTGTGAGGACACATTCAAGATGCTGCCAGCTGCAGAGAACACCTGATATTTTTTCTGAACACGAGCTGTGAGTTGCTCTAAACTCAGTGGTAGATTATGCCTGTATCAGATGGAAGGTGGGAAAGAGTAGAGAAGTTTGGGTGAGTTTTGAACATCAAGGTGCAAGTGGAAATTCCCTCAATAGTGCTAATATGTGTGACCTCCCTGCCTGTCTTCTGAAAGCATTGTCTCAAGTGAAGCAGAGGCTCTGCAGTAAACATTGGCATGTGTTGCTGCTTTGGATTGTGAAATGTTTAGCAAGTGTGTGCTCGGGAGTTTGCAAGTGTGTCCTGTTTGTGGTGTGTGTCAGCTTCTGCCTGGAAATGTGTAAGTCAGGTCAGGAGTGCAAATAGGTCTGACTTACTGGACAACTTTATTATAAAAGGGAAAACTTCTTCTCTAAGATGCAGAATATAAAGGTATTTTCGTGCTGTTCCTATAGCCAGGTGTCTTTCCACTTGCCTGGAGAGTGTCTGAAAGGGACTTCTCTAATCAGAGGATTTTCTCCTGCCCAGCAATGTAATTGCTTAGTTTTCCCAGGCCCTGTATTAGCCCTCCCAATTAGTGGTTGACTAAGCCTCTTTAAAGCCGGTTACTATGTGCATTGCTCCCTGGATGGAGTGGATCTTACCTGTCTCTTCAGTGGCTCTTTCATACCACTCTTTGTTTCTGAGCTCTGGCACAAACACTGTATGGAAGAGGAGGTGTTGCATGCTGATCTGGGGACGTGCACCCAACACCACAGCTGAGCTGTGGGAATGGCTGTATGCCACCTGGACTTGCAGGTTCATGGGTTTTTAAATCCAGTTCTTTCCTCAGCTGGTTACCTGTTAATCCAGTCATAGGCTGAGTGTAGTTGTTCCCATATTTGTGGTCTGGAAGGCAATTTTAGTAAGGAATATTGCAAATTTGCCCTGAAGTCACAAACTGAAACACAGCAAGCTGTTTGCATACCATGTACAAGGTGTATTTCTACCTGTTGTTATATTAGAGCTTCATAGTGAGTAACAGCAGTGATCTTTAACCTGGCCACCTTCCATGGGAAGGGCAGAGCCTGCAGCAAGTCCTGATCTCTGATTAGACCAGAGAGGAGCTGAATAGGAGGCAGGCACTGTAATGAATCTTGTTTGCTGTTGAAGTGTGTTTAAATTTCATAGTCACTTCTTCAGCCAGGTGTTTGTGTAGCAATAGAGTGACTTTAGCAGTCTTGAGAGGTGCCTGGAAAACAGCTGGCAAAACTTAGAGCCATGAACTTGGTTAAAATGGATGTTTAAAATGCTTGAGGTCTGCCCTGCAGAGAAAGAATGGTAAGCCTTTGCAGTGCTGGATTATCAGATACTGATGCCTCATTTACTAGAGATCACTGACATTTTTGACTTGCTGAAGTCATCTGCATCCTTTTAACCTGACTCTGCTGCTTAAGACAAGTAGAGAGTAAGCTACTTCATGCATAGAAGCCTTGATTTCACCATCCTTCTGCTTCCCTGTTTCAGTGTGTACTACAAAGTGTAGTATGTCTCAACTCTATCACTCCACTTCTTTCTTAACTTTCCCTCTGTGTTAGATTAACTTCAAACATCTGTTGCGTAGCAACTTTCATGTGTTGCAGCCAGCTCGGCTTCAGTACGTATTAAAATATATCAATCTTGTTTCCACTTGTAAATCAGGGAGCATTTCAGGAGAAACAGTTTTTAATGGAAGCTGCAGCACCATTAATGATGTCCCTGGTACTGAATTTTTGTTGGCTATGATTGTTTTTTCTCAGCTATTTTGGCTTTGTCACTTCTCCAATCAAACTGGTATGAAGTAGTAGTTTGGGAACAGTGATCTCGTGTGACAGGCATGTTAGGAGGTAATCTTCCTATTTTAGTTCCAATTTGTGATGTTCTCCTGCAGACAGAGGAGCATTATAGCCTTGTTGATTGCTGCAGGGCATTAGAAGCTGTGCTGGAAGGATCACACCTGGCCCTGTGGGGAATAGCAATTTCTAGCATGACACACAGAACATGTACCTCAGTTATATAGCATGACTAGAAGAAGGTGAAGAATTTGTACCATTCATCATCAGTGCCAGCGGGGAGAAACTACCCAGATACTCATCTAACCTTAAGTCTTTGACTTCCTCTTATAAAGGCCAGCTGATAGAATTCAGAGATGCCTTGTTTTCCTGCTAATAATCCACTTGTATTGGCTGAGTTTGGTCATAATTTATTCTATCTAAACAGTGCCTTAAAAGTAAGTAACTTGAAAAAAGTGGCTTGGACTCCTGAAGTTGGTGCTACTCAAGACAAGTGTAGAAAAAGGTCTGTCAGGGTGAAGAGAGATAGATGTGTTAATTATTTTGAGGCCTCTTTTGAGAAGGCTCAGTTGCTTCAGAGAGAAACATTCCGGTTTGGTTCATTTGCCTTTTACACTGTGTTTATCCACACGATTTGGTGGAATATTTAAGACAACCTGGCTTGTATGTCAGGCTGGACAAACCTTTCATGACAGCTGTGTTTTCCAGTATGGTGATTCAGAGCAGGGGCTGGCATTAGCAGGGGCCACAGCTTCACCTCTTTGGGCTTAGTAAGTATTTTAGAGGTGTTTCCTCCCTCCTGTTTTTGGAACCTTTGTTCCCTAATGAGGTAACAAATGTTTGTATACTCTAAAATAGATTACAGAATGGGGGAATGCCTTCTGTGGAGGTGCCCCCCTCCACTGCTAAGACAAGCCTTGCTTTTTTCAGTCTGATCTGGATTTTAGATGCAGAAAAGATTCCTGCTTTGCAGGAGTTGTTAACAGTTTATTAACAGCTCATTCGGTGAGAATTGTCTTGTTGGCAGAAGGTGGGAGGAGGCTGTTTCTGAAGAAAATAAGTGCTGGTAAAAGCCTCTTGGAACTGAGATTCCTGTGGACTTGTTGGGAGTGAGAGGAGAGCATCTGGATCTCTGTAAGGCATTGAAAACAAGGTGAAGTTTGTGGCACAGCTGATCCGTGTGTTACATGCAGAATTGTGATGTTGCTGCCCGTGGCATCTTGTTGGACAGCTGGCCAAGACCTGGAGATGAGTATGCACCTGACAGCATAACTCACCAGTTATCAGGGAGAGCAGCCACAGGAGTCACTGGAACTGTGGTGGATGCAGCTCTCCTTTCATTTGTGTTTCATTGTCCTTTCAGACATGTCACAGACGCTTGACGAGCCAGACTTCTTCCACTACCCATCTCTCTGGATTCCTGTGTCTTGTTGTGCTCAGGTTCCTGTGGAGCACTGCTTGCTTGCACATCCTTCTGTTCAGGTCCCTGCTTGGTTCTTGGCGATCCCTCCCAGAGATCTGGCTGTGCTTTGGTCACTAACTAGTTACTTTGCCTTTCCCATCTTTGGCTTTGTATCACCTGCTGCCTCTTGGTTTCATCCTCCTCTCTTGCAGCATCAACCCTGGCAGTGCTCTGCAGGCACACCTCCTCGTTGGCACCTTCTCCACCCACTTATTAGTCCTTGTCTCATGACATCATTACTGTTTCTGATCTGCCTCTTTGTGCCTCTTTTTAAAATTATAGATAGCTGTTGGCAGAAGAAAAGGGATAAACTGGTTTTGGTATAATTTATAAATACATTGTCTGTTCATGTAAAAAAATCAGGGCTTTTTACATTTTGTTTGAAACCTAGTACAGGTAGTTAGAAGGTTCTTCTGCAGCCTTGCTTATTGAAGATTCTCTGGCTTTGTTTGGATTGTCTGCAGGCGTTAAAAGCATTGGAGTGAACACGTGCCTGGTTTCTAATCGTAGCAGACTGCATTATCATTCAGAGTTCAAAGAATTGTTGATTGCCCTTTTGATCTTTATACTGCTTGGTTGCTGTTGCACTACTATGTCCTTTCATTTTACATGTAGGAAATTATTACCTAAGCATAATTAGGTGGCTGCTTTGAATTAATAATACTTTTCTTCATATTTTAACATAAAAAGGACATTTTTCTGATTCTTGTTTTGCTTTGTTTTCAGCCCCATCTGTTTTGATATGATTGAAGAAGCCTACATGACAAAATGTGGACACAGCTTCTGGTAATATTTGATTTCTTGTATTCCATATAATGTCCATCTCTTACAGCATGTGCAGACAGGTGTTGCTGTGATTCTCTTCTGAGTTTGTTTCTTTTCTGTCTTGTGTCCCTACCCTGAAGAAAGAGGTTGAAATAATTTTTTAAAAGATGGGTACCTGTTAGATTAAAAAAAAAAACCAAAAACTAAGTGTCTTAATCAAACAGTGCTGTGCCACCAAATTTCCTCTGTAAAGAAATAAAATGTTCATAAACTGCTGGTAACACCTACTACCCAGAGTCAGAACAGATTGTTAATTTACCTCTATTTGCATCACCTCTACAGAGGTGTTGGGAGCACTGTTGGCAGCTCCTCCTTGCCTTTGTGGAAGACCGTGCAGTGTTTGAAGTGGCTTGTACATTGCATATTGCCATTATTTTAAACCTTGTAAGGGAGGATATGCTTCAGGCTTTCCTGTTGTATTGAATTGGCCTGGCCCCACTTGCTTTCCAGTTTGTTATCTCTGTCTGTCACAAGGAGCAAACGTTTCATGGAGAAGTACAAGAACTCTCCAGAGGCATTTTTGGAGCCACTTGCTGCTCATCTTCTCCTCTAGGGATTGATTGGTGCAAATGTTGAACCATGATGTCCTATAGTGTCCTGTCTGTTATACTCTTATGGTGTCTGCTAGTTAGAAATGAACTTTGTAAGAAGTAATATTATAATAGTATAAAGTACTTAATGAAGCAGCAGATTCAGGTAACTTTCAAAAGAGTTTTGACTTGCAACAGGTAAGATAAGAGCAGGTTTTGTGCCCTCTATGGTAACACTTTATCCCTGTGACCTGTAACCTTTTAGAGGTCCAAGATGAGCAACACTGAAATATCTTTATGTGGAAGGTGTATCTGTGAGGAGCTGGCATAAAGCAGGTTCTTAGTGAGATGTTTAAACCTGATCCTGAAGTGCATCTTCTCATTCCTTTGTCCCTGAACTCAAGAGAGAGCACCTCTGAAGTCACTAATAGTGAGAAAAGCAGCTGTGGGTAGGGGGACGTACGAGAAGTTGGTGAAGGTGTTTCCTCTGCTCTATTACCTAAAATGCTTTTAATGTTGATTGCTAAGTATTCAGCTGATCTAGAAGAGTTGCATCTGAATAATTCAATCAGTTTGCTAGCTCTGCCGGTGGAAGTGGTGGGGAGCATGAATTTTGAGAGGTAGTGTGGCTGGAGTATCAACAATCCAGTTAATCCTCAAGGAAATAAGAGTGAAGTACTTGACTAACTTTTGTAATGCTTGCCAGAAAACTTTGCTGTCTTTCTGCTGTAGCACACTCTTGAGTTCAAACACTGGAACATTTTGACTCTGCTGTAGGTTCTTGGCAGCACAACTGTTAGCTGGCAATGCAAACAGTGCACCTTGTCTAAGGCTGATATTATTTACCTTGTGCTTATGCTTTGTTCCTTCACATGGTCTCACTTGTTTTGTTTCTTGTGTTTTATGTTTTTGAACAGCTATAAATGTATTCACCAGAGCCTGGAAGACAATAACAGATGTCCCAAATGCAACTATGTTGTGGACAATATAGATCATCTTTATCCCAACTTCTTAGGTGAGCTTTAGGCTTGCTTGCATGAGAAAAATCTCAGTTGTTAAGGAAGGCAGGCACTTGCAGATTTGTCCTGTAAATTACAGTCTTCTGGATGTTGAAAACACAATCCAGATATCAGTCCTTTGGTTGTCATTTTTATATAAAAAAGGGTAGTAGTATAAATTGTTAATACTGCACTGCCTCCAGCAGTTCTGTGTGCTGAGTGACAGTAGTGAGATTAACTTGCTGCTGTTCCCATACTATGAAAAGCAAAGCTGTTTTTCTTATGGCTAGAGATGTGAATCTCTCTTTACTTTTGTTTTCTTGCACTCTTGTCTGCCTAATAGTAAAGAACATGCCCTGTTTACAAAGCTTGGACACTGAAAGGACAGAGACTGTGTTAGTGTGCTATTTGGGCTTCTGGAGTGAGGCCCATATGATGGATGTAGGTGTTAATTAGATACAGAGGAAATGTTCATACATATACCTATATGCAAACCTAATTGCTTCTTAAAGAGAGAGGAAATTTTGCTAGGTGGAAATACAGTTTAAAACATAGTTTTGTGGAGAAAAGATTGAAGGAAACACATCACAATGTGAAATAGGAAATTAAAGCAAATCTTGATTTCCTGTGCCAAGGTACCTATTTAATAATAAATGTCTGAAAAGCCACAGTAGCCAGGGAATGCTTCAGAAATGGGCATCCTGATTTAGACTGAATCATGTTGTGCTGGAGATGGTGCTGAGGCAGGTTTTGGAGTACATGTTGGGCCAAAGAGTGTTCCCTTCCCCTGTGTCCGGGGATTTGAGGTATGTGTTGGAGGGGGAAGAACTTATTTATATATGTGTGGAAAGGGTTGAAGTTATCTTCCTTTTTGCACCCTTCGCTAGATTGGTGTAAAATTAAATTATAGCAAAAATACATCTTTAAAAATGCACATGGTAATTCAAGGAAAAAGTTGTTCTATTCAGCTGTGCTTGTTTTTTGGCCTATAATAGAACATTACCTGATTTATCTCCCTCATATATACTGTGATATACTTTTGCCTTGGAGTAGAAAAACTTTCTTAAGTTACCATGGGTGTTAAGAAAAAGGAAGTGAATCAATTTGGAGAATGTGTAGGCTTTGTATTTGTTGATGATTTTTAAAAAACTTTATATATATTACAAAAACCCACCAAGGAATAAATTGGTAAGGAATAAAAGTGATGACATCTTCTACTGTTTTAATTACTACACAGCATCTTACTGTGGAATTAATAACTAAAGTAAAAATATTGAGGTAGATTCTTCCATACTGGTTTGTTGAACTTCAAATCCATCTCTTTGACATCTTATTTATGTTTTTTAGTTAATGAATTAATTCTTAAACAGAAGCAAAGATCTGAGGAGAAAAGACTCAAACTGGACCATTCAGTGAGTAGCACCGTATGTTCCAACTTTTTTACTTTATATTTATTTAATGATTCCATGCAGCAATTGTAATTACATGACTTAACTGACAAGAGAGTGCACTGTTGAGCTGATGCTTTAACATGCTTTAAGAGGGAATAATACCAATATCAGTGGCAGTAGATCCCTTCTACCTTGTTAATTCCTGTTCTTCCCAACAGCAATATGTGTGGAGAGAAACCCTGTTAGCATAGGCAAGTGTCCTTTGATGTATTGCATATACCCTGGGAAACTGCCCATGGAAGTACACTTGTTTAAAGGTAATTTCCATTCACTGTTGAAAATTGCAGCTACAATGAGAGCAGTGAATGATTAGAAGTGCCACGGGCTTGTCTGATCACACGTGAGAAGCTGTGCTCTATCAGGAAACTGGAGGAAGGCTGATACCAACCACAAGAGGGAGAAAGATACTTTTGGAGTCTGGTGTTCTGATTCAGATGCCACATAAAACTGCCTGGGTGTCTCCTAGACTTGCTTCATGTCACAGAATCAGAGCATGATCTGTCTCAGTTCATCAGAACCTCTCCACAGCACCAGTGCATGCTCTTGCACATAAAGATCAAAAAGAATATATGACATGAGCCAAAAATATTTGTCCTGCTGTGTCTGACATCCTTGTCTTTTGTAATTCATTAGCAAGATTGCAAAATAATATTAAAAATAATGGAGCCCCAATTTTTAAATGCTTATATTAAAGTGGTGTTAATTTCAGAGCTGTTGCAGAGGCCAGTGCTTTCAGTGTTTGAAAAGAGAATTCTTTAAAGATTCATTCGTTTACTCACAGTAAGATTTTATATTCATTATAAAATATGCATATATCATATTTAATATAAAATATGCATAAACTAGATATGGTTTGAAGTGCACACAGCTGACCTGAAGGTGTGTGCAGTAGCTTCTTGAAAATTTGTTTTACTCTTTAAAAGCTGTGCCTGTAGATGCACCTATTTTTGATAACTACGAATAAGTGGACAATCTGCTACGACTTCATGCCCAAAACAGTGTTGAGTCTACCTTTTGGCAACAAATAAAAATTAGACATCTATAAAAAGAGTAATGTTGCTCTTATACTCATTCTTTAATGTGCCTTGTGTTTTGGTATTAAGGGAAGTCATCCAAGACACATTGCACCAAATGCAATAGTCATGGTCTGATTAAGAAATCATGTTAAGGCATGTTTGAACATTTGAGTAGTTTAGAAGTAGTACAATTAACTAGTGCATTAGTATATTAAAATGTCTCAAATTCTGTTCACTTGCTTAAAGATCATGGGGTTTTTCCCAGTTACTCCAGACCGAAGTTGAGTTTTTGGCCTGAGTAGTTTCCACAGGTTCTGTTGAGTGCTGTATAAAAGGTTGTGTGTTCTATATGGATGTTACATATTTTATTTTTCTTAATCTAATTAATACAAAAAGGCTACAGCTTCTGAGAAAATACCTGATTTAGACTGGATGGCATTTCTAGTTCTTGCCAATTTAAATATCTTGATTTAATGTCATAGCTTTTTTAGGACAGGATTTTTTAATCCAGCTTTGTTTGTTAGATGTTCTTTAGACCTCTCAACTGTTCCTGTTGGTTCCTGAGGCTTTTTGATGTAAGGCTGTGCTAGCATTAACCTATTATTCAATTTTTCCTGTGTTTAAAGATACCTTTTTTTGCTTTTTTTATTGATAAGAGGAGGAGAAAAGAGCATGCAGGGAAGAATGGGCTGTACAGTAGTATTTTGGTCCTCTGAGGAGTCCTCCACAGCTCCAAGCAGCTTAAATGAGATCAACCTGATGAGCTCCATCTTCTTCCCAGCTTTCACATTTCCCTTACACTTAAGAGGAGTAATGTGAGAGGTGACAGTAGAAAAAATAAGCTGATAGTACCTTCTTTGATTTGAGTTTAGTATGAAGGTTTTACCTATTACTTGGGCTTAAAAAATTAAAAGGTGTTGATGCATAACAGAATTTCAGATGTAATCCAGCAAAGCTTGGATAAATGCGGAGTTTTTTCCTTCTCCCCATAGAAACACGTTCTCAGAAACTGGGACACAAATCAGATAAAATTGTTGCTGTGAAATAATCTTTTCCCAGCAGCAGCAACTATGCTTTCATGAAGCATAAATATATTCCAAATAAGATAAGCAGTTCCACAGTAGGTCAGAGGAGCCATATCCTGTATGCATGGCAGAATTGGGAGTTGGATACATGAAAACTGTTCTTCAATTTCACAAAGGGATGAAATATTGCTGTGTTGCTTTTAATATCTCTTGTTGGATGGCTTATATAGCCCTGGATGGCTTGGACTCACCATTTCTCCAACATGTCTTGTTCTCTTTTTAGAATGGTCACAGGTGGCAGATAATTCAAGATTTGTTGGGAACTGATCAAGACAATCTTGACTTAGCCAATGTCAACTTGATGCTGGAGCTGCTGGTGCAAAAGAAGAAGCAGTTGGAAGCAGTAAGAAGTTTCTCTTCTTTAAATGAACACTGTGTATTTAGAAGTTCTTTCTTTTGATACCTTTTCCTGGAAGCAAGATACTATTGGTGAATTAATTCCTCAGTATTTTCTCTTGTGTTTTGGTGTTTAAAAGGTGACTGTTTTTGCTGACCTTCGTAGTGAAGTAACATTTCAGCTGTGATGCCCATAACATGCTTATAATGTTGTTGCTTGCAGGGTTGTATAAACAAGCAGGGAAAATAGAAAAGGATAAGAGAAAATGACTCACAGAACACAGAAAAGCACGTGAAGAAGTTTGGTAATTGTCTGTTGCACAAGTAAATGTCAAATCTTTCTTAGTAATAAGCATGAAGAAGTCCAGAATATAGATTAAAGAATAAACACAGTGAGCATATGAAAAGGATCTCACCCATTAGTTTCTGCTGGAACTGACAGAATCTGAAGGACCTCCTTTCCTGAGGGTTTTTTCAGTATTTAATGCTTGAAAGAAAAGCTCAGATGTCTTGTTTATGAAGCTGATTTGAAGATCTGTCCAATAATGAAGCAAGCTGTTCCTATGATTTAACTGAAATGTAGTTGGTTTCAGTTAATTCTCTGTGTATTTGGCCATTCCATGCTGTTTGTTTCACATGATCTTTTTCAACTTATGAGAACCAGACCTTATAAATTAGACTGGATTATTACAGAATTTGACCCAGTGCACTTTGAGTAGGAGGGTGGATTTTGACAGTGCTTTAAAACAGGTGAGGAAAAGTTGTATTGGGAATATCTTAACTTACTCACTCTTACAGAATCAATATTTACAACTTGTGGTTCTGATGGAAAGAAAGAAACCCCAAAATATGCATGACTGTTACCAAAACTGATATGTTGCCTTGTTGCATGGGGACTTCTAAATATGTTTATTGTGGTTCAGTGAAGTTATGGTAGGGAAAAACAGAGTAAAACTCTTTTTTTTCTCTGTAAGCCTTTTTGTTTGTATCATTTGTGACAAATCTGAAGCAACAGTGGCATATGACAGAGTGTATGGGTATTTCTGAGTGTGAATATATTCGAAGGATGCTAAGCCTAAAAAGCAAAACCACACCTGACATTTAAAGAATAATTTAAAAGCATTTTTCTTGTCTAGCTTTGCTTGCTTCACTTTCATTATTGTGAGACCATGGGGAGTAAGAAAATAACCTCAGAAAAACAGTATTCTTGCATTCTAATGGCTTTACCTGTCCCCTCTGCCTTTCATGGATTTTGTGTGCTTGTGTGTCTTAATCCTTTTTGAGTGGATGTTCACATCCTTTAATAATAAATATTTTGATAGGCTGTGAAAAGTAAGTCTTGGAATGCTGGGATATGATTAGGGCTATATTAATTCTGGAATATATGTCTTAGTTACCTTTCCTCTTGTGATTCTCTTTATCTTGCCCTGTCATGGTCTTGGCCAACTTGGGTGAAAATACTATGCTGATGACTGAGGTAAATAAAGTGTTATGGAAAATGTTAGAAAGGGATGGTTTAGTTTCATCAGTGACTTTGTTGTTGTCTTTTACTCTGGAGAAATCTTCAGCAGTAGCTTCTACATAAGCATAAATGTTAATTTTGGGGAAGGTGTTTTTTTAATATAAATACTTCATCCTTTAGTATGTCGATACTACTGATCTTCCAGGGTAGAAGATGAGTCTGTGAGGAACCTGTATTCCAAAATCAATTCCAGGTGCAATAGCCAAAGTAAAAAAAGAAGCATTTCAACTTATTAGTAAGAACTGTCACAAGGACTGCTGCCTTCACATAAAAACTTGCTGTGAACCAAACAGAACCTTAAGATCTGTGAGATAAAATAAAACTACCATTTCTAAAACTTCCTTAAGCTATTTTTCTCTTGCTAACCTCTAAATGAAAGTAGTTGCTGTGCTGTGTGGATTTCTGTGTGTAAAAGGAATATTTGTTTCTCTTAATGTACATGGAAGAGTTACACTTCCTTATTTACTGTGTTACAGGAGTCCCATGCTGCCCAATTGCAGATCCTTATGGAATTTCTCAAAGTTGCCAGGAGAAACAAACGAGAGGTAATTTGCTTTGTGTTTCAGTGGGTGAGGTGTTGTCTGCGGCTTTCTCCCAGTGCATTTCTCCTGAAGTGTTGTGTTAGCCTGGCATTATTTCTGCAAAGAATAACTCGGGGCATGTTTGGGGAAATCTCAGACAGAGGACACATGGGTTTGAAAGAAAATTAATCTCTTTATGTGTGACAGCTTCAATTTTTAATCATTTGACTTCTCATCTTACACTGGTGCAGCATGTGGGAATATGGAGACTCCTTGGTGTAAATGTATGTCAAGTTCTTGAAACACAGTTGTTTTCCCAACACAGAAAAAAAGTCCAAGATTGGGAAGGAGTGAAACTATTTTCACTACCAAGTTTTTTCCTTTAGTTTATCAAATACCATGACTAATGTGACATAAAAGAATGAGTATTTTGTGCTTTTTCCTTACTTGTCCTAAAATGAGTGTCTCAAGGAATATGAGAGAGTTCTATAATGACATACACAGTCTTTCATGGTTTGGGACTGCAGTGTATAAACCCTAACACCACAAATATCCCAGAAACCTAGAAAAATGATCATGAAAACAGCAGAAGGATGAGCTCTCTTGTGGTCCATGGTTTCTGAGAAAGAATTTGAAGAACCCAAGACCCAACAGTGTGACTATAAGGTCAAACTTGTAACCATGTAAATGTGATGGGTGTAAGAAGCCTTGTCCAGAATGGATTGAGGGTCTGGTTATGGAGTTATTCAAAGGAGGTCTGGTGTCTGTCCACCAACAGATATCCATGGCCAAAACCAACAAGGGTTATGCAAAGTCCAAAGAAGGGTGAGAGAGCTGGTGAAGGGTCTGGAAAATATCTTATGAGGAGCCAGCTCAGGGAGCTGGGGTTTAGTCTGGAGAAAAGAAGGCTCAGTGGGGACCTCATTGCTCTCTATAACTGCCTGACAGGAGGTTGGGGGTGGGGGGGGAGTCAGGCTCTTCTGCTGTGTCTCAAGTGAAAGGATGAGCAGAAATGACCTCAGATTGCACTAGGGGATGTTCAGATTAGATACTAGAAAAAAATTTTTTTCACTGAAAGAGTGGTCAGGTATTGGAGTAAATTGCCAGGGAGCTGGTAGAGTCACAGTCTCTGGAAAGTCCAAGAGGCATCTGCATATGGATTGGGGATGGGGTTAAGGGGTTAGTTGTGGTGCTGGGATTGTGGTTTGAGTAGATGATAATCTCAAAGGTCTCTTTCAGCCTTGATTCTGTGAGTTTCAGTACCTGGGAAACCTTTCCCATCTCATCTGTATATCTTTGGCTTTAGAAATAATTTTTGAAGGATAACATCTCCTTTTAAGGCTAAAGAAACTTAATTTTGGCTGCAAATCCTCTGAAAACAGCCTTTGGAACAGCCTGGAAGCAATTGGGATGTATAGTTAATTTCAGATTCCATGTCCCTGCTTCTTCATTCCCCCTGTTGCCAAGAGTTCCTCTAATGTTATTTTGTACCCCCTTTATATTCCGTTGTGAAGTGCAGACTGTCACATCTCCAAAGACTTCTGTGCAGGTCTGTCAGTTCTGTCCTTGCCCTAGTGCTTAGTGTCTGGCCTTGCCATTTCTTTGAGGAAAATGAGGACTTGTCAGACTTGTAACAGTCTTTGCTCTCACTTGATAAGGATAAGAAAGATAAAAATCAATGGGTAGATGCATGGAAAATACAAACTGGTCAGTAGGATAGTTTAACATATCAAAATCTGTCTTGGGCAGTCACTTTACACACAGAGTAAATGACACCAGTAGATGCTTCCTTTTTGGTAAGTGACAAGGTGCTCCCTGTAGCTGGTGGAGCTTGTGGCAAGCACCCCTTTTGGAGAGAGTTTTGTGGGGTAGTAGAGGAATTACAGTTTGGGTTATGACAGTGGTGGTGTATCCAGACTTCAGAAAGCCTGAGGTGGTGGCTTGGAAGGTGAGATGAGGGGGTTAAGGGACCATATTAATAATGCAGTAAAGGTTACCAGAGCTTTAAAGTTCATTGTAGTTTCTTTTGATGCTGTGAGAGGTGACTGTTTAAGAATTGAGGAGGGAGCTCAAGAAGCATGTGTGGACCCTGGAACAATGATGTATTGCATGTCATTGTGATTCATACAAGCAGCCTTATTATGGGGAGGAACACAACCTTTCTTCCTTTCTTAATTCAGACTTGGTTTTAGTCAAGATGGCTGCAGAGTAAATGCAATTTCACTCAGTAAGCCGTAGTTTAAAGTTCTTAATAAGTGAAAAAGACTTTTTAACATATGATCCCAAGTTCTTCTTTCTAATTTTTTACTTAAATGTTTAAAGCGACTTTGGTAATTTTGCTTCCTAATAAGCCTCTTTGAATACTACTTATTGCAAGATTGTATTAACAGTTTTCATTTACTACCTAGTGCAAGTTCTTACATAGGGACTAAGGTACTTTTGTAAGTGCCTACAGATACTGCCCTAGAGTTAGTGTACCTGTATAATATTTCACATGTTCAGAGCAGTTGATTAACCACCCTTCTTGCTAACTTCACTCATAAGTTATGTATTTTCTCTCTTGCATTAATGAAATGGTGACTTCTGAGCATTTTGGAGTGGGTTTATAGCTAGAAGAAAACTATCTTTCAGACTTGCACTTCAGAATATTGGTGCAGGCAAGTCTTTTGACAAATGCCTCTTTGTTACCTTTCATAATTTCTCTAGAAGATAAATGTGAGGTTCAGCCACCTGCAGGAATTTCTATTAAAAATCCTGTTTTGATCTGTTCATAACTTTTCAAAATGTTGATCTTTCAAGCTGGAATTTACTGTGTGTTTTTTGCACAAAGGTGTTTGCAAGTCCTTTTTATATTTTTTTTAAATTTATATATTTTGTTTTCTTTTTGACCTAGAGCAATATGGCAAGAAATCCCAAATCCTCAGCAACAGTAATAGAAAAAAAAAAAAAAGTCTTACTTCAGAAAAGATTGAAAACAAATGGATAAAGCTTAAAAATACTTTTCCAAACAAACAACAGATAGGTTTGGAGGGTAGAAATGTATTGATCATCCACAACAGTTGGTTGTCTCTAAGGCAAACTTAGCATGGCTGAGTGCCTTTCCGTATGTGTACACAGTTAATTGAATGCACACTTTTCTTTTTTTCTTTTTTTTTTTTTCTTTTTCTTTTGGTTTTTCTTTTTTGATCCAACGACCTCTTCTGTTGAAATTAAGGACCCAAAAAGTCTGGAAGGTCAAGTTTAATAATGAAATATTATGACTTGATGGTGGTGGATGTTTATTATTGTTTTCCAGGGAAACCAAATGCAGCAACCTGCGACTTTTTAAAATTCTTGTTTTCGTACATCTGTTGTTTTCACAAATTTAACTTTGTTGATTTTAAATGTTTGCATGTTCTTTCATCCTGAACAGTGTGAGAGAGCTGATTATATCAGTTAATTTTCTCCCCACTTTTATATTCATCACTTTAAAGAAGAGGCCTGGCTAAAGAAGAGGTCTGGTCAGGATTTGAGTGTTTCCAAATAGTTAGACACCACCACAGATATCATATAGATAGTTAATGCTAAAATATTACTAGCTCAGCTACCTGATGGTATTTCTGTCAAGCAGCACCATTGCTTCTGAAGGGGAACAGTGAGCTTGATGATTAGTATCACAAATCAAGTTGTACACAGGTGCTATTCTCTGGGTGCATTCGTGTTTCCCTTGGCAGATGTCACTTCATTTTTATGTTCTGTGGGCTTTTTCTTTCTGATAAAGTGACATTAAGTCTCTTGTGCCTAACAAACAAGACCTCTTTTATGTCTGCTAATACACAAGGCTGTTTTTTAGCTAGTAAACATCCTGGGACAGAAAAACAGTCCTGAAGTGTCTCAGGTTTGTGGCACTGAGTGCCTGCTCAGCATTTCAGAATCACAGTTGTTCTTTGCACCCTCAAATGCATGTCTCTCTCCAGCTGGCTTCACTTGCTCCATATTGTGAGTATGTTAAATACTAAAAATAAGAGGAGTTATTAGTTATTGTGGGATAATTGCTGGGAATTATAAGCATGAATTCTCCAGGGATGTCATTACCTTGTGTTAATCACTTCACCTGTCAAGTCTTATGTTCTGCGTGTACGCACTTGGATGAACTAATGAGTAAGCAAGAGGAGGTGACAGAACCAGAAATCAGTCATGCTCTTTTGTTGTCATGTGCTCTTGATCATTTCAGGACTGCTGAGGAGAATTTATAGCTGGAGTCATCTGGTCCCTATCCACTGCACTTACCTGACATTTTAAAACTAGTTGCATTTCATTAAATGTGAGCTCTAAAAGCAGTGATAAGGAGTCCAAGGATACAGTGCATGTGTGAGTGGCAAACTAAAAATTAATACAGTGGTATCAGTGTGTAAGAGCTGGCTCTCCTTGCTGCAGTGGAGAGGTCTTGCAAAGAAAGAAGGTGAGTAGCACCTACTACTGATGTCTTAGACTCTAAGACAATTAGTCTAATTGTTTAGGCAGCTTTGTTCCCTGCNTCAAGCTGGAATTTACTGTGTGTTTTTTGCACAAAGGTGTTTGCAAGTCCTTTTTATATTTTTTTTAAATTTATATATTTTGTTTTCTTTTTGACCTAGAGCAATATGGCAAGAAATCCCAAATCCTCAGCAACAGTAATAGAAAAAAAAAAAAAAGTCTTACTTCAGAAAAGATTGAAAACAAATGGATAAAGCTTAAAAATACTTTTCCAAACAAACAACAGATAGTTTTGGAGGGTAGAAATGTATTGATCATCCACAACAGTTGGTTGTCTCTAAGGCAAACTTAGCATGGCTGAGTGCCTTTCCGTATGTGTACACAGTTAATTGAATGCACACTTTTCTTTTTTTCTTTTTTTTTTTTTCTTTTTCTTTTGGTTTTTCTTTTTTGATCCAACGACCTCTTCTGTTGAAATTAAGGACCCAAAAAGTCTGGAAGGTCAAGTTTAATAATGAAATATTATGACTTGATGGTGGTGGATGTTTATTATTGTTTTCCAGGGAAACCAAATGCAGCAACCTGCGACTTTTTAAAATTCTTGTTTTCGTACATCTGTTGTTTTCACAAATTTAACTTTGTTGATTTTAAATGTTTGCATGTTCTTTCATCCTGAACAGTGTGAGAGAGCTGATTATATCAGTTAATTTTCTCCCCACTTTTATATTCATCACTTTAAAGAAGAGGCCTGGCTAAAGAAGAGGTCTGGTCAGGATTTGAGTGTTTCCAAATAGTTAGACACCACCACAGATATCATATAGATAGTTAATGCTAAAATATTACTAGCTCAGCTACCTGATGGTATTTCTGTCAAGCAGCACCATTGCTTCTGAAGGGGAACAGTGAGCTTGATGATTAGTATCACAAATCAAGTTGTACACAGGTGCTATTCTCTGGGTGCATTCGTGTTTCCCTTGGCAGATGTCACTTCATTTTTATGTTCTGTGGGCTTTTTCTTTCTGATAAAGTGACATTAAGTCTCTTGTGCCTAACAAACAAGACCTCTTTTATGTCTGCTAATACACAAGGCTGTTTTTTAGCTAGTAAACATCCTGGGACAGAAAAACAGTCCTGAAGTGTCTCAGGTTTGTGGCACTGAGTGCCTGCTCAGCATTTCAGAATCACAGTTGTTCTTTGCACCCTCAAATGCATGTCTCTCTCCAGCTGGCTTCACTTGCTCCATATTGTGAGTATGTTAAATACTAAAAATAAGAGGAGTTATTAGTTATTGTGGGATAATTGCTGGGAATTATAAGCATGAATTCTCCAGGGATGTCATTACCTTGTGTTAATCACTTCACCTGTCAAGTCTTATGTTCTGCGTGTACGCACTTGGATGAACTAATGAGTAAGCAAGAGGAGGTGACAGAACCAGAAATCAGTCATGCTCTTTTGTTGTCATGTGCTCTTGATCATTTCAGGACTGCTGAGGAGAATTTATAGCTGGAGTCATCTGGTCCCTATCCACTGCACTTACCTGACATTTTAAAACTAGTTGCATTTCATTAAATGTGAGCTCTAAAAGCAGTGATAAGGAGTCCAAGGATACAGTGCATGTGTGAGTGGCAAACTAAAAATTAATACAGTGGTATCAGTGTGTAAGAGCTGGCTCTCCTTGCTGCAGTGGAGAGGTCTTGCAAAGAAAGAAGGTGAGTAGCACCTACTACTGATGTCTTAGACTCTAAGACAATTAGTCTAATTGTTTAGGCAGCTTTGTTCCCTGCCCCAGATGTCCTTATCTCATGAGGCTTTTCTGTAAGAGCCTGTCCCTAGGCTTTCAGAGCATATTTCCCCCATACTGCAGGATTTAAATGCGGGAGAGGAAAATTCAAGATATGAAACATACTTCATTAGCCTTTCTCCTGCCTTTGGGAATTCTGTGTGTTAAACAACCTGGATGTTCTCAAGCCTTTCTATTAGCTCTTCCCCAGTTATGAGGAAATATTAATCATTTGGAGAAAGTATTGATCAGAGAGAAGAAATATTCTGAGCAGATAAATGTGTTATAGATGGACTGTCCACATGTTTAAGAGGTTTGAATGTTGTATTTCACTAATGAAACTTGTGGAGGCTCGGATGTTCCTGTCTTCATACTAACAAAAACCTTCTTCTAGTTGTGCAGACATTGTAACAGAGAGGTGTTTTGTCAAAATAAGTGATATTTGCAATTAATTTATAAGGCTAAAATTTCTCTACAGTCTGTAGATGACCTCCATGCCACAGTTGCCCTTTGTGTTATAAAAGGCTCTGCATCCAAAGCAATAATGGAAAGAAAACCCAGAGAAAGACAAGAATTCGAGAGAGAGAAACTGATCTTACTGTGGCATTGTCATTGAGGTATTGAATTCTACAGACAGAAATGAATTTCACTGGGTGCCTTAGAAGAGTTTCAGCTGTTGATAGTGAAGTTTATGCTGTGGTTTGTTAGAGCAGTAGTTGGTGGTAGAACAGGAGGTAGGAAGGGACAGATAGATGTTGGATGGATGAAGCTGTGGGACAGAAATAAGGGTTTATTTACAGTGACTGCCTGGTTTATCCTCCTCAGGTGGGCAGGTGATAACTTTTGCCCCATCCTGGTTGAAGCAGTGGCTTTGTATGTTTGGAAAAATGATGTTCCCTCTGGTAATAGTCTCATCTGTTTGTCTGGATCTGTGGTGTATATTGTGATGACTGCACAGGGAGTCTGGATCAGAGCCTGGAAGATGTGTGACTGAACATAATGTGGCCTGTGAGCTTCCAAAAAGTGTGAATGCAGATGCTCTGTTTAAGCTGCTTGTTAGAATAGTGTTGCTGATTTTGCAGTGTTTCTGTAGAAAATAACTCCTGCTGTTCTTTGCTTGTGCTTTTTCTAGAATTGGAAAGACAGTTGGTCAAGGGTTTATTGCTCCTTCCTTTGTGCATTTTTCTGGGCGGTGTCTGTGGCACTGGGAGGCTCTGCTGAGCTTCTAGTTTTTTGCAGACAGTCAGAACTGGCACCAGGAGACCTAGTCAGGACTGCTTGTTGTCCATGCTGTACAAACACAAAGCAGGAAGTCGCTGCCTCCCAAGGGGCCCTTGCTCCAGGAAAACAGGAAGCTGCAGGATGAAACCTTAGTGCTGTACCCAGATAGGCTTGTTAGTAGATGGCCAAACAAAACCAAAATGACCATGACCTGATGTTTAGCATTGTCTAAGTTCTTGGTAGCTTCTTGACTTGTACATCTTAAATCCTTTTTCCAGGATTATAAAAAGGTTTTGAGGTCATAGCTTTTATTTTGTATATATGCCCATATGTGAAAAATGTGACCAAAATGTTCACACCTGCTGATTGTAGTTTATTCAGTGGAGTTGAATTTATGAGGTGTAACCACTGAATTAAGGACCTCCTCCTTGTCCATATTGGCCTTTTCATTTCTGGGAAAGCATCTGTGCTTGGGAAGAGAGTTTATAGTATGTGCTTCTCTCTTAGCATGCATTTCAGTGTTCATTGGAAGTGCTTTTGCTGACTTAATCCAAAGTCTGACAGGCGAGATGCTGCTCATCACTGGGACAGGACTTGGCTTGCTTTCTGTGCCCAACAGTGAAAATTAAATTAAGGGCCCTTAAATCTGGATATACTGCAAGAACTATAATTCATTTAGCTTTCATTAAATGTCCCTCAAAGGCTGGCAATTATAAATCTGTAGTCTCATTTTTCAAAGTTTAATTGGAATCAATGTGGATTGATTTAAAGTCTTTGATAGATTAAAACACTTAAACTAACATACCAAAAACCCAAAGGTTTCAGTGTGGGCATTATTAACTCATTTTATGCAGATGGCATGAGAAGACTCCCTCCTAAAATAAGCATGAAACACTCTTGCCTGCTTTTTAGACTTGCTGCTGTTGGGTAAGTTTATGGTAGGTTGTAACTGGAAGGAAGAATTGGTAAATAAAGTCCCAGATCTCATGCTCGTGGCTGTGTGCAATAGTTAATGAAAGCTGGGCAATAAAAGGTCTCTGCTCTTGTTCCTGTAAAAAGTGTCCTGTTTATGTGATGTCAACAACCATCAATTATTTTTCAGACGTCCAGTTTGGCTGTGAGCCAGTACATTGTAGAATAGCTGATTTCCTCACTGTAATTTTGGAACTTGTAAGTGGTTTTGTAACTTCTTTTTAAATGGGATTTATGAATGTGGGGGACTAATGGTATTTGCTAGAGCTGAGTTCAGGCAGGGCCCATGCTGTGCAAGTGTCACTTAACTTTACCACTAATCTTGGAGCTGTAGCACCACCTGCTATTCTTGCTGTAGGTTTCGAAAGTGAAAATGGAATTATCTGTTATGGTGTAGTGATTTGTAAATTATCTGTGGCAGTCTAGTTCTAAACCATTAAACTTCTGCTGTCTGTGCCTCAAATTAAATGCAGACTGAAACCTTCAGAGTACAGAGATAAGGATTCATTTATAATGTCACCTCATTCCAAAGCAGCAGCCATGGTAGAAATAGGTGTGGTTCTTCTCCTGTTTTCATGGACAGAAGATTTTGTTAGTGTTTAAAAAGAAAATTAAAATTTACTTAGTGAATATCTAATGCAGAGCACACAGATATTTGGTATGCTTTACAATAAGAGGGGTTTAAATTGTGCTTTTTGTTCAAGCAAAACCTTCTGACACTTAAAAGGATCAAACTTAAGCATCTGAGTGAATAAGTCTTTGCCAGATATTCTTTGGAATGTGTCATACTAAGAGTAGTATGTCATGCCAAACTAGTAACTTTGGATTTGGGCAATGTAATATTCTGTTGTAAAGTTGAAAGTACAAAAATTTGTTTTGTCTTTGGAGAATGTGTTGTGCTTAAGCTTTCAGTGGACTTAACTCAGCAAACGCTTTCAGTCACAAGCCAAGCTGCTGATTGTCTGTAAATTTTTACTGGGAGCTGAGGAGAGTCAGGTGGACTTCCAGTTCTCCATGTATTTATTATATTTATGTGTCTCAGTGGACCAGACTTGGACTGGAGCTGAGTTTTGTCAGGAGCTCTCACCTAGCGGAGTGTGTGTGTGTTTGGGCCCTACAAGGCTGGGTACAGGCTCAGGGGGTGTTTGGGTGGGACAGACCTGCTGAATAAGCAGGTGAGGAGGTGATGTCCTTGCTTAGGTGTAAACAGTCGTCAAGTCTGTGGCTTCAGTTGCTTGAGGTGAGCAAAGCCAGCTTGCTGACTGACTAAATACCTGGGAGATATTACATGTGGCACAAAGAAGGGAAAGAAAATGTTGGCTGGTGAGAGGTGAAGTCTCCTTTTGACCCTTTCAGGTGTAGCCCTCAAACTGACTGAAGTTTATGGTGTAATCCAAGGTAAGTATCACACCTTTGGAAGAAATGATACCTTGCTACCATGTGGTGCTTGCTCAGTGCCAGGAGCAAATCTTGCTGTGGTCATAACAGATTTTTTTCCAATCCAAAAACTTAATGACAAAGTTTAAATTGGCAAGTGACAGGTTAACAGCCAGGATGAGGATTAGTCTTAATACCTTTTAGCAAGACATTTTGTATTTAGTTGAAGAGTGAAATGATCACTGTCTTTCATGGTGTTTTTTTTTTTTTCTAATTGTGACAGGACAAGGAGAAATGGTTTTAAAGTGAAAGAGTGTAGGTTTAGATATTAGGAAGAATTCTTCCCTGTGAGGGTGATGAGGCACAGGTTGCCCAGAGAAGCTGTGGCTGCCTCATCCCTGGCAGTGTTCAGGGCCAGAGTGGACAGGGCTTGGAACAACCTGGTCTAATGGAAGGTGTCTCTGCCCGTGGCAGGGGCTGGAATGAGATAATCTTTAAGGTCCCATCTAACCCAGACCACTTTGTGATTCTACACTCAGTGTTTGCAAACCAGTTACACCTTGCCTGAGACATGTTAGAGGAGCCTAATAGTATTAGTTTGAATAATGTGGGTCTCTGTGATTGACATCAAAGTACCTCATGCTCTTGTTTTGCATTGTTTCAAAATAACAGCTTTGTCTTGAATGTGGTTTGTGTGCACACTTATGTTAATCTGTGCATTTAAACTTCCTGCCTGGTGACTTTTGAATTGTATAGCACACCAGCTAAGATAGTTCAGGTGCCTCTCTGGAAAGATTGTAATTTATTGTGATGGTGATGCAGTGCAGATTGATTTAGACTTCTCCCTTCTCTTATCCACAGCAATTGGAGCAGATCCAGAAGGAGCTAAGTGTTCTGGAAGAAGATATTAAACGAGTAGAGGTGAGGTGCCCAGACATTGTTCTGACTCTGGCAATTTTTCATTTTCATCAAACTATCTGCCTTGCTGTGAGGCTGCTGGGTTAAATTTATGGCATTTAAGTCAGTAATGGGAAAATGAACTGATGATGCTCTTTCTTTAATTTGTTCATTTAGTTGATGTGTGCAGGCTGCAGTTTGGTAGCTCTTATATAATCATTTCTTTGTGTTGGTAGTAAGTATTTTAGAGTAGTTGCTAGAAACCAACAGCTGGTATATTGATCAGAATGTAAGATTTCTGTACATTGCAGTGTTCTGGCTGTTTGCACAGGCTGTTTAAATCTTAGCAGCATACAGGTCTTAAAATGGAGAGCTACTGGGGATTCACAAGAGGGTTGTTATGGGCAGGAACAAAACCAGCTCCTGCTGCATGTCAAAACTGGTTCCTGTCTCCTGATAGAGTTCTCTTGATTCCTTAATAATGGGAATCTACCAACCTTTTTGCTAAGAATTACTCTCCAAGAATTTGTAAACCAATCAGTGCAATCCTTCTGTCTTCATTGAGCCTTTAGGTTCCTCTTTGCTCCTTTCCTCTAATCATTCTAGTGTTTAATCTTGGAGTAGGAAGCTGATGTTTCAGGAATACATCAGACTGCCGCCTCTCAAAATAAACATTCCCTTAAAGCTTCTTGGGAATCAGTTTGCAAGTCTGCTTCTTGCTCATCTTGAGTAGTCAGCATGCCTTCCCATCTACCTCCCAAAAGCCTTTTAGATTTCTTCACACAACTAATATGTGTGCTGATGAATTAGCAAAATATAAATATGACTGAAAACTGCAAGAATCTCCATTTATCTGATAGCTATTTGGAATTTTTTCAGACCTTCTTTCCTAAAAATTTCTCAGCTTTGGTAAAATAAATATACCTTAGCATGTTTTCTTCAGACTGGTAAAATAAGTTGTCAGATCTAGGAGAAACTATTCCTAAAAGCTGTGGGATCTCTCAAAGAGCATCCAGCTACCTGTTTCTCTGCTCTTTAATCAGGCATTTCAGTGGGCTGCAGCTGGGGTATATTCCTGGGGTGTAGTGGTGACCTTGGCTCTGACCTCTAAAGCCTGGGATCTCTCTTGTCACAAATATCCTTCTTTCTACCTACCAACTAATAGGCACCTAGTGGGAATTTGAAAGCACAAGTAATAATTGTCCTGAGAACACTTTGCCCCTCAACTAACGAGCTGCTGCATCCTGCATAGCTTCCATTTCCCAAACAGATGAAAGACAGTCTCATACTGGGTACACAGCAGTGACTTAGTCTGGGAGGGACAAAGCCAAGTTTGTGTGCAAAGTTTGTCTCTTGTGCAGTTGCCCCACAGAGGACTGACAGATCCTCTTTTAAGTCTGTGGCTCCACCTTTGCCCTGTTGCCTTGTGACTGTTCTTTCCCTGACCCATATCCAGCTTTACTTTCCAGTTGTGAAGGCTGATAGATAAGTTTGCACATATCTCCAAAATGCAGTTACAGCTTGCTTGTTCTGCTGTGTTTAAGGGAGATACTGGGTTAGAGGCAACTGGATGATAACCAAATCTGTTGGGTTTTTTGGAGTAAGCTCCTGAACTACCACTCTTGAAGCACAGAGCACCAGGGCTGTAGGATTTTTGAACCCAGTTCGGATGATAACAAAAAAAAAAAAAAAAATTGAAGAAAATCAATGTTTTGTCAGGTATAGTAAAGACTTTTAGGTGAGATTTGAGTAAATGTAGACACAGTTGGTTATCTGCTTGGAAAAACAACAGTCCCCTGTGAACACATGTATTAGAATACACGTTTTGTCAGTTCTGATGTAACATGGCTTTCTGTTTCAGGAGATGAGTGGCCTGTACTCCCCTGTCAGTGAGGACAGCACAGTGCCACAGTTCGAGGCTCCCTCACCTTCACACAGGTATGGAGCTTGCAACTCAACTTGGATTTCAAGCTGTACATGGTGCACTCTACTTGCTAGTGCTTTTCAAGCAGTGCCCAAAACACAAGCAAAACTGGTTTTTGAGTGCTGTACGGTATTTTCCTATTCTGTTTCTGATTGGTAAAAACTTTATGCGAACAAAGAAGTGAAGAAAAAGCCATCTGAGCCTGCATTTGGATGAAAAATCTGCTCTGAATCAGCTGCCATGGAAAACCGATGCCTTTAAATGTCATGTGAATTAGTAAACTTGAGTCATAAGCCTTTGCTGTGGAATAAAATATTACTGTTATTTATATGCTACCTTTTTTGAACATTGTGCAGTTCTGCTTGGCATATGAAAGGTCTTAATTTTGTATGATACTGGAGTCCCCTGGCTTCCCCATTCAGCATGGATAGTTAAAGGTATGGGCTCAGATGAAAATTTTAAATGTACCACCTATTGATTCTGTTTATCTTCTGTCTGCTTTGATTTAGTGAAATGCCTTTCTAATAACATAATTTCATGTGCATTTTTGTCAGGAATACTGCATAGTCTGGTTTCTTGATGATAATATTGCAGATGCTTCTTGTATGCAAGTTGTAAGTGCCAATTCGAAGTGCTCTACTTTACAGATGTGTCTTTTGGTGGTAAGAAAGCTCTAATTTCAACGAGGCCAAGTTATGTTATTAAGTGATCATCTCTGCTGTCTCTTAGAAGTACTAAGAGTTCTCTAAGCTGTCAGCTTCTGTTATAAAATTGTACTGTAGATTTTTTGCAGTTAGCAGCTCTAAACCTAGTAGCCCAGCAGTAAAAAATGATCAGATTTCTTCCCCTAAGGAGACAGTGCTGTGGTGAGGAACCCAGCAATACTGGCTGGGATTTCTTACCAAGATGCTATTTCTGGACACAGAGAATCTCTCATATTTCTATGAAGCACCAGCTGCCCCTGAGGGAAGAGATGGGAATATGGCCACAATGGATAGGAACAGCATTTCTAATTCTTCACTGCTTCTTTAATTTTTTTTTTTGGGTGCAGATGTGCTTTTCTTGATACAGGGTATTGCTGTTTTGCCAAGAAGCAGTTTTGTGAAACCGATGAGATTTTCATCAGGTTCTGCTGCTTTCCTGGTTATTGGCTATTAAATAGATTGGTTTTGCTCTGTGGTACTGATGCTTGGGGTAAACTTGAGCACTGATTGGACTCAATTTGTTAGATGTTGGATGCCTTCAGGCCTTTCTCTTTTAACATGAGATTGTACTTATGAGTAGAAATGTATCTCTATTACTTCAGCTAAGCTAACAGACAAGCCCCCAAAGAACTTTTTTATCTGTTGAAGGCTGGAATAACATTTTAAGCCCAGGAGTTTTAATAAAAGAGTTGAGGGGGTAACAGTCTGCAATGAGCGCTACAGTGGTTTCAGTCTACTGAGAATTTCTTAATATTCCTTTTTGCTTATTTATTTCATATTCTAGGGGTCAGTCAATATCAGTTCTTGCCTTTGAAGATGTAAGATAATATCAAAAATAATTGTAGTGATTTTTTGATTGATGTGCTTCACCTGGGCTGTGCTGGGAGGTGGCAGTGGGCTGGAGCCATGACAAGTGCAGAGAACGTGGGTTCTTTCTTACCTGCCTTCTTATGCCTGTCTGGGTCCATCTTGGCTATGTCTTGAACTCTGGGGTCTTCTCCCTGGTGTGGGTGTGATATAATAGGATATTTAGGTGTTTTCTAGGGGATGTGGGAGTGCCTTTTTGTCTCTGCTTTAGAAGACCCCTTATCTTTTTCTTGGTGACATTCCTGTGTTAAGAAGTAGCCTTGAGTGGTAGAAGATAAATCAGTATGTGAAGGAAGTGTCTGAATAGGCATCAGTTGATGCCAGGAGTTACTCTTGTAACTTCTATCCCCGCCCTATCTTGACAGTTTTATAGAATTCAAGTAATTGCATTGGTGTGAATTACCATAAGTTAGATTCCAGGAAGGTCTAGCACTTGAAACTAATTTTACTTTCAACATTAAGTGTTAAATTTTGAAGAATATCTCTACAACATTTCTCCTTGGTAAGAATGCTGCAGAACAGCTGATAAAAGTTCTGAAATATGCTGATTTTTTTTCACTTCTCTTAACTGAAATATTTAATCTCTAGAGTGCATTTTAGAGATGCCATGAACCACTCAGAGTGAAATACAAATATAGTTTGGGATGGATTCGCTTCCATGTTAAATTATATTGAACTTGCAAAGACTCTTTAGCTTATCAGTGAACTAAAATGGTCCATTTAAATTGAAATATAACTTAACATACTTAACACATTGCTAATGAAATATAATTGTATAACACTTTAGTAATGTGCCTTATAAATAGTACAAGATTATCACAGACCAGTGCTGAGAGGAAGAAAACGTCTTTAGCCTTTGAATTTAAAGTTCAAGAAAATAGAGTTCTTTGGAATTCAGTTTTATCTGGTCTCTGGTGACTTGCCCTTATTCATGTGCTTCCTCTAAATCATAGGCTTGCTTCATTAATTTTCTGTTTCTTTTCATTGTTTGTAGCTTTTTTCCTCCCCATTCTTAACATCTTCAAAATGTGAAATTACATTCCCTCCTCCCAGCTTCCTTCAGAAGCTCTTTAGCAAAAAAACCTAGCCCAGCTATGATGTTCAGTACATCCTTGGCTGCAAGGAACACGTGTTTTCTCTTGTGCCTGCACAGGGTATGATGAAACATTAAATTGGGTAATAGCACAGTGCTTGTTTACGGTGTTAGGTATTGCTTGCTTCGTGTGCTAATAGAGAATGAGAGGGGAAGAATAAGGGAAGAGAACAAATAGTTCTGTGTATGGTTTTTCTGAATAGGTGCATGTGTTATTTTTGCTCCCAGTAAATGGTGCAAACAGAAGATAGGAATGAGCAACTTCTCTGTGATGCTATGCAGGACTAACAGCAATAACAAACTATTGCTAGTAGGAATTTGAGGGAAAATTCTCATCTAGAAATGAGTTGCTTGGTAACTCTGGTTCAGTTATTGAAATCCTGATCCTCCTTCCCTTCCATTTGTTCTAATTACCTCCTCCCATCCCTGTAATGGGATTTATAATCTGTGGGTTGCCTTGTGTGGTGGTGGTGTTGTTCTGGGTTTTTAAATGTCATAACAGTGTAGTCGAATTTCCAAACTGAACCTAATGTTACAGCTTTTAAAAAAGAACTTGGAGACCACTTCTGTAATTTTCTGATTACTTGTCATGTGTTTATTGTAAGGAAAAACATTCAAGCAAGTATGAGTTAACTCAGCTATAGGCACCACACAGAAATGTCTTTGAATTTGTGCTCTGCTTAGGGAGATGACATCTGCACTCTTGAAGGCTTTACATCACCGGACAACCTGCAGCAAAACGAGACCAGACATGCTAAGTCTGTGTGTTTTGCTGTTAATTGCCACTGTACCTGTCTCAGAGTGGAGTATTTTTTCATTGCTTTCCAGCTGAATGTGTTTTTCCTGTGGTTCTGGCAGGATCTGCTGTCCATGTTTCATTATTTCATGCCTCCACATTCTAATTTGAAGTTCATTGTCCCCAGCCATGCCTGAAACAGCTCTGCTGTTTTCTCCCTTACAATTGCTTGGACAAATAATGATTTTTATCCCTCAGGTTTTCTTTGTTTGCAGCTTTTGTCTTGCCTGGAACAGAAGTCCAGTCAGTCTCATTTTCCAAGTTAATTTTGTAAGTCTCGTCAGTAGTTATGTCTCATTTTCAGTTTCCACTTCCCTCCACTTCCAGGAGAGCTTGAAAACATTCAGAGAAATATTTAAGCACTGATACCATTGGTTCATTCTTCCAAATTTACAGGTGCCCTGCATTTCATTTGGCACTTCAACCAAACCAATTTGTTTATGACCAAGAATCTCAAATTACGCAGAAGTTCTGTCAGCTGTTACATAAGCAGGAATTGGTACAATTATCTTTGACAAAACTAGGACCTACAGCAGTGCTCTGGCAGCTTTTTAAAGAAACCTTCAGCTTTACCAGGCAGTGCTTGAAATCTGAGGTTATCTCATAAGAAACGTTGAGAATAATGATCCCAGCTAATGATCCCAGCTAGTTTCTCCTCTGTCCAAGTCAAATAACATAGCAGAAGCAAGGCAATTAAAAAGATTTTTAAGAAACAAATCATGGTTATTTTCATAATGTGTTCTGTATAATCAATAAAACTGTGTTCTTATATGCTAATCTTTACCTGACCTGGAAGTCTATGAAATTTGAGTGATAAAATTACTTTAATCTGGCTCTGGTGTCTTACTGTGGGAGCTGAATTTTTTGCCTGTATGTCCCAAGAACACTGAACCACCTGTTTTCTGCTTGGATCAGGAGATCTTTTTGCAGTTTTGAAAGTTAAATTCCATTGAGTTTACATGTCTAAGCTGTGTTTTGAAAACAGTGATTTAAAAGGTACATTGTATCATTATAGAAACTACAATATGGTATAGTATTTTCTAATAATAGTAATCGTGGCTGTCAGTATTTATTTTTAGTTTATCTCTGTATTTCCTTAACTGTCTCTGTTTAAAGTAGTATCTGTCTTACACTGATTTCTCTAGCTTTTCCCTTTCCAGCGTTGATTCAAATGCCAGAGCATTAAACTTCTCTATTTTTTCCTCTCTTTTTTTTAAGGAATTGAAAACCAGTGGTGGCATGGTATTTTCAGAATGTCTTGTGCTGCATATTTCATACAAAAGATATGCTTTTGCATTCTAATTAGAAATTATTTGACTGCACTACACATAATTGTGTGTGACAGCATTCTGCTCTAGGAAAACTCTGTATTTAAAATAAAAATCTCTCCTAAACCCCCAAACAAAATATAACCTTGTGTTCCCTGTCTGTAAAATGGATTTCAAAGGCAGGTATGCTGCAGAGTGTCAAGGAGGGAATAGCAAACAGGTTAAAAATGATAAAGGATGTCCGTGCAGTGATTTAAGCAGACTATTTCTTTTATTTTTGCAGTAGTATTATTGACTCCACCGAGTATAGCCAGCCTCCAGGCTTCAGTGGCAGTTCTCAGGTAAGATTATATATATATATATTTTTATATGTATATATCTGCACAGAGGGGATGGGAGAGTGAGTGTGGAGACTGGGCAGGGTTGAGGTGCACCTTCATCCATCTCCAGAGTACTGGTCAGCTCGAGCCTTGAAAATGCTTTTAAGTGGTTGTATGGGCAACTGCAGCTGTAGGAGTGATTGTGCCCAGTTCTGTGGGAGACCTGGTGTAATGTGTTTAGACACCTGACTTTCTTCCTAAAGTTGACTCTTGCAGTAGAGGGGATGCAGTTTGATCTTCATCTCTCGGGGAAGGACTGGGGAAGGGAGGTAAACCCCTGACCTTTTGCATTGGCTTAAATAGCAGTAGATCAAACTTAACTTTCAAAACAAGCAAAAAAACCCTCCAGACACAGTTATGTTGTTTGTCCTCATCAGGCCTTACAAACCATTATAAATTCATCTAGAGGGTAGAAAGCTGCATTTAGAATGGAGCTGTTTGGCAGGCAGCCTCCAAACTGTCTGATCCGCAGGGCCTCAGAATTCCAAACAGCACTGCTGTAGTCTTGCAGCTTGGAGGGATTCAGCTGGGCTGGAAAGGTGACACTGACATCCAGCTCACAGTTCCAAAAAGGTTAAACAGTTTTCATTAGGGCAGATGGACTCTTGGGCACATTCCAGCTGTGCCTTGGTTGCTGTCTGGTGTTGGCAGACCATCCCTGGCACACACCAGCATCAAACTGGTAAATTAGCAGGTCACAGTGCTGTTGGATCTTATTTGATGTAAAGAAAAAAACCACATGGATTTTGAGTGGGTGCACATATATGTTTGCATGCAGGGTTTTGGGTTTGCAGCTATGTTAATTGGTAATTAGAAAATTCTGTCTATTAGTCTGTGGGAAAGTGCTTGTTGTTCCTGCTACTCTGGTCTTTGGAGGTTTTTGCTTGAACAGAGAATTGTAGTTTACCTCATTTCAGAGGGCAGGTGAAAAGTAGATGGGGGTTTTATGTTCAGGACTCTGATGTGCTACAGTGTATTTGTTCTCCACTGACATTACTTGTCTCAGTACTTCTATTTCAAAGCCAAAATTAATAGCATAGCTATCCTGCTGGTGAGCTCACAAAACAAACAGCCTAGACTTTCTAGTCATTCTGCATGACAGCCTTATTTATGTGAGAATAATCTTTTTTGTCCTCAAATGCGATTTCTTGTCCTCAAGAGTGCAAGATCTGTACTCTCAAGTACAAATTTTCAAATTAAACTTTAATATATGTTTGGATGGGGAGTTCAAAGAGAACTCTTGAAATTAAACACTTCTGTTCAAAGGTAGTCTAATTTCAGCAAAACTATAAAAATAGTTTTAAGAATATAAATTAAATTGTGAGGGTTTTCCCTAATTGTCAGTCATGGCAAAAATCATATACTGGGCACTGCTGGCAGTAAGAGTTATCTAGGATGGACAGCACAGCTTTCATTTCTCAATATAATTACTTTCTGCATTGCCTATAAACATATTGTTAGGGAAGAATTTATATACCACAAAGCTCTGGGACAGTTCTCTTCCAGAAGCCGATTTTCAGAAGTAAATAGTGGACAAGTCACTCAGGCCCTGGGGAATTCTGCACGTAGTATTTAATGGCAGTACCTTTTTTCTGCTAGAAATAAGGAGCTTATGTGCAGCTATGAAGCTTTTTCACAGTTTTTAGAGGACTCTTTAGAGTATCTGATGGAGTTCAGACAGTAAAATCATTCTTGATAACAGAGGAATCCAAACTAATATCCTCAACTAGGGCAACCACAGTAATTTTAGCCACTGAATAAAAATGGCTTGGGTATCTTTTCTCTCTTTCCTTATTTTTTCCTCTTGTTGCCCAGTATTGCTTAGGAAGTAGCCAGGGAGCAGCCTTCATAGAAACTGACCATCTGTTTTTTGGCAAAATGTGAGCAGATTGAAATGCTAGCTGGGGATGGTCTGGTGACAATGGATTAGTGCCCCTTGTGTGGTTCTCAGCACAGCTGGGTTGCCATGTGCCATGAGAGACCTGCTCCATGCTGATCTTCCTTGGGAGACCCAGCAGGCAAACACTCACATGACTGATTCCATCTCAGTATGGACTAGGATCTGGCAGAACAGGCTTGGGTTTGGGTTAAATCACTCATTGTGGCTCAGGCAGCTTGCCTGAACTTGAGACTGAAGCCATTGTTCTTTGCCTGAAGTTGTCTTGAGCCCAAATCACTACTGAGGGAGACTGGAGACGTTGGAGGCTGATGCACAAGTTTATAAGAAGAGGCTATAGAAGTGTTCTATTAAGCATTTTTTTAAAGATGTAAAATTTTAGAAAATGGTACTTGAAAAGGTATTGATGTCAGAGCACTTCCCAGTGTTGTGTGTTGAGGTTGGAGCTGCTTTTGAGATGAAACAAGCTGTGAAGACCATGGGTTGCTGTCACAAGCAAGTGTGAGCCACAGTGTCAGTATGTGGGAAGTAGTGACTTGGAGGTTTCACTGCTTGGGGTTTGCTTTTCTCCTAAAATGTTAGACTGCTTTTCATAGAGGTGCAAACAAAATTTGAGTGGGCTGTAAACTTACTTTGTTCTCCTTGGCTTGGTGGGTGGCTGTAATGAGGACAGGCTGTTCTCCTGCACGGATTGAGGAGGAATTGTACACTAAGTGTGTTTAGTTAGTGCCATTGAGTAGCATTACAGGCCTTGTACATGCTCAGGGACGTTGTTCATTTGGGAGCTTGATGTTCTTAAATCTTTTAAAATTTAGCTTTGAGGATGTGAGACTTCTTAAATAGAAACTAAAGCAAGGAGCTCTTTGTGTTTCTTATGTAGTAGAGGGTTTCATTTCTTTTCCTCACTCGTGATTAAAATGGTAAGTACTGCATTTTCTGTGTTTGCTGCAGGAGGAAAGATTACTTATGTAGTTTAAATCCTTTGCTCCTACGTCTCACTATTGCTGTTTGGGTAGGTTGGGAAATGGCTTTAATGATGAGCTTCATGAACTTCTTTTCAATTAACCTTTGAACTTCATGCTGTCTTTTGCTTCTCTTTTTATTTGCTTCGTTTAACAGAGAGTTACTGAGTTGCTTCAAAAGAAGTAATTCAGTAACTAACTCATTAAAATAAACACCTCCTTCTCTTTTAATGAGCTGGCTGCCAAGGATCTGGGAAGTGTTTGTTGTACAGTGTGTTTGATTTGTGAAGCTGGAAGTTGGCCTATGCTGTCTGTCTGTATAAATGCAAGACAGGACTCCCCAAGGGTTGGGATTGCCTATCCTGTGTGTGTGGCCAAAATCACTAAATTTGCTAAGGTTCAGGAAACAAAAACTGTCTGAAAGCAGGGATTTGTTTTTGTTACATTAACGGGTGCAACATGAGGCCCTAAGAAATAACTACTGACAGTGCCAAGATTCTTCATTTATTGTCATTTTACACTTCTAAACTATGGTATCTATTGTATAATTGTTTATAATTGGGTAAAATCTATCAAAGCGAAAGGCCTGGCTTTTAACTTTGTGAAGTGTTCTCCCTTCTCCACTCAGACCAAAAAGCAGCCGTGGTATAACAGCACGCTCGCCTCGCGACGCAAGCGCCTCACAGCTCATTTTGAGGATCTAGAGCAGTGCTATTTTTCCACCAGGATGACTCGTGTCTCGGGTGAGTTCTTGCGTGATGTTCCACTTCTGATGCCAGGTACCTCTTGCAGAAAAGCTTTGCTTTTGAGAGAGCAGCTTTCACTTCTTCCTTGCATGGGAATGTGGCTGTATGTGTTTGTGTTACTCAGATCATCCCATTTTGCTATTCTGGACCAACCTTTGAAGTTGTTAAATTTGAAAAACTTAATCCTGTCACTGTGGAGGGGCACATGTATTGCTTTGTAATTCCTTACTGTGAAAAGCAACACCCACAATAAACAATTTCTCTGGTGCCTGTTCTGAAGATGAAAATGCCTGAAAGCAGTGGTTGTCTTTCCACTAGATGTGGTACAAACCCAATACTTAAAAACATTGCTATTGAAATGGTGCAGAGGTATAAACATAAATGGATACATTCTGCTGTATTTAGCATGCAAGAGGACACTTGGAGGTTATCCTTTGTTGTCTAGATTATGTCGTGGTTAACAAATGGCTTGGACTACAGAAGCCGAGTGTGCAGCCGTGCTGTTGTCCCATGGGGCACACCTTAGATTTAAGGCTTGTTTTGTAGAATTAGAAGCTGTTTTCAAAATTGCCTGGATTGCCTCATTCATAATTGAGTAACAGTGTGACATGAGCTAGCGTAATTGTTGCCTAGTGGATGCATTGGTCTTAATTACACACAAGATTCTCTTAAGAAATGAGAGGTTCAAATAACCATGTCTTGAGGGCGAGAGGGGTTGTTCTGTAGCCCCTCTGGAGAAGAAACCAGCTTGGCAAAAAAAGCTTCAGGCAGTGGACTGTGGCAGGCAAGAGCTTTGCAGTATGAAGCTTTGAGCTGCAGCCCATATAGAGTGTGACAGACTGCAAGGAAAGCAGCCAGCCCTCAGGGGGTGGGAGACACCCCTTAGGGATGAGAGGAAACCAGACACAGGTTGCTGCAGTGAAGCATCTACCTTGGAGAGCAAGGATCAGCCTCCTAAGGAACAGATCAGCTGAATTGCTGGGGTAGAAACCTGTGCTTTTTTCTTCTCCATGAATTTAGTTTTAGTTCCCTTAAAATAAGTAAATAAAAAGTAATTTAAAAAATAAATTAATGAATGGCTCCAAATATAAAGGCTGCATCATGTCTTAGGGCCACTCACTCTTAGAAATATTGACATCTTCCACCTGCTTCAGAGCACAGACTGATTCAGTTCTCATTGAGCACAACAAAATGACTTTAAGAAGGAATGCAGCACGTTGGGAAGTTACTTTGGTATCTGAAAGACTGGAGAAGCCCATTGCATGTGTCCAGCCAGATCCCTGTGAAGTGCCAGCAGGTGCTTTGCAAAATGCAGGTCTTCACAGATCACACTGAGATGTTTTCATGCAGTGCTATCTTGGTGATGCACAACTGTGTTTATATAAAAATAAAACTTATTAACCAAGGATAACAAATGGGGCTCTTCCCAGCATTCCCTTGTAGGAGGCATCTTTCTTCATAATTGGAACTATAAATATGAATGCAGTGAAACTGGTTTTTTGTATTCATATATGTCAGTTGCACTGAGAGCGGAGGATTTGCAAGCGCTGTTTTTCTCCTAAATAAGGGATAACCTATGATACTTGATTATGTTTTCCTCTCCTAAGTCATTCCTGCATTTTGACACATTTTAAAAAGGATTTAATGTGGATTTAAGGCTTCTTGCAAGAAGTGCCTCTGACTGTTCGAGTAGGGAGTGGAGACATAATATTACTGTAATTATTAAATGGCCTTGCACTTTGATGGGGAAAATGTCTTGAGAAATAATATTCAGTTTTCCAGGCACATACAGAGAATAAATTATAGGAGGACTGTGTGCTTGATCTCTAAATGAGGGAAATGGAAGGGTAGCAGCTATTTGTCCCTCTCACAGTGCTGAAGGAGAAAACAGTCTTTGAAAAACACTGACTGATGTTTGTGTTGCTTCTCAAGCTGTTTCCTGTAGCGGTCAGGTGCTGATGATGTTAATTTAGAGCAGCACTTTGTTCATTTTGCCCCTTTTCATCCCTTTGACATGGATAATGTATATGCTAGTACCCCTCAGCATGCTAATTACTAGCCTTCACTGTTCCTTTATATGATCAAACATTAAGCAGTCCATATAAGGGACACTTCAAAATACCTTGTAAGCGTAGAGATAATCATTTCTGATGGCAAGGAATTACCAGAGTGCAGAAATTATTATTCTTTTTGTTTTTCCACAAGAAATCACAGCTGGACTTTGCTTTTATAGACCAACCTCTCTTTTTACACCCTGGTATTTCCAAGCCTTCCTAATAAGTGGATCTTGTTATTTCCTTATGCTGCTGATAAAGCTAACTTAAACTAGTGGTAGAATTTGATCTCTGTTGTGTGTGTGGGTGGTTTCTCTGCTGCTGCAGTGGGTGCTGGGGTGGAACAGGAGACAAGGTGTGCAGTACCTATAAACCAGCAGTGTGAACTGTAGTTCCCCTAAAATGCACTGGTACAGAAAGAAAGTGAGGGTGGAAGCATTAGAAGAGGAGTATGAGAATTGCTGCAAATTTGGGGGGTCATTATGAAGCCTGAAGGTGCTGCCTAATGTTTGCCTGTGATTGTGTTGGGAACCCACATTTGCCTATGAGGCATTGCCATACGGTAGGAATTTTTCCTTATATAGAAAACACTGAAATTTAAAATGGTTTAAATAGAATTATGTTCCTACCAAGAAAAGTTGGGACTTCTGAGAATTCAGTGAATGACTTTCAACCATCTACACTGCAATTTACTTTTAGCTTTTGTAGTAAACTGTTCCATTTCCCACAGAATATTTATCATTATTCAAACTGGCTCAATTTCACCTTGTCTGTTGAAGGTCATAATTTTCACAAAACTTTTAGTACAGGGAGCCTTCTGGTTTTATGTTTGTCTTCCTTCTCCAGCCCTGAAATGATTCTCCCTTAGCTCTGTTGCTTTTGGAATAACAAGAGAAGTATTTTTTACTAAAAGTATTTTGAATCTAATTGACACCAAATGTAGACATACCAGAACAGGAAAAGGAATATACTTCCATCCCTGTTGAAAACTAGATGTACTTTGCAGTGCATTTTAATATGCTTACAAGTTTTCTGTTAATAATCTGTATGGCCCGCAGGCTCTGAGTGTGGTTAAAATAAATGAGCTTACAGGAATGTTGTATTTGACTTCTAGGCAGATTCTTAGCATAGTAGGTTCACCCAGCACTGCAGTGGAAAGACTTCATTAGTGCTCTGAAAAGCTCATAATGCCTTCAGAGAATGCTGGAGATGAGAGAGCCTGGTTTTGACCAAGAATCCTCCCCAAATAACAAGCATAGGTAGCGTCACGTGGACACATACATCTTAAATTTTTTGTTTACTGTTGAGTTTACCTTACTCTGTTTCTGCCTCCTCCAATGCCACTGCCTCTTCCTAGATGACAGCAGAACCACCAGCCAGCTGGATGAGTTTCAGGAGTGTCTGTCCAAGTTCACGCGCTACAATTCTGTCCGACCGCTGGCAACGCTGTCCTACGCTAGTGACCTCTACAATGGCTCCAGCATAGTATCCAGGTAGGAGCACTGTGCTTCTGACAGCAGATCCTGTGGAGATGGGCTGCTGAGGCTGAGTTAATAACCCATATTAAGCAAGTTATTGTTGGTACATATGCTGCATGTAGCAGTTGCTTCCCAAAAATAGTTTTGTCAATGCATGACTGTTTGTGATAATTTTGTGACTGTCATTGAGCTGTGAAAGCACTCAGTACCTCAGTAGGACTTTTTATTCCTGTTGGTGTTGGTCCAGGCCAAATCCAGAACCTTTGAGGTGCCAATATCAACAGCTGTTGTACAAAGGCTGTTGTCTTCATCTTAGTTGTGTTGTAAATGATGCAGTTATAGCATTTTAATCATCAGCCATCTTCTTTGGTAGTCTTAAGAATCTGTGGTGGTTTTACATTTTGTTGGTAGATCCAGTCACAGTGGCGAATATTAAAAAGCTGAGTTGTTTTTAGCTGTGATTGCTTGAAGTCCTAGGCTTTGGAAGCTGTAGTGCTGAATGTTAAGTGAGGAGGTCGTGGTAAAGCCACTGCAACAGTTCATTCTTGCCAGCAATTCCTGTGTATCCCAGCTGTGCAGGGTGGTCCATGTCCTGTGTACTGCTGCAGAAGCTCATCAGAGCCTCCTGTGGATCAGTTTTGACACCAAACTGGTGAAATACCTTTGGCTGTCTTTCAGCAGAATTGGTTTCTTCTAGTTGAGGTCCATGAACCAGCTCCCTTAGGGATCAGGCTATAAGAGAGGACATGAAGAGGCTGGGAATTGCCACAGCACTGACCTTAAACTGGTGTCTCCCTACCCTGGCAGAAATGCTTATTTGTGGCAGTTTGCCTTTGGAGCTCCTTGGGGTGGAAAAAATGATGGAAATGGTAGCTGGAAAATCTTTATTGCAAGGCATATGTGCAGGACCTGTTCAAGCTTCTTGCAAGCACATTTCACTAATTTGAATGTTTGCTCACAGCAGTCTCTTGAGAGAGTAGTATCATCCCTGTTTTATATATCGGGAGAGAAAATCCAAAGTGAGGTCTTGGAAAAAAACATGTTGACAAGATAGATTAAACTTGTGTTTTCTGACTTTTCATCTTACAAAGGAGCCACACGGAGAGTGACAGAGAGCTTGAATGTTTGGGGAGGGACCCCAACAAATCTGCACTGTGTGAAGAAATTGGAAGCCTGTGTAGCACAGATTTTGTTTTAAAGTAGCATTGATTCCTTAACTCCTGCAATATGTAGCAGGAATGTGTAATGTCCGACTTAGCCAGAGGTCAGAGCACAGTAATCAGGGATCTGACGTATATTTAACCTGCACTGATTGGGTTCACACCAGCTGCAATGAAATGCAGATGGGAATCTCACTGCAATGTAGACAAACTTTCTCAACCACCAGCTTTCAGCATGGATTGGATTTTGCTCCTTTGCCCTTCCTTTTCCTTGACATTCTGCAAGAGCAGCATTTTTGTGGTATTTGGTTAGAAAATGCTGGAAGGATAGTAAATCACGCTCCTGTTTGGAGGCATTCTGATTCTTGGGTGAAATAAATGTTTGAAAAGTATGTGTGTTACTGTTAGAATGAAGATACAGCGAGGCCTTCTTCCAAGCCAGTCCTAGAATTGGTAATTAAATGCTTTTTACTGAAAAATAACCTGGTTTCCAAGTCAATGTTCTCCCTTGCTCATGCTTTTTATCAAAGCATTTGAGAAATTTTTAGGATTTTAGCATGTAGGCTGAGTAAGAGAGTTCACATCTGAGCCTGTCCTTAAGTGCTTTGGTAAAGTAGCTTTGCTGAATGTGCTGCTGCTGTTATTCTTGTTGGCTTTTGGCTACTCAAACAGTTCCTTCAAAGTCAGAATTTGTTAATCAAGAATTTGCACTTAGTATGTTTTGGCCAACACAGTCCGGTGTTCACCTTTTTTTTCTCTTTTTAACTGATTGTCTCAAGTTCAGAGAGTCTATGAAACTAAATAAGAGCAGTATTTGGGTATTGACAGATGAGCCAAAGTAGGGTACCTCAGAAGTGAAATTGTTCTTTTAAAGTGCTGTGAAAAATGTTACTGTTTATTTGGTCCACTACACTGGTGTTTAAAGGTTTTCCTGGGCATGCAGGAAGAAACAGTGATGAAATGGCAGAAGGTCTTGGTGTTCAGCTGTTGCTGTTGAGACAAATGGATTTAAATACATTAGAGTTCATACAAGACTAATACATAAGAAGTCTTAATAAAATTTTTAGGAAGTATTTTGAAGGGATATTTTAAGTGTACTTAGGAATAAAAGTAGAACTGACCAGAAGTTAAACTACTTGCACTTAAGTTTGCTTGGGGTTTTTTGTTGGGTTTTTTTTTTTTTTTAAAAATAAGCTGCTGTTACAGATGGATAGAATACAAGAGTGTTTGGTTTGATTGCTTTAACCCTACATGAAGTTCACAGACTGGACTCCAAAAGAACAGCCTTTTAAGATGTATTACCTTTTGGTTCACAAAGGAGAAAGATGTAAATGTTCCTTATCTGCAAAACATTGATGTTTAGAAGTGAAATAAAATTGAGTTTATGCTAACAGGGTGAAAAATGTAATTAGAGACTCTGTACAAATAGGCTGAAAAATTCCTGGAGCTGGGTAGCCTCCTGAGAGCCTTGTGGTAAGAATGTTTATGGATATCTGGACTTATTGTGGACTAATAAAGTACTGTAAACATATGTATATTGTGTTACTAAAAAAATCCTGATTAAAAGTTTAGGAACGTTCCAGTTGCCTTCTGGAGTGAGGAGACAAACCAGGAAAATTTTAACCCTTTTTCCTTTATTTTCTTCAAGAATAACAGATTATCAAGAAAAATGTTCAGGGAAAGCATTTGAGGCTTTGCTATTGCAGGTTATTTAGTTTTTCTGTAACATCAAGAGGACTTCAGCATGCTTGCAGTATCAATGTGCATGTATCTCAATATGCTAAATGGCTTTTTAATACACTCACTGCTCTTAAGTACAAAATATTTACACAGTTTTCACAAGTATATTAAATTTTGGTAGAATTGGGCCAAGGAATAAATTTTCCATTTCTTATCCCTCCAGACAGAGCAGTTGTCAGAGCTTAACTTTCCTTCTCTCTGCTGGCAATGGCAGTAAATGTAAAGTCTCTCTTTTAAAGATGAGTCTGTAAACTGCTGCGTTAGCATTACAATGATTTATGGAGAAAATTGCTTTACCACTGTCAGAGGCCTTCAGAGAATAATGTGGCAGTCTTTCATATTTGAGAAAAAGAACAGGGAAGTCCAAGAAATGTACTACAACAAGCTGTTTCTCTGAAATCTGGGTATCAGAAAGCTGGTTCTCTCTGCTCCATGAATCCCAGCTCTGGGAACATGAGTAGGCTCTAAAGTTTGGGGGCTTTGTGTGGATTTTTGTCATTGGCTCAGACTTCAAATTCTTTTAGATTAGTTTACCATTTCTCTGAAAGATCTTAAAGTGACATTTAAAAGGTTTTGGATAGCTGACATTAACTGTATCTAGAGGCTCAGTGATTTACAGAGAGGGAAATAAATAACTTGTGGTTTTGACTGCAGAAGCCTTAGTCAACTTATCTGGTGAATCATGATCCAGTGTTCAAAAACTGGATCTCACCTTTGGTATCCATTATATATTTTTCATTGCTTGCTCATTATCCATTACTGCTAAGTAATGAATGAGATGTGAAGAGAGATCTCTTAGCACCCTGACAGTATGATTAAGTTCGTTTCAAGATTGCATTTTTGTTTGTGTTCACCCTTTCAGTAACATGACCTGAAATCCTTCAAAGGTGAGCTTAAAAGAAAAAAATCCATTATGAGTGAGTTTTTCATGTATTCATTGAACTGTTTAATTTTTCTGTTCCCCTTTTTACTTTGCATTACAATTATTTGTCCATATAAATTCTCAGATCCAGACTTCACAAGATACCTTTTAGTTCTATATCCACCATAACATTTCCTTTTTTTTTTTTT
>VZRX01004653.1:188210-246474 GCA_013398075.1 Notiomystis cincta
ATTTTATAAGTGCTTGGGCTGGCTAGAATTACATGAGCCATTTTATTAGGTTTGTGACCAACACTGCTTCTTTATCTTGGAAGTAAAGTTGAATGAATGAAATGGAAGTGGGTTTATCCTTTACAGGATTATGTTTGAGTACAGTAGATGCTGCTCCTTGAGAAGATGAGGAAGGCTGGATTTTTCTTATAGCCTGTTAAGTAAACCATTTTTTAATGCACTCTTATTTACAAGTGGTAGCTCAAAACTGTGGATGAATCTGTCTTATTTGAACTGTTCCCAAAAGTAGAAGGGAGAGAGAAAAGCTTGGATAAAGAGACTTAAATTGGAGAATTACCAAGGAAACTTCAAGTAGGTTCAGGGAATTATACTTCAAGTTTGTGCTTCTTCTGTCGTTCTCCTGCCTTCCTTTATCTGAAATTTTGGCTTATAGATTAGGCATTGTCTGGGGCTGAAATGGGATTTGTGTTTAATTAGAGCAGTGTGAAGGACAGAGCCTTTCCCTTACTTCCCCATCTTTCTCTGGAGTGCTGAACTGATCCATTTCCTGGTACATGATTGTGGTCTGGGTCCCTGGAGTAGAAGCTAAATGTGACTTGTACCCAGCAAAAGGGTTGTACAAGGGTCAGTTCTGAGCTCTGAATTCAGAGTCTGGGGACACTCATAATGTACCCCCCCAAGTCCCCAGGAAGAACTGCTGGTACCAGGAAGGACTGACACCAGAAAAGAACTTATTTGCTCTTATCTCCAGTCTTGACCTGGAAAGTAAACCTTCTGGTGACCATGGTCAGATACTGCAGTGAGTTTCATCTTTCATCAGCATAAGGGCTAAAACTTAACTTGAAATTGGGAAGTTAATGAATGGCAGTGGCATGGCTGCCAGTGGGACCTAATTTTTTTCCTACTAATTTCAGACTGTTTGGTAGTAGGAAAATCTTTTTCCCATTAAGCTCTCTTAGTACTTCAAACTGTCTTCATCTGCAGACAATTAGATAAGAATTTTTAGTTGAAGTTCAACTTCATGAATTTTCATAAGTGGTCTATTAAAAGTATTGAGCAGTCTTTTGATGAATTTGGGAATTGTCTTTTAAACAAAACATTTTAAATAGTGATTGTTCTTCAGGTTTTTTCTTGTTTTTCCTTTAATATCTTGAAGGATCTATATGCAGTTTATGCAAGGAGTTTCCATATCTTGCAGCATGGGGTAATCCTGTTTTGGAGTAGGCTTCCCAAAGGGATGGTGCCAGCTCCATTGTCAGAGTTATTCAAGAACAGGCTGGAAAAAGCACTGAGTAACCTGATCTGATCAAAGTGCTGCTCCTGCTCTCACCAGGTCTAGAGACCTCAAAGTCTTGGAGACTGTACTTGTGATAAAGCTACATGATGAGATCATTAGAAATGTCACATTTTGCCCTCACTTTCTACTGAGCATCTTCCTCTGGCCTTAGGTTTTAAGAAGAAGGAACTTAAGGAGGAACTCTGGATGTGGCTTTGACATGTGTAGTGCAAAGGGTGTTTCACTTCCTACAAACTTTGGGATCACTGCTTACAATTTGAAAAAGATTGTATTTTTATTACATATAAGACTGGTTTTCTTTTGAAGAGAAGTTTTGTGACAGTGCAGGAACTCAAAATGGATACTGTAGTGTCAGGAATGTACTTTGAGAGATCAGTATTCAGGGTTAGGAGGATGGCCTTTTTCAACCGAGAGGTGAAACAACACATACTTTCAAGATAATATTAATATAGGAGGCTATGTAAAAGTTGGTCTTTATTTGGAGGCCTCCAGGGGCACTCATGGAGAATGTCCTCGAAAGCCTGCCCAAACAGGGTGAATACAGTTCTTATGAGTTTAGCAAATTAGCATAATTGACAGAAAAGCTCCAATTAGGAGGACAAGTGGTGATGCTGTTCCCTCCCAGGTCAAGCCCCTTCTCTGGAGCCCTCCCCCACCTTGGTACTAGCTGTACTTTGGTTATGAAAATGTATCTCTAAGGTTGTTCTCAACCTTGGTAGCCAGGAAGAACCAAGGTAGCATAGGGGCCCTGGAATTTGTTTTGTCTTTCTGCCTGCAGAAGGGGCATGGAAAATTACTGGGAAAACTAGCCACTAATACAATAGGCTACAGAGCTACAAATATATGTGCAAAGAATACAGAGAACATAGAAGAAAAAGAAAAGCAAGAACCAAAACAGCATCATTACCATGTGGAAATTGCCTTGCATCATTGCATCCACCCCTCCTGATTGCTCAGGATGAAAATGTTTTCAGTGAGGCTGGAGGTAGCTGCCCTTTTGTTCCTTGTGATGTTCATGTGGTAATGGATGGCAGCAGTGCTGTGTCCTGGCCTCAACAGCTGGACAGGAAAGCCATGAAAGCTGTGGTTCCAGCATCTTGAGGCACACAATTCACATTCAGACAGTGTTTATAAAAGTCAAAGATGGATTTCATTTAATCCCCCCCAATTTTATAGCTTTCGTTTGATGTTGGTGTTGATACAGTGAATTCTTGTTTCTGCTTGAAGACACAAACCTGTTATTAATAGGACAGGGATTTCTGTAGCTTATTACATTATTCTTTTAATTTTCTAGCCATAATTTTTATAAATGCCTGAATTTTATAGGAGCTAATGATCTGAAAAGCATTAGCATGCCTTTGGATTTTTTTGTTTGTTCCTGGCCAACTAGAGAAGTTAGCCTGTTAAATGGTAGGTAGATGAAAAAATAAAATAAAGGTAGTGTGTTAAAGCATGCAGAGATGTATGGTGCGGGCTTAAATGATCCTGAGAATAAACCTTACAAGCAACTCAGCCTGGAGAAGAGCTTGAGCTCATGATTATTAATATATCATCGTTTGCCTTAATAAATACAGTTTCCAAGTCATGTTTGGGATTTATGTGCCGCATAGTTGTTTCATAGTATAAGGTAATAAATAACACAGAATAAGCTATGAAGTGATATTTATGTTCTCACAGGATTATATACAAGTATGTGCATACATTTGTGCAAGTGAAGTCAGAACAACTTCTCTATGAGACTGGAATTAAGGGTGTATATAAACCATGCTTTAGAAAAAGTAAAGAAGGATAGCATTGAAAATACTGATGAAATATGATTCAAAATGCCATCAAAACAAATCTCATGAAAGAATTTTGTCAGCTGGATGAAAAATGCTTCAAATGATGCTTTAACCTTGTTCTGTCATTACCAGGCAGCAGGATCATTGCAGTTAATTGCTCAAGCCCATCCTCTGGCTGTTTGGAGAGGCTCATCTGTGGTCTATGGGCTTGATAGTTAGGAAGGCTGGTGCCCTGACTCATGGTGCCTGTTGGATTGAGCTGAGTTGTCTAAAGAGGTTACTGTCTCCAGCTGTCCCTCCTGATTCTCTGCAGGGTGTCTGGCAGAAGAACTGATGGCAGAGTCAGGAAAATGCAGAGGCTTGAGTTACTGAAGTGCTGGGCTTGGGTGGTGATTTGTCCTATGAAATGGGACCTCTGGCAGTGTGGTCAGCTGGAGACAAACATCCTCAGCTGCTGCTGCCAAATCATGGAGGAAGCAGGAATTGGAGCCTGCAGACAGACTGCACTGTTTAAAATCTCAGTATTGATGGAGATCTCTCTTTCAGATCTATTTGTTCCCCTGCCTCATCAGCTCTGTCAACAGTTGCTGTGCTCAGTTTTGGAGAAACTAAATCCTTGTTGGTGTAGTAACAAAAGGATGGCTTGGAAACAAGCTTTTAAATGGCTTTATATTTAGAAGGCACTTCAGTACCTACCACAACTGAGTAGGAGTAGGAGTTCCTTCCTACTTAGTGGTGTAATCCTGATAAGATGGTGCTGTTGTTCAGACCACCCTACAGGTTGTCGTGGAGCAGGGTTTCCTCCCTCAAACCTCAGCTTGGGTAGAGGCTGCTATGTCCTGTTCCACCTGAACGTCAAGAACTTCTTTCCAGTGCAGCGACTGAGCACTGGGACAGATGGCCCAGAGAGGGGGTAGAGTCTTCCTCACTGAGATATTCCAAAAACATCTGGGTGCAGCCTGTGCCATGTGCTCTGGGATGATCCTGCTGGAGCAGGGACATGGGACCAGATGACCCACTGTGGTGGTTTCCAGCCTTATCCACTGAGTGATTCTATACTGAATCTAAACTGATTCTACACTTCCCAAACTTGAAGGCAGATGAGAATGTTTGGATAGTTGTAACCTCTTCCACCTTAGTATTTGAAAATGTTGACTCTGTGCTGTGGCTGCTGTCAGAGCTGTTCATAACCCGCTGTGTATCAGCCCAGCTGGGTGAAATGGCACCTCCTGGGTTTCAAATATAGATACAGGTTGCCCAAAATACTGCATCAGGCAGACTGATCATTTGGCTTGAATTTTAAATAGTGTCATAAGGAACCCTCTGCATTTAACTGTTGGCATTTTTAGTTAAATTTCTCCTACTCCAGCTTATTTAAAAGGGTGTTTGTGGAAAAACTGAATCTAATCCTCATTAAGTTGCACAGTAGTTGTTTGCAGCAGCTTTGGCTCATTGTACTTGTGGGGATCTGGCAGAGAAACCCTGGGATTGTCGTCATCTCTTCAACATGCAGAAGAGCATCGCCCAGCAGCAGAGTGGCTTTTTATCAATACACTTTCTATTTGGTTGCTTGCAGAATTCAGCAGTTCCCTATAGGTTTTCTCATCATTAGTGCTAATTAAACCAAGTTCCCCTGAATACATGTATGGAAAAAACCTTATGCAGCAGAAGAGGATGTCTCTAGCTCTCATCTTGTAGCCAAGACTGGGACTCTGCTCCTGCTTTCTGGGAGATTTTGGGTTGTAGTTAGAGGAGTTTAGGTTCATGTTAACTTCTCTGCAAAGTAGCATGATTCTGAAAACTGAGCTATTGCAAGGAGGCCAATTAATCTCACAGCACAGTATATGCTCTCATTGGGTTTGAAAAAAGAACGACTCTGTTTTATCTAGAGATGACAAAGCATGAAAGTAGCTCTGTTGGGTTTGATTTCCAAGCTGTGAGATGGATCTAAGCCCACCAAATCTCGATTCAGGTTTAATATTCTGCTTTAAACAACCTCTTTATGGAATGGGAGTATTATGAAGTGGTCTCTGTTAGAACTGATGGCATTTCATTACACTTAAAAGGATTTTTATAAGCAAGAAGTGGGCCTGGAACTAGGTGTAATGACATTACTTTGTTAATGTGGTACCTTTTTATGCCTTTCTTCAAACAAAGCAGAACAGCCCTCCAGGCTACTGTGCCTGTAAGAAAGATCCTGAAAGTATGACTGCAGCATAGCTGGTGCAGTGATGTCTTTCCAAGGGAGCCTGAAACTGAGCACTGTCCTTCCCTGTGCAGTGTAAGCTTTGATGAGTTAATGGGACACCCTTCCCAGTCTGTTTCCCAGATGGCAGGGGGGAAGTTAATTAACACACAGAGCTGACTTTCTAGTCTCTTTATGTTTCAAATAGAGGTTTGGAGCCTGGAGGAGGAGAGGTGATGGGAAGAGTACCATGGGTGCATTCAGTAACTGCTGGTGCTGCTGGAGCTGGGATATTCCAGACAACTCCGAGGAATGGGATCAGCCTGAAATAGCTTGGGGTCCTCTGTCCCAGGGTTTCTGTTAGATGTCCATTAGAGTTGAATCTGATCTACTGAGAGTAGCTAAGATGACTTCACCCTTGATGAGAGGACAAATCTGGCAAATTTCCAGTGATCTGAAGGTCACATCTAACCTAAGGCAATGTGATTCTCAGGAATAAGTGTTTGCTCTCTGATAGAATGACTTTGAGTGGTAATCTCATTTATACATTTAACTTTATCCAAATAGCAGTTTATAGAGAATTGAGGTTTAAGTGGTCATTTCTGACTGGAGATTGCAACAACCTGTCTGGGATCATGAGATGCTTGCTCAGTTTATATTTTGGAAAACATTTGGCAGCCTGGGAGTTTGAATCAAGAAATACATTCTACAGTGGTGGTCTGTCCTTGTCCCTGTGGCACAGATTAAGGACTCAGAAATGAAAGCAGTGACCTTACTTAGGTGCTGCTTTGGAGTAAGAAGTAACTAATGGAACTGCTGCTTTATTAAAGAGAAAAACCTCAGTGGTTTTTTATTTCAGCCACTCACAGCTTTAGCAAAACAGTCTTTTGATACTGAAGCGTCATATACTTTGTCTCAGTAGCTTTTGTTTTCATTTAGGCTTTGAGCTGACAGAACACAAAATCTGAGTGCTTTACTGCAGCTTCCTATGCCTGAATATAGCTTTGTTTTTAAAAACCCACATATTAGTATGCTAGTGCATTCTTAGTGACACTAATTACTTTGCCTTAAAATACCAGTGTGTGGTAAAAAGTCTCTCAGGTGTGTGATATTAATATCAATTTCTGTATTGGTCCCAAGTGCTTAACAGTCTGCACTGGTGCCCATGGTGTTGGACTGCAACCTAAATGTCTAATCTTTGGCATTAATGCCTCAAAGTTAGCATTGGAAAGAGATAGCCAGGCTTGGGATTGTTAGAAGTGACAGGATACCCCTTGGAGGCCATGGAGTGGAAGCAGAATAAGAAAGACTTTAAGGAAATTGAGTGAAGAGCAAAAGCTGCTGCTGGCATCTCTCCTCACCAGTTAAGTCCTAGTAATATATCCATGTTGCCATTAAGTGTGGGACTCCACAGAAAGACAGGAGTAGATGTTAGAGACACAGAAATGGAAACAGCACTAGGCTGGGGAGAAATAGAACTGAAAGGCTTTAGTATATTCAGGGAGGAAAATACATTGTATGTGTTTGTCTGTATATATATCTGTATAGATATATAGATACAGTTCCATGAGAGAGACTGAATCATCTACTTTGTAGGAAGGGCAATTCCCACAGTCACAGATCTTGGCAACAAGTCAGGGCCGAGGCATTTTTGGTTGTAGTTGCAATTGTAGACTGTGTGTATGGAAAGGGGAGAGGAGCAGTTGGCTGAAGACCTGTAGCTGTAGCTGGTGATGCAGTCAAAGGCGAATGCATGTGGATGCAGCCCTGCTTTCTCCTGTTTTCAAACAGTAGATACAGTACATATCTGTTAATATCTGGTATGAACCAGTTGTACATGGATTACTCTTGTCAGGTTCACTCTACCACCAGTTACTTCTGTAGGAGTTACTACCTGGAACGTGTGTGTGGTTCTTAAAAGTGTAACTGGGAGGGAGGAAACCCTCATCTGTCCCAAATCAAATCTTCTGGCAAGTACCTCCTAGCTGTAGTGTGACTTCTTGAACACCAGTCTTGCTGTTGCCTTGCTCATAACCCTTATGGTGAGGCAGCTGCTCCATTCCTTTAATCAATTTAGTTGCCCATCTGTATGTATTCCCTAACTCCAGCACATCCTCCGGGGATGTGGAGAACAACTGCACACAGCAGCAGGATGCAAATGTAGTAAGGCTTTACACAATGGCAGAGCTGCTAAATACTCATTCTTTACTCTTTCCCTGCTGCTCTATACTCAACACCAAAGCAGGCTTCCAGGCATGTTTCAGAAGCAATTTATTTCATAATTCTATTTGTTAGCTATGAGTGTTCTCCAAGGTCATAGGTTTTACTATTAAAATAAAGCAATTGATTTATAATCTCACAGATCGGGAATTAAGATAAGCAGTGGAGAAAGCAGAACCCTTGAGGATGTACTTACTTTGTAGCAGTTCTTAGTGGTATTTCCATAAGATGTTGGTTGTCAACTTCTTAGGGGAAAGAAAACAGTGATTTGGGAATGGGAAATGTCTCTCTTCTATTTTCTCTAGAACAAAACCATCATATCCTTTCAGTTTGATTTCTGTAAGTAATTCTGTGGCATATTTATAAAGCTTTTTCAAATACCCAGCAGTTCTTGTGTCCCCAAAAGATTCCTTATAGAAATTTGGTTAGTCTTTGTTGGTCAGAAATGTGGAGTTTAAAAATAGGCTTAAAAAAAAAGGAGCAATTGGTAACTGTTTTTAACAAGTACATCTTTGAGGAGCAAGGACCACTGCTGGTCCAAAAGGTAATTTCACTGGGGGGTTTAATTATTTTCTATTATTCTCTTCCATGTTGATACTGTGCTAATGAGAAATTCACTTGGACTGTGAAAATATATCACCTGAAAAGCAGAACGTTGTCTTTCTGAGCTGGCACTTATGAGTCTTTTGACAAGACAAAACAAAACTTAAATTCTCTGGTGAGTTTTAATATAGATAAGCTTGTGAATAAGCAAGTGCTTACATTGACACAAAGACTTCAAGCACCAAGTGACAGGAATACCCATGAGCTAGTTAAATGCAAATAGGGCTTGCATAATACTAAGTGTATTTAAAAGACTTGCAGGAAAAAGCATAAAAATAATGGTTGCTGTGCAAGTAGGCTGTTTGTCCTAATGCTGATTAGTCCAGGCATAAGCAGAGCTTTGCAAATATTAGGAACAGTTTTATATGGAATATAATCCGCTTGATTAGGTACTTAGATTGTTCCTATTTTTATTTGTAAATCACTGATGAAGAGCTGACTGGCAGAAAGTGAGAACACTGGCTGTCCCAGGACTGAGCACAGGTGATGGGAGGCCAAGGTGCAGGTGTCTGTTGGTCTGCACTGGTAGCGGTTTATTTCTGCATTCTTTTTCTCCCTGCGGTGTCTTTGAAGGTGTTTGAAGGTCACAGGTCTGACAATTCCATTGCTTAAGGCTTTTTAAAAAAAATTTTAATTATATGTTAACTTTTATGGGCATATTGAAATGCTTATTTGTTATGTCTACACCATGTCTCTATTTAAAAAAAAAAAAAAAAAAATAATGCTAGAGAAGCAAATCCACCCCAAGTGAGAGAAGTTCTATTCTGTTCTAATAACTTGGCTTTTTACCAGACATTGTAATGCATTATTTTTCTTTCTTCAGCATAAGGCTGAGGGTATAAATTGAATCCAGGCAGATGAATCACTGCCATCAGTTTAGTTGTGCTTTACCTGAATCCACAGGGCAGTGAGGAGTGGAGACAGCAGTTCAATTAAGATTGTGGTACAAGTAAATCCTTTGTATTGTTATAGAGGCTTTGGTTATAAAATTCTTCCACGGAACAGGGTGAGCTGACAAAACAAGACAGGCCTGAATAGTGTTTTCATCCTGGGTGTATAAAAAGTGGTTTAGACTAGTGTAGATGTGGGGAGTGGGGAAAGCAGCCTGGATGATTAGGTGTCTTCTTTCTCTCTCCTGTTTTATTTAAGTAGAGGCCTGCATGCTCGTTCAATTCCCCTGCCTCTGTGCATTTTGGAGGCTCATCATTTTGCAGGCTGCACCTGACTGGCTTCTCTAGCAAGCAGTTGTGAGTGGGGCCATCTCCTGCCACTGCTTGGGAGCAGTTTGGGTACCTGAGTTAAAAGGCCAAGTTTCAAGCTGCTTCATTGGATTATTTTGTAGCAACCGACTGCATATCAACAATCTTTTCTCTCCATAGTTTAAAAATAACTTGACGGTATCTCCTTTACAAGGACTTGAAAATTCTGTTGGTGTTTAAATTTATCTTCCCTTGGAAATACTGCATTGCCTTCGACTTCTCAGCTCTCTTGAGGAGTGGAAAGCTCTGCTGTTACAGCTATGGGGGCAGCCTGAAGAGCCCTTTCTCTTCTAGTAATTGGTTTAATGCTTTCTAATTGTACAAAGGTACCTTAAATACCCCTGCTCTCAGGATTTTGAATGTGAAATCAGTATAAACTCAGTTTTCCCTGCTGCCACTAAGGACTTCCTGCCTGGTTCATAAACACTCCGGATTCTTAAGGGGAAAAAAAATTATAGAGAAGCAGCAACTGAAATGAATTAGTGAGTGAAAGAATTCCGAAAGAGACCTCTCTAAATAGTAGATTGATTGCTTAGTGAGAAGACTTGGAGGCAGCTAGTTACTGATTATAGAAACCTTGTGACTGTGGGCAAATGCTGCCCCCCACACCCTTTCTGGGGAGGTGTCTCACTGAGGCTGCTGCCCTCGAAGGAGACAGGTGTATGTGCACCTGCCCTGCCAGCAGTGCCACTGCTGCAGGGGAACAGAAGCTCCTGGGGAAGTAAGGTCACTTCCCCAGCTGCTGAATCTAGCAAATTTCTCTCAAGCCCTTCCAAGCTGTGAAGGTAGGAACAACATTAGCTGTTAGTAACTCACTGCCTGCCTTTCTCTTAGATGTATTTCATGTACAACCTCAGGCTTTTCTCATTTGCAGCTTAACTTTGTTATCAGGTGACTGCTTTTACTTCCAGTTTCAGTGATATTTATTACAAACTTGCCCTGCAGGTCAAGAAAGAAGGTGCCTCTGTTTGCACAAGCAACCCTAAGTGGAAGTCATAAGTGTATGTTCTTTTTACAGTACTGATGATCTGATTTCAACCCCCTGTTGTTACCCAGGGAATTTAGAAGGGTGGTTTGGTTTTTTTTGGTTTTTTGGTTTTTTTTTGTTGTTGTTGGTTTGTTGTTTTGTTTTTTTGGTTTTTTTTTCACAAATACTGCTTTGCTCTGCGTTAGCACTTAGTGGTTCCTGAAGCTGTTGTACACAGGAGGAATCAATGGGCAGTCATGCCATGGAATGTTAAGCACATTTCCAGGACAAGCTGTTGGCTTTGACCTTTGGGTACCATGCAATGTAGATGAACTAAGCACGTGAACAAATATCCTGGCTGTGAGAGGATGATTGTGCTACCACAAAAATGGAGATGTGGGTGTGTTGGTGGGGAGTGGATAAGAGAACAATGCTTAGAGCAAGAACTGCACATTGTTGGGGTGTGTGCCAGACCTGACCAGGGTGTTCTGAACTGGATATTTGCAGACTGTGAATTGTGTGTTCCAACTCTGCTGTGCCAGGATATTTAGGATATAAAGTATCCTCCTGATAAGTATGTGGGGTGTTTTATAGAGTTCTCAACCTATGTTTTTGTTTCTCAGTATTGAGTTCGACCGAGACTGTGACTACTTTGCTATTGCTGGAGTGACAAAGAAGATCAAAGTCTATGAGTATGGTACAGTCATTCAGGATGCAGTGGATATTCACTACCCCGAGAATGAAATGACCTGTAATTCCAAAATCAGGTAGGCATTGATTTGTATTTTAACTCAGAGTGCCTTTTCCACTTGCTTGTTTATGTGTGGTAATTGTTCTGCTTTCTTTATGGGAATTGGAGGGCAAAGGAGGAATGCAGGAGCTAATGGAGATTGGGTGGCACAAGCACTGTTATTTGTGTACACTGGGTTCATCCAAGGTAGTAACAAAGCCCACATATCTGGAGGAGAAAAGGCAATAGCATAGTAAACTGCAATTGTGTTCCTTGCAAATGCTCTTGGATACCTGCTCAAAGCAGGGGATGTATGCTCTCCTAGCTTGTTTCAAGGTAACCTCTTCATAAGAGTTACTGATTCCTTCAAGATCTCTTCTCTTCATTGACCAGATCCTTTCTATTCTTCTGAGAGGTTGCTAGTTCTCAGGAAATGTTCCTCACCTTCTGCCTAGGAGTTTTTGTCTGCCTGAAGTATTGTTCTTCTGGGCCTCATAATATAAAGCTCCTGAGAAAAGATCTTTCTTGGTTTTTTTTTGCTTCTGTGCTGTCATTACTGTCAACTCGCTTTTTTATCCTTTTAGATGTATTAAACCAATGAATTATAGACCACCATGTCAGAACATCAGCTGAAAGAATCCAGCTAAATAACTTAAAAATCCTAATTCAAAAATTCTGTTAAAGCTCAGAAGTAAATAATACAGGCAATCAAAGCCATTCAGTATTATAATATAAGTCTCCAGCATCTCTGTTGAAATCATTTGTTTTTATTTGTACTCTACATTTTAAAAGCAGTAAAGCAGCCATGAAAGTGCAACTAATAAATTTATGTAACAGTCCAGCTTCCATGAAAACAAAATGTTGTGCAACAAAATTAAGACTGTTTGCGAGCCTATTTTAGCACGTAAAAGTCACGCTTTGTTTTGTAGCTGACACATTTCTAAAGATAGATCAGTCATTCCTGTGTTGCTTGTGCTCATTATTCCCAGGAATTGCATAACACTGTTTTATGAAGGGAAAGATGTAAATGCAGCTGTCCCTGGGACTAAATTTCACAATGGGTAAAAGCAGTGTGAGGGTGATTTGTACTGATATGCTGTACTGATTATGGAGCTTGCATTTGGCTGGGCTGGGGAAATGTTCTGCATTTTCACCTGAGTCATAGCTGAGTTTGCACCATTCAGCTTCTTTTTTTTGGAGAGAAGAGCAGGGTAATAGGAGAATCATCTAGCAGTCAATTAATACCTTTTGTCTGAATTAGAAGGGGAAAAGCAATGTGTGTTTGGTATGTCTTGGACAACTGGAAATAAATTCCAAACTTGCTGTTTCGGTTTTGACGGGGGATCTACCCCAATGATTCTGCCAGTCATTAGGGAAATTACTAATTCTCCCTTCTCCCACAGCTGCCAGTGAGGAGAGTCACATTAGTGCCTTCAGTAGTGTTGCTCCTGTTGGTTTTGTGCTCCAGACAAGATGCTGCTTGCTTTCAAGATTTTTTCTCATTCTCAAGCTTCACGCGTGTATATATANTATTGTCCTCTGACCCTGTGCCTCAGTAGAGGAGGATCAGGTCCTCTCTCATTTTCTTGCCCTAGTTTCTCTCATTCCTTTGAAGAAATAAATGGGTGGGGTTTTTTTTTCCCCATCAGCTTCCTCCAATTATATCAGGCTTCCTTTGGCATGCAGGTGCTTTTGGTTTTGACAAATAAAGTTGGTCTGTCAGTCAAATGCATCCTTTCTATATCCATTAGCTGTGCTGCCAGTCACTGGTGCCGGGCTTTGCTGGTGCAGCATCAAGCAGCATGATAACTTGCTTTTCTGAAGTGGCATAGCTTGAGGGAGAAGTTATAGATGAAGGCTGTAATTTCATTATGGAATATTGCAGTGTGCTGAAAATGTGCCTATATTGTAATAGAAAAATCTGAACAAGTGGAGCCTGCTCTTTGTAAAAAGCCTCAGTTTAAAGCTGTTGATCTTAATTCGGGTGAAAGTGCAGCTTCTTGAAGAGGCTTTGCTCTGCCTGTGAGTGCCTCTTCCGATATCGAAGGCAAACATATTTCTGCTGGAGCACATGGGTGGGATTTCTCTTCCCGGCAGAGACGCAGGGGTCTGTGTGCAGATGAGATTTGGTGACATGTCTCTCTTGGTTCAATTGATCCCGGTTAACCTTGTTCAGAGCAATGATGCCGGAACATAAATCATTAGCGGTGGTGGTGGTGACTCAGCTTTCCGAGGAGCAGAGGCTCTGATGGGCTTTTTTATAAAAGCAGACAGGTGACAGCGTTGTGAGCGCCTGTGTCTGGCCAAGAGCGAGTCTGGCCCGGAGCAGCTGCGGGAAGGGAAGCCCGTGCCTGGGCCGGGGCTGGCGCCAGCCCAGCCCTGCTCTGCCGTGTGCCAGCTGGGTGCCTGCTGAAAGCTTGAGCTTCATGCCAGCAGTAATTGATTGTAGGCTTTCCTGGAGCAGAGCCCTGGTACCAGCTGTAGCTGAGTCTCTTCCTCTTTTCCAACCCCCTTTTTTACACCCACCTGCTTCTTAAATACATTCTTTTTTCATCATCTGCTAAGCCTTCTTATCCCTATTTTTAAGAACGGGGAGGAAGTCGGTGTGTCGGGTTTCTGGTAAATGTGCATCGCGTCCCCTGGGAACAACAGTGGCATAAGCTTCCAGGAAAAACACAAGATGACACATAAATCCTCATAAAAATCCCATTTACAGATTCATAGCTTCAGTACAAGAAACAAATCCTGGCATTGTGTAGTAGCTATAAACAGCACCCTGTGAGCTAATTATGACTTGCTGTGTCCCTAGCTATGGCAGGCACTAATCTGCAGCTCCCCCCGTGTAGGAGATGGAAAAGGACGAAGAGGAAGGGCCAGCAGCAAGCCACAGCTCTGTTCTGATTTATTCAAGAGGCAGATTTGTTGTTTTGCCATAGGTCGCAGGGGGAGAAAAATAAGGAGATCTAGCATTCAGGTAAAAAATTGGCTTTAGGCCTCGTTAATCTACAGCAGGTGATGTGTGAGTGTGGTTAGGTAAACATGCTTTTGAAATCCATGTTTAGTATTCCAAGTGCTCACCACTGTGTGTTTGCAGCATCTGTACTTCAATGATAGATGCTACCACAAACCTCCAAAATCAGCTGCATCTGTTTAGTCAATTGCACTAAAAGCAAAGCATCAGTAGTCTTTCTTTTTTAGGAGGCTGCTAATATTTTAGTGTTTTCATTTTTTGGTGCTGATAAATCAGATGTGTGATTGCTGTATTGTAATGGCACTTCATGGGTGTATTGCTGTCAGCTTTGAAAATGGCAGCCACTTCTCACTATTAAGTTTAAATTAAGCAAAAACTTGTCATATGGTGGTTTTCATTGTGGAGTCTTTGCTATTGGGAGTGGTATGAGCTGGTTGGGTTGGGTATTTGTATTTCCAGTGCAGAGGATGTTTGACACTGAAGAGGTTATAAGGAAATATACCTTCAACTTGCATTAATTCAAGATTTTAGAATCACTGATTCACTTTGCAAGAAGATGAAATTTTTCTCTAGGAGTATTTATCTTTAACCATACTAAAGATTTTCTTTGAAAATTAATTTGGATAAAAAGGTTTTTTTTTTTTAAAACATTCATAACAGTAATTTAATTCCATAAGTCTCTGAAATATTTGTTTCATGTTGTTATTCATGTGGATGTTCTTTGCAGTAGTCGATCATGCCCCTAAAAACATTTCAGTCCTAAAACTACCGGTCACCAGTTGGCTCATGGTGACAGACTGGGTCTGAAGCACTTGGTACTCAGAAGTAGATCAGACCATGGCATTTGTGTGTTATTAGAAGCTTTAACTTCATTTAACTCTCAGCACCAAAGGGGCAGGTGACATTGGGTAGTTTGAGCCTGGATTTGAGACATTTCAGCCATAAAAATACTGACTCGTGAAAGAAACATCAGCATGACTGACAATGCTAACTGAGCTGGCCCACTTGTGTCTCTGAGTAAAATGAAAGATGCACATGGATCTTCACAGGGTCAGGATTTCTGTATGGCTGGATCAGATGCTGAGGTTAGGAGGGTTTTTCAGAGGTTGGTGATTAGCTTTCAACTACAGTTTCTCCAGCTTAATCCCCTAGGAAGGAAAGCTATCACAACTCCTGATAAGATAAATCTCTGGGGTGTAACTATCACTCTCTTTCTGGATTAAAGAACAAAGCAAAAACTGAAAAAAAAAAAACAACAAACCCACAGCTACTGTACTTAAAATAAAAGATGGCACTGCACAATTCCTTTTAGTCCAGTCCTGAATTATATATTCTCTCAGCCCTAGGTAGTTATTTTTATACCATATCTCAGAGCCTTCACACTTCTATTTCTCCTAGATGTGGCTGCAGACCGTCTAAAGTTTGTCTACAAAAGGTTTTTTTTATGAACTTCTGGGGGTTTCATAGTTAATCTGTTTGAGGACTATGTAAGCTGCGTTATTGGTTCATGTCACCTTTGACTTTCCTTTGCCCTTCTCCAGCTTGCTCTCCCATGCCTTTTTTGAGGTTTTCTCAATTCATTACCCATGGTAATATCTGAAGGAAACCCAAAAAAATAGATGTCTTTAAGGCTTCAACAAAATTGCTTGTGTTGGGCATGGAAGCAGGATCAGTGCTTCCCATAAGAGGAACTCAACTCTCTTCAGGTCCCAGGAAAGCCATATGGAAGAGAAACATCATAACACCAGCTTCAGGACAGCCTTCTTCCAGATGTGTATTGTCACAGATGCCAGAGTAGACAACCCAAGGACTTTTTACAGATTTTTTTAAGAGGTGCAGAGAGTGACAGGACAAGGAGGGAATGGTTTTAGGCTGAAAGAGGAGAGATTTAGATTGTGTTAGAAAGCCATCTGCTCAGAGGATGGTACAACTCAGCTTGCCAGAGAAGCTGTGGATGCCCCATCCCTGAAAGTGTTCAAGGCCAGGCTGGACAGGGTTTGGAGCAACCTGGGATAGTGGAAGGTGGCCCGGCCCATGGCAGGGGGATGGAATGAGTGGATGTTTAAGGTTTTTGCCCTAAACCATTCTATTTCTATAAAAGGACAGCCCTTGCTAAAAAAGTACCTGGAAAGGGAGCTCCCCTCCACCTGATCTAACTCTTAATTGTGCTCTACAAAGGTTACTTTGGAGAATTTAAATTATAAAAAAATGTAAGTATTGCAATGTTAAGGGAAAAGCTCTAGTTTCAGACTTTGTAAAGAGACTTGGGTGGGGATGAGGTCAGAATTAAAGCAGAGAGCTGGAACAGTGTTGATTTTGTCTTACTATGATCCTTTAATCATATTACTTAAAAATGAAAGATTTATAGTGTGTGTGACTTAAAAGGTGTTAATTGAACCACTTAGTGGCTGCAAATCCCTAAACATTTTTCACCTGTCAGTTCCTGTTTTCCCCACTAAGTCTATCTATAAATGCTTTCCCAAATGAGTATTAACCCCTTGTTAACACCATCTGGCTGCAGATGGCTGCACACCATCTTTGCTGTGCCAGATCTAATAAATATGCTTTTGGGCACAGAAACCCTCTGTTTTTCTGCATCTGTAGCATCTGAGCCAGTGAAGTATTTTAAATCTATCACATCTCAAACAGAACTGTTAAACTCTTCTCCTTTATATCTTTCTACCTACTCAGTAATCCTAATTTTCATTGTCTGGAGTGATTTCTTTTTTTGACAAGACGTGGTTATGGGATTATTCTCTGCGTACTTGAGCTGAAACATCCATCCTCTAACCACCCACTGTGTCACCAGCACATCAGCCATTTTCTAGGACCCTCTTCACTTCCTGATGTTGTCTGATGTCCTCTGAAAGCCATCCAAATAGGAGACTTCCTTCTAAGACATGGCTCTGTATTCTTTCTGCTTGTACATTATGGCTTCACTGACAGATTATTTCATTTTCTCCTTAAGCTCCTTGAAGCCCTGACTTGAGAGGAGATAATCTGGTCAGGGGAACAGGTTTGAACTGATAAAGGTCTCCTGTGGTGTGGTGTCTACCTCCCTGCCATTAGCTGGAGACTGCTCCCAGCCCAGAGCTTGCTGTGGGGTAGCTCTGGGCCTCTGAACTGCTTTTGCTTCCATCAGGGATTGCTCCACCTGGGAACATGATTCCAGATGTCAGATATGGTTATCTCTGGGCTGCTGCAGCCTTTACCTCATGGTCCTGCCGGGCAGTGCCTGCCAACTTCATTTGGAACTCAGGGAGCCACTTAAGCTTCTCAGAATAAGGCTTCTAGTAAATCATAGGCTGTCAAGATCTGCTTTTCTATGTGGGTACCTAATGGAAGTAGAACTGAAATAATGATGGCTGCTTGATGGGGCATTTGTGGGCAGCTCTCATGCCTACAAGGGTTAGAGATAATATTTTCTCATGAATGAAGAATGAGAAGAATTCTCATCATGGAAGAGATGAAGCCAGGGAAATCATTGCATGAGCTGTATCACTGCAACCATCCTCTTAGCAGCTGGTGGTTAAAAACAGTGACTTACATTGGGTAAATAAAATTTTAAGTTTCTGAATGTGATGTTTCAAAACCAAGGGATGCTGTTAAGTTTCCCCATAGTCAGGAGCAGAATACCAATGCTGCTTGCTATTACTTAAGTAATGGAAAAATAAATGTTTAACTACCATGAGGAAGGAAAAGGATTTTTCCTCTTCTTTGTGTAAGTTATTAAGGAAAATAAGATGCAAGTGTATAGTGGAATCAAGAATTTAGCAAGGTATAATACTCCTAAATCAGTATCCATGTATCTGCATCATATTTCAATGTGTAGCTGCACTGATCAAAGCAGTATTAAGAATAAGAAGTTACAGACTTGTGGACTTCTGGTTTGTATTGTTGGTTAAAACTTGGCCCCAAGGCTCCTATGATCTAGTTATCTGTGTCAGAGCTGCTTGAGGACCTGCATGAATGGGATCTGTCAGTTCAGCTTCTGCTGTGTACATCACAGTTGATACCAACTGGCATGCTTCTTTGCCAGATGGTCCAAAAATTGGTGAACAAGTATTACAAATTTTCTTACCTCTGTCACATTTTTTGGGAGTTAGAGGGGAGGCATAGTGCCAGAATGCTAGGAGTGAGACTTGGCAATGTGGCTGCTCTTGTTTTCTCTGCTGATCGTTAGAGTTTGCCAGTGGAATCATTGTTTAGTTTTGCACAGCCCCTCAGTTCAGCTTGAAATAAAAACCTTTGTGATGTATTTTCCAGTGCTTGATCAGAAACATTTTCTAAAATCCTCATAGCAAACAAACTGTTGTTTCCTCCTGGATAGGAAGGCTTTTTTAGCATTTACAGAAAGCTGGAAGTAGTTTCTCAGAAGTAAAACTTCCATGTGCACATAGGTATAAATACAGAACGTTAGATGTGCTGCAGGAGAGGTTGATTTCCTGTTCATGCAGCTGTGCATTTTACATATACAGCTACTCTTAGGTAAGTAGTTATCTTTATGGTATAATAATAATTTATGGTAATAATAATAGTAGTGTCTATGGCTAAGCAGTTAAAGAGTCAAACTTTGAGCTCTCTGAGAATTTGTGTAGTATTTAAATAGCAAAAATATCACATTGTTTGAGATAAATGCATTTTGAAAACATTCTGAACCCTGGCACTTCATATCAAGGGGGAAATGTTTCTTTAGCCAATAAAGTTCTGCTTTTAGTTTGTGGAAGAAGGTTTGTTTTATTTCTGATGGGTTTTGGTTTTTTTCCCCCTAAGCTGCCTGTTTCAATGGGGTGGTTTGATCAAGGTGCTGTGTGCTTTGCAAAGATACTTACTGCTTGATGTATTGCAAGAGTGATTTTTGTGTTGTACATGATGATTTCCTGTAAGACTGACCAGGCTTGCTCTTTTTAAGCTGTATCAGCTGGAGTAGTTACCACAAGAACCTGCTAGCCAGCAGTGACTATGAAGGCACCGTCATCCTTTGGGATGGATTCACGGGACAGAGATCCAAGGTCTACCAGGTAACACACAACCAGGCAGCAACACTCCCTGTTGTATGCACTGTGCTGGGAGAGCAGCATTGAGTCTGAGGTTCTGCTCTTAGTCCAGCAAAAGGCTTTCCTGCTCCAAAGGGTGAAAGGGATGTTCCTTCTGTTTGGTAAATGCATCTCATCCACACAGCTTTATTGAGCTGTAGTCCTCCAAGGGAGGCAGCTCTGTCTTCCTGTCACAGTTGTGAGGCAGTTGATGTTTTCTTGCTGCTGCTTTCAGGCAGGGAGTCTGCATAGGAAGAAATCAGTTCCTGGAAGCTTTCTCACCTTTCTTTAGAAGCCTCTCTCTCTTCATACCTGTTCCACTACAGTCTTTGTCAAAAGCCTTTTGTAAGACCCTGCAGCGATTGCCAGTGCAGATGGTCACGAAGCACAAGTGCAAAGCGCAGACTTGAGTGGTGAGGCTGGGGAGAAGGGGGCACAAGGCAGATCCCTTCCTTGCCTACACAGCTCAGCTCACAGTGAGACCTTCAGGAGAAGTTTCTGGCATTTGTTTCTATCCATTGGCTTCTGAGAAGCTCGTGGTCAGAACAGGGAGGTTGGAAGAGGCTGGAAGTACCGCAGGCTGTTGTGTAGGTAGCATAGTCCATTGAAAGTGGTGAGTAATAATGAATGAACTACAGACTCCTTGACAGTTCAGCATAAGTCTTAATTCCTGTTTAAGCCTCTGTTTACTTTTTCATTGTTTTTTAGCCATTTTATAATGCTCATTTTCAGTAATTCTTTGCATATCTCAATGAAAGAGAAATTATACTGGACAGAATAAATCTAGTCTGTTTTCCTCTTAAATACATTTTGCATTTCTTTATGAGGCTGAATAATGAACCTAAAGATGACCAGCTGTTGCTTATGTTAAAACAAACTCATTTTACTTCCTATCAGATTACTTGAATTTTTTATTTGGATTTGCATAGAGGCATTGACATCTGCTTTGCATGTACTGAAACCCTTTAGTGACTTCATCCTCGTGAGCTTTTTGTCTTGTGAGCCTGTGTGAAGGCTTTAAACAAAGGGTTTGACTGAATTTCAGATTTTATTCAATGCAGTGTTCTGCTATCATGTGGAATGTGCCAGCATAGCAATTACAGCTCTTCTGTGTTTTGAGGAAGAGTGTGCAGTCTTTTAATAATATTTATTTGAGTGGTAAAACAGAGGATTAGACACTAGGAGATTTACTTAACAGCTGAACAGGAAGGTGAGGATTTCCTGGACTTTAGGAGAGGAGGTGTTTGAAATGGGCATCTTGTCAGTATTGGGAGATACTTAAAAATACTTAAAAGTTGCTTATTAGTATGGGAAGATACAACTATGATCTAGGGTAAGAAGCAGCAAATGGTGGAACCACAGCCAGTCAAATCATGCTGCAAAAACAGATTTTTAATGGGCATATCCTGAAATATCTTTTTTCTTTCCAAGTAAAACTTAAATCAGTTCTAGTTTTTTTAAAAAACCATTCTAGTGTTTTCTGCTTTCCTGGCATGTCTAGCATATTGATAGGATTGGTCTAATTGGGAGAAAAGATATTTTTAAAAACTGCTAAACATAGTAAGCTTCTCTCTCCAGGTCCCTACTGACAATTTATACCAAACGTGTGTTTTCCTTTACTGTTTTATCATATTACAGCTCACTACCTTGCAATATTTTTCTTGTTTCTTTCAACAGGAGCATGAGAAAAGGTGCTGGAGTGTTGACTTTAACTTGATGGACCCTAAGCTATTGGCTTCAGGCTCTGATGATGCCAAAGGTACTGTTTTATTTCAGTCTCTGTGCAGAAGCCTTAGGCTCTGTGTATTCCCTTGGAAGAACAACAATGTGCTATTTCAAGTAGCTGATTCCCCAGCTGCCTTCAGTATTGTAGTTGTTGTGGTAATGTGGCAAGATATAACTGAACCGTTTGGATCTTAGAGGAGGAGAGGCTTTGTTTGGATTAAAATCTCCTGCTTCACATTTTTTTGTGTAACATACTCTCAGCTAACATTCTCCTGGACTCCAAACAAACCAAAATGTGTTTTAACATTAGTTAAACTTGTTGAGTTAAAGCCTCAGGGCCTTTCAAAAGAACAGCATGTATTTATATTTCAAAAATGAGGCTGTCAGTAAAACAGCAGCAGTTAAGAAATGCCTGCTGCTCTTTTACCTGTAGCTCTGCATGTTAAAGAGTCTGCTGAAGCTCTCTTTTCAAAGTGTGCCCTGTGTTTCTTGAAGCTTTAAGGAGTTGGATGGTGGAGTGAGTGGGAGTGCTGGGAGCAGCTCTCAGCCTTCCATTCTCCAGGGTCCATTTGACAGATCACTTCTGGAGAACACTTAAGCCAAGCCCTTTACCACATGGTGGTAAAAAAAAAATTTTCCTCTTCTAAGAAGATCTAGGAAGCTCCTAAAGAAGAAGATAGCACTAAGTGAGATGTAATATTCTTCATCCCTAATGAATGAGAGTTTTAGCTGTAATATGTTTACAGTATCAAATCAGAGCTATTTAACAGCAAGGACTTAAAAGTTCCTTTCCTAATCAGTGGGGATCACTTCTCCCAGATGAGCTGATAGAGCTCTGGACAGTGCTCTTCATGATTTGCTTTGAAATGATAAATTAGTTTTCCTTAAGAATTAAACCTTTTAAGCTGCTCCCCTCTTCCAAAAAGCTTTTAAATGCTGTTCCAAAACAAATTATTGTTCCTCAGTTGTATTTGGCAATCATCGAATCATAGTATGGTTTGGGTTGGAAAGGACCTTAGAGCTCATTTTTTTGGCACCCCCTGCCATGGGCAGAGACACCTTCCACTATCCCAGCTTGCTCCAAGCCCTGTCCAACCTGGCCTTGGACACTTGTAGCGATGGGGCAGCCACAGCTTCTCGCAACCTGTGCCAAGACCTCCCCACCCTCACAGGGAAGAATTAATTCCCAAAATCCCATCTAACCCTGCCTTCTGGCAGTATGAAGCCACTCCCCCTTGTCCTGCCACTACGGTTCCCGAAGCTGGTAATTACAGTTTACAAAACCTTAATGATTATTTTATATTCAAGGTGAGTTTTAAATGTTTTTGACACAGTTCCCCTTCTTTTTTTGGTGGAAGACAGGTGTGTTTTCTGTGTGCTTAAATGCAGTAGGAGTGAATATTCACCTTGTAAGTTAACAGCCACTTCATCAGTGCTCCCCACTCTTGCCATGCATATGAAAAGGCTGATCTGCCAGGTAGATCTGCATTTATTAGCATGTTAACAAGGTGTCCAGTTTTGCAAAGCCCAGCTGCAAGCAGAGCTTCTGTCTTCAGTTTAACAGTTCACTTCTTCAGTAATTGTCTCTAAAAGTGTACTGTTTACTTAGAAATTATTGTAATAAAGCCTGCAGGTCCACATAACCTGCATTTCAATTCACAAAGGTCTTTTGAAGGTGTATTGGGGTTTTGGTGGATAAAACTGGGCTGGAACATTATATCCTGTATTTTTACCATGACTTGCCTATGATTTGCATATATAAAGAGTCCTTTAGAGACAAATGAAGTCTCAGCACAGATTTTAGAAGTCTTTGAGGTACAGAGCAATAGTAGCAAAACGTCCACATTAATGTTGTAGTGCCCATCTTCCATTCTGGTGATCACATTGCAAGGATGAAATGTGAGGGAAAGAGGTAACACTTATGACAAGTGTCTTAGTTCAAACCAGAAGGACGGAATTTTATGTTCATGACCATTTGGTTGAGTTCTGGTCAGTTTTAATACCCAGTAATACATGTCTGGCCAGGTAGAGTGTCTGGCAGGAAAGATCTTTTATCTACTCTTCCTGTCCTCTTTTATTTCTCTACTTCTTTGAGGCCACACTGAGCTTTCTGGAGCTAATCTCATCGTTCTTCCCCACAAAGCACAAGTATCACATTTCCCTGTCAAGTGATCAGGACAAGCCAGCAAAAAAGGGACAGCTTTGCCACTTCTTCCTGCCTGCCTGTGTATCTGCCTGTCTCTCCTCGGTCTTTTCAAGCCAGAAGCTAATTCTGAAAGTGGCCATGTGTTGGAGAAGGTGCTTATAAATGAAAAATCCTGTGCTTCTCAGCTCTCTCTGCTGCTCAGGCACTGCAAAGGGGATGCTAACAGAGTGCTATTAGGCAGAAAATGATTCTCCTATAATTAGAAGCAGCATCCGTGGGCCCCAGGATCTTGCATCATCCATCTTGTTAGATGAAGATAATTCAGATTGTGCTTATCTATGGAAGATTTTTCTACTTTCATAGCAGATAATGACAGCATAAAAGCATTATTGTACTTATTGTAGAGTAACTACTGTATGTACAAACTCTTCACTTTTACCTACAGTTGTTATGCCCTCTCCTTTTCAAGGGACAGAGGTACTTGTATGTCTCTACAGGGACCCAAAGGTATACTCTAACTAGACAGCAGTGAGCAAAATTGGTGTTTACTTGTTCTACAAGCAGCTTGGGGAGAAGGCACAGTCTTAATTTAAATTCTTTTATGCACATAATAATGGCAGGAGCTGTGATACTCATGTAAGTAGGAAAGGGTGAATTTCTGCTCTTGGAGAAGAAAAGATTCCTTTTGTAAAGGCAAAATGATGCCATCAAAGTACCAGGACAGGGCTGGAGCTAATACACTTAGCTAATGACTTACAGCTGTCTGTTCTGCATTGGGGATGTAGTTTTATGGCCATGGTAAAGTTAGCTGATGAGGGAGAGTGAAACATTTTGTGATGTTCTGTGGGTAGAATTTGTCTTCACTGGGATAGATGCCTTTTTTGGGGTGATCAAATGTTTCTCTTCTCTGGCTTTGTTTTTGAAGCTCTCTAAAACTCAAGAAGATAGAAGGAGCACTGATAAATTTAACTGAAGAAAGAGTCCTGGTTTTATGTCTGTAGTTCCTTCATTATTCCTGGCTCAAAATTGAGAGGTAGGATAGAACCAGGAGCACCTGAGAGCTCTGAGTTTGTAGCAATAATTACTTTTCATTGTCTCATGGCAAGAAGGAATGTAGGCATGTGTCTCATTACATCTAAGGAAAGTAATTTCCGTGCTGCCTAGGTAATGAGACCCTGGTACTAGTCCTGCAGCTATTTTTTTTTATAGTGTCCCTGAATTCAGCAAGGCAAAACAGATATGCAGAGTTGGCTTCATTAAAAAAAAAAAAAAAAAGGAAAGCCTCCTACAGAGGGGAAATAGCCTGAGAACTGCAGCTCAGAGCCTGCTCCTCCAACTTGCACAGGATTGCTTGAGATTTCATTTTTCATATTTCATTCCTTCAGCTTCTGTTGACTTGAGGTGCAGGTATTTATTGCTCTCAAAATATCAAGTTGAACCTTCAGTTTGGTCGTCGTTTTTGCTAAAAAATTTAGTGGTTTTCTGGAGATTTGTGGGGTTGTTGGATTCATTTGGTGGGAGTGCCTTGAAGAGGTCAAGATGATGTTGATAGTTAAAATTCTGACAATCAAGTCTGTGTCTTATGCAAGGAGTACCCTGCAGTCACTGCCTACTGACAGTCATCAGTTTACTCCACCTTCCTGACCCCTGCACAAGGCAGTGGATACAAAATTTTGCCTAGCAGCTTTCTCCTTTCTTAGGGATTCTGCTAAGCTCTGCAAATGAATTTTCTGGTAGCAAGATCCTATTCCTGGCTTAGAGCTTTTCTGGAGTAGCAGCAGGCTCTTCATCACGTGAGCAGATAAGAATTCACCAGTGACAGACAGGCTGGATGAAACATCCTTACTCTGTGTACCACATCTGAACATCAACACCTTCAGCAATTGTAGAACAGGCCTCTGTCTCTTTCAGTCAGTGTTTGGACACAGAACTGATGCATGAAAACTTAATTTATAAACTTACACATTTGGTAACTAACTAAAAAAAAAACATCCTGGAGAGACCTAAATATTTTAAACTGAAAAATCTGTTCTGGAGGCATCTTTTTAATACTTTGGTGAAGGGTAGGTATTTGGCCACATAAAGATGTCTCTGAGCAGCTGCAAAATGAGGAAAAATATGCTTTGAGAACATGTGTTTCAGAAACAGTCAATCTCAGATGGTTGCTTGTCTCATCAACACAATTCTAGATGTTACCAAGACATCTGTGTTGTATAATTACTGCCTCGACCTCAGCAAAGCTGATGAAAGCTACAGCAAATAAACTCTACCCTTATGAATTATGCTTTATTAACCTGTCAGTTCTTTTTTAAAAATAATGGGCAGTTCTAGGTAAAACTTGACATGTTTCATTATGTGTTGTTATATGTCCCATCTATCCTTTTTATGGTGCTGACTAAGATATAATTGGAGCCCGGCGTATCTCACAGCACTTAGATCAGAGAAATTGCAGGCTCTAATCTGTGCCTGTCAGTTGTAACGAATATTGTGATGACTTTGAGCACATGGGTTGTCTCTTCACCAGACTAAATGGCTCAGCTTATGACCTGCAAGCCTGAATGAAAACAGGAGCCAAGCTGAAACCGAGCCCTCAATTAGCTTTTGCTACAAAGCTGGGACCAGATGGCCATTTGTTTGTTTGGGGTGGGGGGCAAGGAGAGACTTGGCTGCTTTGGATGCAGCTTTAAATACCTGGGTGGAAAGCTTCAAGATAAGCCTGTGTTATTTTAATACTGGATTTGGGCAGGATATTGCTCTGAACTTGAGATATGTACCCAGCCCACACTCCTCAAGTTGAAGTGTTGTTTGCTGACACTGTCCTCTTTTAAGCATGTTTTATTTGCTTCTTATCTCATGCATAAACTTGATGGCCTTTACTGCCATCAGAACTTAGACTGCTCATCACTTGGTGTCTGCTCATTTAGGCAAAATTTTCTTGTTTTGCAAAATTCTTCCCTCCTCCTGTTCCCCTCTGCCCCCAAGTGCAGAACATGGTGAAGAAGCTTTATCATCCACTCTTGCCTGGGAGAAGAGAGCTTCTTAAGCCATGCTTGCAAAGCTGTTGTTTCACTAAAAAATATAGCCAGGTGTTTAGGCTGAATATTACAGCTCTGATCAATAAGAATGGATTTATTTCTGCAAACCAACCTCAGGCTGGCTGCTGTTTTCATTGAATTTTACATAATGCTTCTGGGCAAATAAAATATGCCACTGGGGTTTGTATTTCTGCTGGTGTCTGTGTGTGCTGCTTTCTGGTGGTGCCAGGCAGCTGCCAGATACCCACACAGTGCTGTATTTACAATGCTCTGAGAGCTCTTGGTGTGCTCTGAGCAGTGCTGTGTCTCCTCTATCCTTGTGTGGTCAGAAACAGCCCAATCTTGTTGCTTTCATGCTTGCCATGCTATTAAAAAGTGAACCAAACTGCCTTTTCCTTTGTCTTCTAAAATATCCTTGGATAATCCGTATAGAAACCTTGCTTTTCTTTCAAAGCCCCTGGGAAATGCTGACCAAGAGGTGACACAGAGGACCCCTCAGAGGGTGGGGCACGTGCCACAAGACTGCAGATCTCTCATGTATTGATCACAGTGGCTTGCAAGATTCCTGTTGTTTTGCCATTTTTGCTCACTTCACCTCCAAAGTGACCTTTCAGTAGGAGGACTGGAGGACCTGTTGGCCGCAGATCTGAAGAAGCCCGTGCACCTCAAGGGGAACTCTTGAGGGGATTTTAACCCTTCATGTAGCAACTGCATGTTCAGCATTAGCTCCAGCTTGCTCTGCTCCCAGCCTCAGATTGTGATACTCAAGTACAGCTTGATCCACTCATCAAGAAAAGAGGGAGGGGAGAATGTTTAAGTCTTTTCTGCCTTGTAGGCATCAGTGGGGGCTTGATGCCAATCTGCTGCTCCTTTATCTGGGCCAAAGGCAGTGTATTGTTTAGCTCTTAATAATAAGATTAACTATGTGAGGAGCACCTGATACTCTTCATCTTGCAGTCAAATGGTGCTTGAAGTGTTTCAAGCAGGTGGGGAAGGCTGTATTTTGAAAAGCCCTGGTGTTTTTTGTTGGTCATTCTCTGAAGCACTGCAGTGCTTGTGGGAAGAGCTCCTTCTAGCACGTAGTTTAATCAGTGTTCATGTGGTACTCTCTGAGAACAGTAAAGTTCTTGTACCAAGGGATTATTGCATCATAGGAAGCCAGCATACTGATTTCTCTCCTGTCTGTGCCAGTTTCTCAAGAATAAAACAAGTTGTTCTTGCTCACTGTGCATACAATTAGGTGTATTTATTCTGTGCAAAGCACTTTTGCTGTGGAGCATGGAGTTCTTGCATCCCAGCACAGGGACAAGGAATAAAAAAGGATGTAAGCCTTTCTGTTCTTGGTTGTATGAATGTGCACTGCAGTAACCTTAAGCACTGAGATTATACCATGTGGGTAGTCACCTGCTCTGATAATCTCAGGTGGGTGGGATGGGGACTTTTGGCATCTCCTGTGTATTTAGGTGGGCAGGATATTTACAATGTGGACTTGAGAGTATTCTCAAACTTAGCAACCACCAGTGACAACTGACCCTTTAAACTCACTAACATCTTAGCAACTGAGGCTTTCCAGAATCTTACTCATGAAATAATTAGGCCTTTCAGATGAAGTTCATGTTTTTGTTGGTTTTTTTGTTTATTCATGTCTCTCTTTCCCTTTCTCTAGTGAAACTGTGGTCTACCAACTTGGACAACTCAGTCGCGAGCATTGAGGCCAAGGCTAACGTGTGTTGTGTCAAATTCAGCCCATCTTCTAGGTATCACCTAGCTTTTGGCTGTGCAGGTAGGTAAAAGGGATTTGGGGCAAAGGGATATTGTTTCTTCCTTCCTTTATTCCTTATTCCCCCCAAAGATGTGAGGTTGGCTGCTGTGCCCAAGACTGAAGTGTTTTTGCAGTTAAAATGTCTCTGAGTAAAACTTTTCAAGTGCCACAATACCCACGAGGAAGTGTCATTGTTATCCCCAGCCTGACTTTTTCATTTGGGTGCCTCTATCAGACATAAGGCAGGAAAAGAAGTCACCTAATGTGTTTATTGGGATCACTAAGGCAACCAGGCAGAACTCAGCTGTGAGAGTCTCAGTGTGTTAACATGATGAGAGCTGCTCTTTCTGATTTATAATACTGTTCTATAAATACTGCAAAACCATACTGGGAATTTTAACTGGTTTTACCTCAAGTGTGTGCTGTAAAGCTGTGGTTGTGCATGTTCCCATAGCTCCAACTACAATCCCTGTGGGTGGGTTCATGTTTTCCTAGGCTGGGCAAAGATGGCTGTTAAGGTTTTTATTTTTTTGAAGTAGTCAGTGGGGAAAGCATGATGAGCCTTTTATTCACTTAGATTAAATGGTTCTTGGTGGTAACACGAAGATCTGAGAGCAGCCCAGGTGTTGCTTTGGGAGGAAGCTGTTTTGTGCTGTGCATACAGTAACTAAAACTCAGAGGTGCCTATAAATGTTTAACTGACTCTACGTTTTCTTTCTCCTTGGGGAGTTTTAATGCACTTGTAACTAGTTGTTCTGACAACATTTGTTCTCTCTGGACTCTGGGAGATGTGTTGATCATTCTTGCAACCACTGGTTTGCCATTTCATTCAGGTGTTCTCATTTCCAGCCTGGTTCTGCTTTGGTTGTAACTCTTTAAGAGGCAAAAAATAAACTTGCATTTTGATGCACTGCAAAAAATGGATTCAAGCTGGAGTGTAAAATATTGACTTGCTTAACAGGCATCTCTCTGAAGTTTAGTGAATTATATGTAAAAATAGTTGAATGACAGTACCTACTAGCAGCATTTGAATGAGAGGGGCTGTGTGGGAAAGGCTCTAGGGAAAGATGAGAGCACTAGCTCCAAATCGATCAGCCACTGATGAAAATACACCTGTAAAAGCACCATGGAACAGAATCCTTCTTGCTAAATAGATAACTGGGATTCCTTGCCACCTGAAAGGCAGAAGGATGGGGGAATAAGGCACAGGTAAATCGAGGAAGGCTCTTGGAGCTAGAGGGCGTGTGGGTTAGGAGCATGTGGGAGTGCCTCTATCCCCACATCCAGGTCCACCAAACTGGGTTTGTGTTCAACAACTGTGTTGTGAAAGAAGCATTAGGAAGCCCTAAAAGTTTCATGGATGTTTTAAAGGACTATGTGTGTGTTTCTATGATTGAGAGGATACTGAGGGGTAAAATGGTATTTGTACTGACAGAAGTGTTTACATCTGCTTGATATTTGGTAATTGAATGGCTAAATAAAAATTAAAATGGATATTTGATTGATATTATGATTGCTGAAACAATTACATGGGGTAATTGAATTGATGGAAATTACTTCCCACAAAGGAATTCTAATTGATCTTTCAGCCATAAATACATGTGGAAAAAATGGCATATTAAAAGAGATACTGGAATCTTGAAAGACATTATTTCTGAACTCCTAAAAAATAATCAGAACAAAGAAATTAGTTAGTGCCTACTTTCATCCTCCATGTAGTAAAACAGTCATGTTTAATGTGTTATGTTGGAGACAAAAGTTTTTCTTCTCCATCAGTTTCAGCTAGTCTTGCTTAATAATTTCATTTAGTCTGTGGAAAAAGGAACATAACTTTTAAATAGCATGAGTTGCTGCATAGGCTATAAAATTAATAAAGGAAGAGTCAAAGCTGGCTTCCTTACTTAAAAAAAAAAAGGCAGGGAACTGGGCACACTGGCTTGACCACTCCTGTTTGCCCCCAGTAGGAATAAAAATGAGCAATCCACAACACTACACACTAATTTAATGACCAGTGGAGTGGGCAATTTTAGAGAGCTCTCCTAGCCCTGCCTTGGCTTTCTCACATGTTAAGAGGATTTTCACATTTTGAAAACTGCTTCAGTTACTTTTTCAGTGATTTATTCAAGGATAGAAGAGCCAAGACTTCTCAGCATTTTGTGACCCACAGAGTCTTGTACAGTATTTAAACAGAAGTGCTGTTTCTGTATATGTTCTCATTCTGTTTGCTGATTTGATGGAGCTTAATGCTATATATGTGTCTGTATTTTTGTGTGTGTGTATATATATATATAGTTTAAGACTTGATAAGTTAAGCAATTCATAAAATGGTTAGGGAGGAAGTATTGGTATTTAATATTTGAGATATAAAAGGAAGAAGTAAATTGAATTACTATACTATTAATAAATTACATATACATTGCAGTTCCTTTTTTCTGAATGCAGAATAGCTGAAACCCAGCATAACTTCTTTAAACAATGTAATTTTGACTGGAAGTCTAAATTTTTTCAGGGTTAACATTTTTATTTTTTTAAGGTTCTCTCTTAAGCATCCATAAAGCTGGAGCATCTTTTCATAGGGTCCTGTTCTTTCACACCTTGCTTAAGAAAAGCTCTTCTCTGCCCTTGACAAACACATCTTGCCCACTTGCATCCATCTGTTCAGAATGCCTCCTTGAAGTTGGTTTTCCTAATCAGATGCTTCAGCTACATCAGCATCTCTGTTCTAGTTCCTCTTTTGCCTTCACCACAGAAATAGGATGACCATCTTATGGTCCTTTCTACCCTGTCCTCGTTTTATGTTTCTTCTACTTGTTGGTAATATTTTGGCTGATGGTCCACACACCCCATGGTGCTACATTGTGCACAGGTGAAAGGTTGAGAGGTACCTTTCTGCCTTCTCCAATTTTAAAACCCCTTTTACAGAAAAATTGTAAGGAAGATACCAAAGTCCCTTAAAGATCTAGCATCAATTGGCACAAATTACGTGAGCTGCTGCAGCACAGGGTTCACAGCCTGATTTTGCTTCTCACCTGAAGCTTCAGGGCTCTGTAGGGAATCTTGAACCAGAGATCTTGGTTTAGTAAAAGCATTTTCACCTGCACCCAGTTTACATGCTTCATTGCCAAATAAAAGGAGGGAAATGAAGGACTGTAGGAATGGATTTTGAAGCAAAGTCAGGCTGTGAACCCTGTGGCACAGTGAGTGAAATGGGGGGCTTCTGTCACAGGATTTGCTATGATGCTTTGATTTAAACATACCCATCATTAAAAGTGGTGTTAGACTGCATACCTCCATGAGGAACATTCTTCTTTAGCAGAGAGCACTGAGGTGGCTTCAGATGGTGTAGGAAACCAAGCTTTAGATGCCACTATAAAAGCAAGTTCCAAGATTAGCATCTAATATGGATGATATATATCTGTCTGTTCCTTTTCTGGATTCTTCACTCTGAAGCTTTTCGGTGACCAGAAGCTTAAAAGCTTGGGTAGCTTAAAACAGAACAAATGAGCAATAAACTAGAAATAGAGCCTATAGAAGAGAGAAATGGGTATTTGGTTTAGGAAGTAATTCTCTTAAAATCAGGCACTTCAGGTGAGAGGAAAGCTGCTGTGTCTGGCTGCAGCCTGATAAAATCTGTTGCAGTGGAGAGGGCACATAAAGAAGAAAAGACCCCTTTTGTCTGTTACTTTAATAAAATATTCTATTTGCATGCTTACTGAGTTGAAACATTGTCCAGTATAAACTATAATCAAATAGAAAATCAGGTCATTCTGTGGTCTTTTCCTCTTTTTTAAAAACAGATAGGGTTTGTCCTGAAATTAGCTATATAAATCATGGCTGAAGTTATTATTGTTCTACCTTGGCAATAGCACTGATGTCCTTAACCCATATATTTTCTAGCACTGCTTTTTCCCTGCTTTAGAAAGCAAACTAAAGGCTGAAAATGCATCATGCACTTTGCAGCTGGAATGTCCAAGTTGTGCAGTCTGGGTGAGATCAGACTGTCTGCTAACTCCAGTGAGCTCAGTGTAGCTATTGATAGTAGGAATGTTTTATTCCCAGCATGCTGTAATACTGTCAGCAGCTACCACTGCTGACTTTATTTCCCATATATTATGCAGATAATTTGTAAGAATTCAGAAATCTGAAGTTTCTATGACATTAGATGCCTCATCTTCTCAAATGCTGTGTAGGACCCACAAATCTAGCAGGTTGGATTGAGGGATGAAGAGAGGTTTCTCAGGACTGCAGAGATGCAGGACAGAGACTGTCTCCTCTGCAGGAGTTTCACAAAATAAGTGGAAGCAGCAGAGAAATACATATGGACAGGGGGTAGCAACAGAACAGCTGCAACATGGTTAGAACTTAAGGTTTTGCTGCGTTAGTTTCAGCTACGATCAGTCTCTAAAACAGCTTTGCTATGTTGTCACAAACTCTTGAAAGTGTGGGTTCAGATGAAGTGACCATGGCAGGAAAAAAACAGGGTAGTGCTGATTGATGCTGATTTTACTACTTACAGCAACAGAGTTTGAGATGCTGCATTGGAGATGCCTTACTCCCCCCCAAACATCTCAGACTGTGCTCTTCCATCTCCTCCTTCACACTACCAATTGCATGGCCAAAATTGAATTGTCTTTTGTCTGGATTAGTTTATTCTCTGATCCACTGAGCACCAGTGCCAGCCTCAGACAGGCTTTTGGCAGCCTGTATCAATGCCAGTATTAACAAGGGGCAAACCCTCATTGAACATGAGGTCTGCTCTTAGTGCTGAGGTTCTCCTCTCTTACCTCTTTTTCCCTTCCCCACTTTGTGCTTTTCCTTCAGAGGTGATTTTGCCCTTCCCCACCATGTTTTCAAGGCTGTTTAAAGATGTTTCCTGTGCACCACCTTTAGCATTACACAGTGGTGTTGTATTGGGTTTTGAATGGTGCTAATTTTCTTTCTTCATTGAATGGCTACACAACTAATTCGATACTGTGGATCAGTATCAGCATGATGAAGGACTCCTGTGGATGTGTCAACAGCTTTGTTTTCATTTCTAACTATTTACCCACCCTTTAAGATCTCTGCATCACCCTGATGCACTTGCAGTTTGGGGTCACATGGGGCTTTTTTATCATCATCATTCTGTTTTTCTAATCTACCCGGTGTCCAAGTGGGGCCACTTTGGAGACTATCCTGGCCAGTGAAATATTGATTTTTCTGCTGCAGTAACTGCAACAGTGATTTCTCTTTTCCAAACATCTCCCTGAAGGGTTAGCCTTGCACACTGTCTCAGATCTGGGTGGCTTACCTGGCTTGTCACTCAGCTCAGAAGAATGATGGGATATTAATGCCCAAGAAGGTAGTGTGCCTTTTTAGAAGAGAATTAATGTTTTCCAGCTGAGAGCAAGGTCTTACCTTAATAGATTCTCATGGGTGAGTAGTGTGTTCTATTGAGAGCCTACAGTGACTCAGAAAGGATCTATTTCTGTGAATATATGACATGTTTGGGGTGGAGTTAAGCAGCTTCCTTGGGCTCGAGCTACAAGATTACCTTCAGCATATGAATTGAGCTCAGTGTTTAAAGGCACAGACAAAAGTTAGGCATTTCCTTCAAGCCTGTGGAAAAACTTCACAGCAGTGCTCAGAATTCAGCCTTGATGAAAGCAAAGTGGCATGCAGCAGTCCATTACTTGGATAGGACTTTACCTCCAGTGTGTCTTTTCATTTTATGGATAGTTAATAACCTTCCTCTAGTCCATGATCTCTGAGACTGTTGGCAGGGGGAAGTAGGGGACAAGGTCTGTGTTTTGGAAGTGCACATTTGTCACCTTGAATTCGAACTCATTCCAGAATTCACTGCAAAGGTTTAGTTTGTTTTGCTTTTGAAAGCATTTACAGCACTTCAGTCAGTTAAGGGCTGTTTGGAGGAATCTGTATTTTTTGCCAGTAAGGCTGTGATCATATTTCTGTCCCTGAGTACTTACTGTAGTAGAAACACTGAGCTTAGTGGGGTTTTTTAGGTGAGAGCACATCTTCGAAGGTTTGACTTACATGTTATCCCTCTTCATGGACCCTGGGATGTAAATGAAGGTGAGATATCAAACCAAGCCTTCTGCTGTCCTGGTGAAGACAATATTTCTGGCTCTGGTAGGTAGATCACATTGTACTTCTGCTGGGGACTGACAATGAGGAGAACTGCAGTTATACCATGTATTTAAACTAAAGATCTTTGTAGTTAAGCTGATTTTTCTGTTCCTGCCCATCAGAGATGCTGCCAGATCTGCGAGGCAGTATCTTCCTGCCTTGCTGCCACTGCTTCCTAGGAAATCACAAGAGACATGAAACCTCTCATCAGTGTGCAGGATGTATTGCATGTGCAATTTCCACATAAGTTTTAAGAGTTTAACAGCTGATACAACTTTTTTACCTGCACAGAAAAAGTGGTATCTGACTTGTCTTGGATAAAGCATTTACAATGAATAGTGAGTAATAACGTAGAGACCTACTGGGAGTTTCCTGACTTTATCCCAGAGGTCATCACACTTCAGTAACAAGTAAATGAATAAAATGAACTTGAAAAGCTCCATTTGATCCTCTAGAGAAAAGGATAAATCTGTCATTAGCAGAAATGAGCGTGCTAATTGTTTGCTTAAATATTCTTTTCCTGAACATTTTGTCTTACAACTGGCATAGAAGTCATTTAGTCAATGTGAGGAAACTCAAATTTAAATTGAAATGAGCCTTGAAATTCAGGAACAGACAGGAAACTCCAATATTCATCTTTTTCTCTGAATGCCAAATTGCTCTTGCTGCTGGATGTTGCTGTATCCCTTAAGAGTTTAATGCTTTCCAACCTCGGCAGTTTCCAAAGCTGCAGTTTTTCTGGTAGCTCATTCAAAGGAATTGCTCTTTGGAATGACATCCTCTGTAATGGCTTCCTGTGTTTTGTCCTGTTCACACTGGTGCATAGATTAACTGTTCCAGCCTTTTATTTGGGTACTGTCCTTCCATACTCACTGGTGAAGATTGTCACATTGCGCAGGAAAATCTGTAACCCGTGAGTGCAGTGTGGGCTCTCATCTCAAAGACATCTTTTCATAGTGTCTGAGCATCTAAACATTGCATGAGTTTTTAAGAGCAGAGTTTGGAGTGTTTGGGCAAGGTTCCTATTAGCCATTTAAATCTCAAGAAGATGAAAGAAAGCGAGACTGTAGATGCATGTGCAAATCTAGTTGTTCTTCATGTGATTTACTTCATTGCCTGGGTAGGGGATGTTGCTTCTTTTCCACCTTGGATTCCTGTGTATCATCACATGCTTTCCTGCCCTTGTTTCCCTATATACATAATCCACCATACCTTTGGTTTAAGCCTTCTTATCTGAAGCTTGGATTTTAGCAATTATGACACTATATTTAATATCCTTCCTCTCTTCCAGTGGCATCTGCTGGGAGGTCACTTTAGGTTATGAGTCAGATCATCATCTCTAGAACCTAGTTATGAAGGTTAGTATCTCCTTTGCTAGTGAAGCAAAAAGTAGTTCTGGACTAAAATCAGGTTTGACTGATAATTTGGCAAGCTCAGGTTCTCAGGAACCTCCACTTTCCTGTGCTTAGAGCAACTTTTCTGTTCTGAAGCCTGTTTGGTTCTCTTTGTATGATGTCTGCTAACACAACAGAAACTTGAAAGCTGTTGCTTCATAAATGCACTCTTGAAATCTTACAGAGGATGTTCCTCTTTACATCTGTCTTTTGTAATGCCTCAAGCCCTTTTCTACATGATCTTGACCTCTTGGGGTATGTGGTTCCAGGGAATCTGACTGTGCTGCCCTTTCCCTCCATCACAGCTCCATGACTTGTGCAACTTTGATTCTTTCAAGAACCAGAGCTGGCATGGTTTTTGCAGTAGAAGTGTGTTTGTTCTGTGCAGTATGTATCTTGAATTGAGAGACATGTTCAGCAAAAACAGTAGTTTTGGCTTTGGTAGAGTACCCAGCACTCCTTATACAAATAAGGCTCCTGGTGCTCATGTAAGAAGTTTCATCTCTTCCACAGCCTAGTCCGTTTAAATAGCATGGATTGAATAGCACTTTTACCATAAAATGACTGTTCTTCACGTGTTTTAGGTTCATAAAAGTTACTGTGGACATCAGCTTACAGGCACTAGTACATGTTAAATTATGCATGTTACATAGTCAATTAGAAAAAGTTGGGTTAGGAGCATAATTGAATGCTGAATCTGAACAGTGCATAATTATTTTTTCCTCTTTCAGATGTAAAGAATAAATTCTTTCCAAAACTGCAGGTTATTACTGCTGTCTTCATTAGTTTTGTAGCATTAGTAAATCTTGCTTGTGTGTACTGAATATTTCGTTTCTCCAGCAGTCTGATAGACAACAATCTTTGACTTGCACAAAAACCATCTATCCTTTACTCCTGTGAGAAATTGCTATAGCTCTTTAAAACCATAAAGGTCAAAGTTTCAAAAGAGTTCTAGAGAAATCTGTTTTGCTTCCCTCTCCCATCAGAGCCTTTTTCTCAGCTGATTAATATCTAATGTTTTATGTCTCCTCCTTCTCTCCTTAATGCAAGACAAGTTATTTAGGGCGAAGGCTTTATGGGCTGCTGTGTCAAAAGCTTTAGACAAGTGAGTAAAAAAATGTCCCCACTGTGTAAAGACCATTATCCATAACCTGGCAAATGTCATCTGTAACTTTGAGCCATAGGGAATCCGTGGAATACAAAGGTTAAAACCCCAGTTGGCAGCTCCCATCAAGGCTGCTGTTCTCTTTATCTGTTCAGCAGAGGGAGATATAGATCTATAGAGGAATGCTAGTGTTGGTATATATTTTTTAAAAAATTGTACAGATGGTGTGAGTAAGAGATGCAAATCACTGGCTGAAGCACATTTATGTTTCCTGCAGAGCTCTGTCAAAATATTTCAAGTGCTGACCTGAAACCCTGTGCTGGCACATCCCTGAGCCTTTCTTTTGTAGAAGGAAAACTAGAAGGGTCTTATTGTCCTATTGGTTTTGCCAGAGATTGAACTGAAGCTACCAGATATTCAGTCTAACCTCAGCTCTTTATTTCAGTTTTCATGGGGTGGATCTTTCTCATGGTACTCCTTTTATCATCCACTTTGCTAAACAGAACACTTTTGGTCATTTTCCTTCTTGTCAAAGCTGTATTCTTTGTTTGTTTAAATGAAAACCTCGGCCAGATTTGTGTAAATTCCCTAAATATGATTTTTTTGAAGGTAGATTTCCATTGGACTCCTTAAATCTAATTTTTGGAGGCTGTTGCCCGTCATCTGTATTGCAGTGTAGGAAAATGAGATTAAGTTGTCATCTCCAAATACCCATGTGCCTTCCTCTGCTTTAGAAACTTCCTTTCATCTCCTTGCTAACATCACGGGCTCTGTGGCTTCCTCACTTTAAAGGGTTTCTCTGGTTGTTTTCTTTTTAAGATTTTGCCACCAGCAAAATGAATCATACAGCCCTTTCTTAATCTTGTATAGTCTTTAGAGCACACGGGGGAGGTTTTCACCTGCAGGGAAAATATGTATTGAATGCTTTTCTCAAGTACAGTCCCTTTTTGGGTGGCCATTGAATGTTTGACACCTATGAAGATGGGGTGTGCAGGACCTCCCCAGGAGTCTGGTACCACTTGTCTAGACAGAACTCTGAGAGCAAATATAAATGAAGTACTGCATCCCAAATCATCTTGGACACACACATGAAATACAAAATAAGGGCATTGTTACAGTTTGCTGCTGTGGACTAGAGTGTTGCTTCTAGAAGCGATTGCTGAGATTTCCCCAGGGCTGCAGAAAATGGTTATTCAGAGAAAAACTGTTCCTTCACTGCAAAGGTAAAAAGAGGAGGAAAAAGCAAATGTATCATATGAGTAATTTTGTCTTAGTTATAGAAACAAAGCGCTTGCAGTTTCTGCTGGAAGAAAAAATTGTGAATACAAAGCCATATCCAGCAAACATCTTAATGTGCCTGTGATAATGGCTGTTGGAATAAATTTTTCTTGCTTTATTGGTGCTTTTTTGGAAGGGAAAGTACAAATAGGAAAAATTTAAAATACCAGGTAGCTTTACCTGCTCTGCAGTGTTCTGTGAAGAGGTGTTGGGGTGACATGGGTTGGTTTCTGCTGTGTGCTCCTCATGTGATTTGTCAAGCTGCAAGGGGCAAACAGCACACTGCATTCTTCAGCAGGATGCTCTGGACAGTTTCATTGTTTGCTTCAGGCTGTACCAAACCCATTTTTAATCTCTTCCCTTTACAGTAAGGGAAATGGTTTGTACACAGGGCACTGATGTCAGCTTACTATTGTTGATACTATCTAATTTCTTCAGAAAATTCTTGTGCTAATTTTTAGTGCAGGGCTTTGTTCCTGTGAATTTAAGTCCACTTTTTCCTGTCCCTAAGGCACTGTCATCTCTTTTCTTTTCCTGAAGCATCTATTTCTTTTATGTAGTGGGAACTATCACACTCTCTACCCTCCCAGAAATGGTTTGTGATAGACCAAACCCTGTGCTGATCATATCCCATCCCAGTATTACTCTCTCAGACGAAATAAATGTCTTTATAGTGTTTTGTTGGCTGGAAGGCTTCTTCACCATTCTTTGTCAAATGCCCCCCTGCATTTCTCTTGCTGTAATAAAGACCCTTTTCTTCCTCCCCACACTCTCTTCTGCCCTGGAAAAGATCCAAGATTGAGAATAGCTTTTTTTTTTGGGGTGGGGGGGGAGAGAAGGGGAGGAATGTCACTGCATGAAGTTTCACTTCTCTTGTTGAGTTGCATTGTTCTCAAAGATGGAATGTTCAGCTGTCCTATGTCCCCAGTCTTCTCTCCAGAGCAAGACCCACATCTGGATGTTCAAACTCCATACTGCCTTTCTGCTGTAGGGAAGATTAAATCTCCACCCTAAACTTTCTGGACAAAGCCACCTCAGTCACGTGAAGATCTGCAAGTGCTGTTGTTTGGTATTACAGGCTTGGCAGCAGTTAAAATTCAACAGTTCGTTTTCTTTTTCACTAGTAAGAAAAAAAAAAAGTGAAGGGAGAAGTAAGGTTGTGTGACAGTGCTTCATGCAACCCCCATCATGTGGGCCTAGATAGACAAAACCTGAAAGATCTGGGAAGCCAGAAACTTGTGCAGCAAAACACAGCCTGAACATTATTGCTGTAATGCTGAGAGGTGGGCTGATGTCTTGCCTTTGCTATGTCAATAGCAAATAGCTTAAGCAAGTTTGTATTTAAAAAACATTCTCCCTAAACCTTTGACATAAGAGCACTTTCAGGACAGCAGAGGGTCGAGTTTATAGAATTGTCTTTGGAAATGCTTGCAGCATGACTGAGTAGGACGCTTGAACACAATTATTTACTTGGAAATTGAATCCAACTTTGCAGTTGTCCCATCCTTGACTGGGCAGTAAGACTGGCTGGATTTCAGAGGTCCCTTCCAACCTACAGTATTCCAGGACTTTCAGGGCCCTTGAGCAAAAATTGATTTCTAACAGTAGTTGCATTCTATATAGGATTAAGTTTCATTTGAGCTTACCCATAATTGAATTCTAACTTGTCTTTCAACCAGCCTTTGATATCATTGCCTTGGCAGGAAGGCTCCATTTCCTGTTGCACAGGTATGTAGAAGATCCACTGGAAAGGTTCCACTTCTTTTATTAATGGCTTTTTAGTTACTCTGTAAGTTACTGTGGAGCTTGGTTGATGGCTTTTGTAGATTTCCTCTGGAATTTAAGGAAATGTGTTTTCAAACATTTGATTTTCAAGTTTTGGGGTCTGATGGCAGCTGTCTGCCTTCACTCAGGTGTTGTTCAGTTTTCTCTAAGGACTCAGGTGCCCTAATGTGCCATGTCATCTTCAGTGTACTGTGTGGAAGTAAAGTGATTTGAGTTTATTTTTAAATCAGGATGTTTTTCCTTTTTATCTCCTTCTCTTTCTCCTCCCTAACAGAAGAAAAGTTTTTCCTGGTGAAAACTGAGGTTTCATGTGGGCCTCCTGATCCTGTTTCCATTTTTAGTCCAGCCAAAGACTTTACCTTTGTGGGTGCAAGCCTCCTTTTTTTTAGCAAGAAATCACACTGAGCTTGGCCAAAAGAGACTTCTGGTTAACCCATCTCAAGTTCTGTTCTTCTACCTCTTGTTGATCTGCATTCAGCAAATACTCATCCAGATGGCTTATCCTCTCTTTCATGACATACCACATAGGGAAATAACAGCAGGTACTCTTTCCTTTCACCCAGAGACACTCACAACAAGCTTTGATATGAACCACTGTGCTCTGGACACTTGAAGGCACAAGGATGTCATTACATTTTCCTGCTAAACAAGTTGCCTAGATACAATTCTTCGAGCCCTGAAAGCTCAGTGATCTTGCTTATGCTTGGTATACAGAGAAATGACTGAAAGGAAGGATCAGTTTATGCAGGTAGATATTTAAATATATATAATTGGTTTTCAGCTAACCCCTTCAATGTTTGAGTGATAGAGGCTTCCTCCAGGATCTCTGAAATAATGTTTTTTAGCCAATGGAAATAAAACTGAAATGAAATGTTACAGAGTCATCTCTCATCTTCCATTGTGATGAAAAGTATTTTGTGGGCTTGTTTTATATCCTTTTATTTTGCTGTTCTTTTGGTTTCCCCAGGATAATCTAATTGATGGTGAGCAGAGGTGTCTTGCACCAAATTTGCTCTGATTCAGTTTGTTTTGTTAAACAAATCATTTAAATACACCCCCTCAGACTATAAACATCTCTTATTGTTCCTGCTGATGTACAGAGTCAGCCTTGATCCAAACTGGAAGTTCATATGGAGGAAAACAGACAAATGAAGAAGGTGGGGCAATCATAAGCTGGGGACATGAGTTACTAGATGTAACAGATCAGATCACTGTGGTCAGAGAAGCACAAGAGCACATTAAAGATTACACTCCAGCCTGAGCTTCTGTTTCAGTAAAAGATCTGTAACATGAGGTGTGCAGGACTGCAGGCTGTAGCCAGAGCATTAATGCATGAAATTATTTTGACCTTTAGGTTTGCTATTGAAGATGTATTTTATTTAAAAAAAGAAAAAAGTCAGAAATGTGCTTTGATCACAGAATAATTCTACCAGACCACTTAATTAACATCTGGCTGCCTACCTGATAGCTCTGCATTTAAATATGGGCATCTTCTTGTCTGTGATATTCATCTGCTGTGGAACAAGGAGCACCACTTATATTCTCAAGTCTCTGGGTGCTGAGAAACCCAAGTAACATAAAAAACTTACTTTTTTAATGGATCAGTAATCTAAATATTGAACAGTTGAGAAATGTGCATTTTTAAATGATTGAAATAAGAAAAATGGGCATTGATCCTCCAGCAATTTAGTTTTCCAGAGGAGAGCCACAGAACCTTTGTATGCAGCTCTTGGGGCTTTCTAGTGGTTACATCCTTTGAATATAAAACTGTTGCATTGCAGGTAAATTTTTGTTTTGCTGTCCTTGGCTTGATATTCCTTCAAGTAAGTGGTTTTTGGTTGAAAAAAGCCTGGGGGGGTCTTGTGAATTAGCTGATGCTGATTAATGTTCATGGTGAAGGTGGGTGAAACACATGACCTAGAAGATGAATGTTACCTGGAACTGGTGGATGCCTGGAGAGTGGGATTGCTCTGCTCTCTGGTTTTTGTGTGTGGCTGCCTTGTGCTGGTACTCAGTGAAAGATAAAATTGCTGCTGTTGTGATGCCCTGTTATAACCTATGCTGCTCTTTGTGGAGCTGCTGCTCATCAGTACACAGCAAGATCTTTGCAACAGGTGGTGTTGAACCTAAAGCCTGCTGGTAACAGCAGTTTTGTAAATTATATTAACAAATTTATATATAAGGAAAACCACTTTTGGCAAAACCAGACTTTGTCCTTTTCTTTCTTTTGCTTAAACAACTGAAAATCCAAGATGAATTCCATTTTTCTAAACAACTCAGAGATTACCTAAGATGCTGCTGGGTCCATTAGCAGTTCTCAATTCTCTTTATTTTAGAACTTCTTAAGCCTGATTTCCTATGACTGTGTAACCACATCATCAGTTCATTTACTGTATCCCCACCCCTGCAACCAAGCTGAATCTGAGAATTGAGACTGAGGAGATGCTGATCCCTTCACCTTGTTCAGCACAAACCCATCCCCTTCTCTTTTGCCCTTTTCCTGCCAGCTGGAGTCTTGTGAATTTACGAGCAGCTGAGCAGAGAGAGATGCCATCCTTTGCTGACAGGGGCTGTATTTACTGAAGAGGAGGCAAGATCTCTCAGAAGTTTGGAGAAGTCTGAATTCTTGATTAGTTGTCACTAGATGGCTCAAAGGTGAAAGCAGCAGTGTCTTAAGGGAAGTAAGCTAAGCATAATGGAAAAGCACTATTTAAAAACTCAGGCTTGTGGTCAGAGACCTCTCAGCAGCAATGGCAGAGCTCAGCTGCCCTTTTTGCCTTCTGAGATCACTTAAAAATATATGTATAAAAAAATAAAATGACTTGCCAGCAAACATTTCAATTCAGAAGGTGTAGCAGCAGATTTCTGTCATGCTCAGCTTCTGCAGTGACATTGAACTAGATGAGAATTGTTCTGGAATGTATAATTTGTTATGAAATATATACATGTTCTTTCCCATTATTTCATAAATATTTAAATTAAGCCTGAATGCAAAATAAAAGGTGAAGCAGAGATCTGTTGCTGCCCAAGGGTTGGGCAGGCAGGAGGCTTTAACTCTGTGAATTCTAAGATGAACTTGTTCTAAGTGAGTTTTCTAGTTGGGCTGGAAACTAGCTGAATTATGATAATAATGTTCATTTTGTGGAGCAAACAAGAAGCAAGTACCCCTGGTGTTGCTGGTTAGCAGTGAGCCATGGCTCTATGGTCTGCCAGGGATGCCAAAGGCCAGGAGCCGGTTCTGGGATGCTGGATGAGCTTATAGGTTCTTAGGGAATTCAGCAAGTGTTTGATTCCCCTCATTGCCCACTCTATTTCCCCTACCTTCAGCTGCTTCTTGGTAAAAACTCATCTTCTGAGCCTCCCAGAGAGCACCCTGCCCCTCCTCACCTCAGACCTACTGGTGTGCCAGGGATGCTGCCCATCCCAGACAATTTCAGCTCATCAAATTCCACCAGGCAGGGCTTCTGCTGGGGTACCTGGGAGTTGTATTTTTCTCATTTAGCTTCACTTTGGGGCTCTCTACTTCCTCAGCAGATGGCATTTTTATCATGTTTTTTGCAAAGTCCATATGGCCTACAAGGGAGAGTATCTTTTTAATTGTAAAACATGACCACCTGTTCAGATTTTAATGAATGCAGTGAGCATTCGTCTTCATACATCTACTTAAAAATAGCTGCTTCAATTGAATTTAAAAAAAACAAACAAAAAACTAAAACTCAGTTGGGCACCAACACTTCATCTGCTGAAATAATCAATTAATTATTAAGTGGCTAATTTTAGAACCCAGTGGCCTTGCTGGTTCCCTCAGACCTGTTTTGATGAGAGCAGACAGTGATTGATCGCCCTGCCGATGCCGAGAGGCACAGCCGTGCTGGGGCCAGATGCTGCCAGGCTTTGAGCTGTTTACTGGGATATTTGGAAGGTGAATGCAACTTCGTGGCTCTGCTCTGCAAATAGACTTGTCTGCCCTGCTGTGGCTCACTCCTCCTCTGCATGGCTCCAGCTGCTCACATGCAGCCATCTGCAGGTATCCCTTTCCCTGCCACTTTGTGAAGGATAAAATCTGGTGCTCAAAAAGGTGCCCTAATCATGGGCCAGCGTTAAAACTGTAAGCAAAACTAGACTTGAAAGGCTTATCCACTAACTGATTCCTAATAAAAAGCCCTGCTAGAATCATTCTGCTCATTAAAATAACAATTGCCAGTTAACTGTTTCATAGGTCCCATAGGTCTGCTGGATAGATGAAAAACTGTGGAGTTTCCTGGCTCCAACTTTCAGAGTAGAAGAGACCAAGATGTCCAAATCTTGTTACAGTGTTAATGCTTAATTCCAAGTCCCTTTGAAAATTAACCCTTTTTTCAATAAGCCTTGTTGCAACATCATGTTCTAAAGCTAATTAAAATGCCTAAATGGTAGGAGCACACTGGGATATTGGTTGTTTGTAGGTTTAATATTTCAGAGGTGACAGACACAGGAGCTGTTTGAAAGAATGCTTGGGCACAGGAGCTTCAGTGCTGATAATAAGGGGTGTAAATAGCTGCTGGGTTTCAACACAACAGAATAATTTGGCAGTGTAAGTGGTGGAGAAAACTTAGTGTGGCTGCTTGGAGCATCTGCTTTTACACCTTGAGGAGGAAGAGAGCCAGAAATCCTTACCCAGGGAGACCTCTGAGCCAGTCATCTGCAGAGAATAAAGTGCTGCAAGCAGTGAGAGGGGGAGGTGACTGGCCTGCTCACCTTGTTTTATTGAAAGTGTTTCTGACAGTCCCCACCCTGTCCTGCCATGGCCACCAGTTAGCTCCTTAATCTGGGGGAGGAGCTCCCCTTGCTGGTCTGGTGGTGGTTGCAGTAGCCTGGTTGATGAAAATCTTGTTATCTCTCAAACCACATGGGATTTTGAGAGGCTGGTCTCTCAGCTGTGCAGAAGACAACACCCAGCTTTGAAATGCTGTGCAAATACAAAAACAGTTGTAGCTATTGGCATTTAAATTAATTTTCATATAATCTGTGATAAACTTCCACTAGTGGGACATTATTTCAGTGGGAGGAGGGTCAGAGTGGTTTTCAGCTGATGTCTGGGTATCACAAGTTGCTTGGTGAGAGAGATGTCCAGCTTGGTGTCCATATGTGCGACCTTCCCTCCCTGTGCTTCCAAAATAGCACGGGGTAATTAGGTGCAATTCAACATTAAAGGCTGGAAGTTGGGAAGGGAGAAGCTTATTAACCTTGTTGAGCTGGAAAGAGTGGTGGGAGGGTCTTTGGGGCTTGGGTCTCATGAGGTTTTCTCTTCTTGTTTTTTCTGTTTTCTTGGGTATTGGCATTTAGTTGTGCAGAAAACATACTGCTAATTCTGCTGGGATCTCTTTTATATGGTTGTGGCACTGGGGCACATCCATGAATTAAATCTTAAGATGAACTGAAATTTAGCCTGTTCCCTTATTAGCAGAAATGCTAATTCTTTCTTGAGTGGTAATAAAGTCAGAGGAGAGAAGCAAAAAACAGAGGTATGAAGGTTATCCATACAGAAGCAAGCATGACAAATTTAATCCTGTTTTTCCACAATCCAGTTGGAGTAGCAGACTGAGTTTTTACCCTTGAGTTCAACAGTTTTCCAAGAGGGAATAGCTTGAGGGAGGAAAAGAAGGATGCTGGGAATTAGAAATGGCAATTGGAGCGGCTGGGCAGGGAGCTGAGAAGGCAGGCAGAAGAGCTGAGTGTCTTATTGGGTGCATGAGGTTTGCAGGAGGACAGAAGCCTTTTTCCCTTCCTGACCCTTTGAAAGGGAGCACAAACCCTTGTAGAATGAATTTTGGGGCTGTTTTAAGAAGCATGCTTAAACACTCTTTTGCTGGAGCACAGACTGTTTATCCTAGCTAGTGCTTGAAGTGAGATTTGGAGGCTGCAGGCAGGATTTTTGTTGTGATTATAGGTCCTGTGCATCCTTCCCAACTGATGAAATGTTGCCCCTTTTCTTCCTTGTCTCCAGATCACTGTGTTCACTACTACGACCTTCGCAACACTAAGCAGCCCATCATGGTGTTCAAAGGGCATCGCAAGGCGGTCTCCTATGCAAAATTCGTGAGCGGGGAAGAAATCGTCTCTGCGTAAGTGTTGCCTTTTCTGTAGGCTAAAAACTTTGTAGCCCTCGATTCGAGGTGCTCTTCAGGGCTGCTGAGCAAGTTCACCTGCGTGGGTGGCTGCTCTCACAGGCTGCTGCACTTTTGGGAAGCAGATCGTTGCTTTTCTCTAAGTCAAAAATAGAAATTCATTCCTGGTGTCACTTGGCTGTGCTCTGTCTTGGTAAGCTAAAATGCTTGAGAGGAATATGAAGACAACTAGATGTGGCTCCTGTGTGCAAGCCCTGACTTTGGGAAGCTGCAGGTGGACTTTCCTCTAACAGTGTGCAGTGAGGATGCTCCTGACCAGCTCTGTGATAGAGAAAGCTGCTGGCAGAGCCCTGGGCATAATAACCTGCAGTAAAGCACAGCTGATGAGTGACAGAAGTGATCAAATGGTACTGCCATGTATGTGGTCTGAAGAGGAGGTTTAGCCACAGCCTGAAAGCAATTCAAGTAGGACTGACTGTTTGATCTGTTCTCTGGTAATTTATTATCTGCTCTGTGAAGGCTCTTCTTAGGTTTATATTTGGGTTAGAAAGTGGACAAAGAGAAGCTGTGTGGCTCTAATAGCATGCAACTTTTCAGCCAGGGTAGACCATAAGATCTGCTGTGGAGGCCCTGAGGAACATTTTCCAGCTTCTGTTCAGTTACATGGCCAGATGTGGCTGCCTCTCTTCTAGGTAGATTTTCAATCTGGGAAATGGGAATGAATGTCTCTGTCAGGTCATGCAGTGAAAATTGGAAATGACTGGCTACAAGCCTCTTCAATAAACCAGAGGTGAACCCCTCTTACCTGAGGTGAAGGTGAGGGGCTGCAGGGGAGTCTTTGATCTCAACACATTTGTGTCTAACACCTGAGGGCAGCAGGGATAGGTCACAGGGGTAGATTTAGTCTCAGGAAGTGTGCCTGCTGCCTTGTGCTGAGCCAGTGTTATCCAGCTTGGTTCTGTCCCATGTCTTTACACAGTGAAACAGAGGATTTTAAGGTGTATTCAGGCTGCAAGGGAAGTCACTCTGAGCTAAGCTGCATGATGGAGGATTCCCTGGTGGCTTCTGGTACTGTTTATATTTAATTGGCTTCTCTCTTCTTACTTCTATTAACATTATAACTCTGTAAGGCTGCAAATTCATATCTGGAACACAGAGAAAATTAAATTTAATGCTTTGAACCAAACCTCTGTCAGAGACAGTGTTTAATAGAAACAGGAGGAGGCTGGGAATGTTTTACAGCCATAATCAAGTGGAGCATCATTTATGGGATGTTTTAGGACCGAATGTTCCTGCTCTGCTTGGGCCAGCATTCTGAGAAAGCATCTCCCAAAGTTCTGAGAGGAGTTACTGATAGAGCTGTTAGAGCTGTCAGACATGGACAGGCAGCAACAGGGTAAGGGGACCAACTGAAGGGTTCACCTGCCTTCTTTGTGAACAGGGAGAAATGTCAGAGCAGATTATTTTTCCTGTCTTTCCTTTTGCAAACTGAGCAGAGGCAACAGCAGTAGTGATTCTCAAAAATCAAGCACTGATTTAAGAAAAAATTATATGTATATTCAGATTCTCTAGATTTCTGGCTAAAGCTGTTTTATGGATTGCATTGATTTTCTTTGCCTTGTAGAGTTAGGTTTTGACCTCAGGGGTGTTCAGAACTGCCTGGTATTTAGCACAACACATTGATTGCAGTGCTGATTTACAGAGAGACAGATTTAACAGAGCAGCACATCCAAGATGTTTTTTTGGAGAGGAAATGAAACCAGAAGAGCAGTGTAACACCACCAGGATCAGTGGCCTTTTTCTCTCCTTGCAGTTCAAGGGTGGATATCTTTCTTCATTCATTGCATGCTTATCCCAAGCAACGTAAACATGGATAGAGCTTGTTAACAGTAAAAACTTATCATTAGTAATAGACTTAAGTGGTCTTAATTTTAATGAAGACACCTAGTATGTATGCCAGTAAAATATAGAGGTTAAGTGCCTATGTATCTGAGGTCTTCTTGATGGCTAGCTAAGAGCAGCAGCTGTCATAGGAATCTGACAGCTTGTGGACCCAGGGATTAGTCTTTTACTGCTTTTTCCTGGCTGCAGACAAGTTTAGTTTCCAAGCAACTCTGAGGCTTTTAAAAGCAACATTTTAAAGATACAGCTGTTCTAATAGGACAGAAGGTACCTGCCTGTATTTGTGGGCCAAAAAAAAAGTGGGAGCATGCACCCTTTTGCCTTCTCTGAGCTGTTCCTCTGAGGGTAAGGACAAGGGAAGGGAGAGTGAGCAGCAGTGTAGGACAGGGACAGATGTGGAACAAGCACCAGGCAGAGAAGCTGAATGCTCTGTTTTGGCAACCTGGGGTTAGGAATGCACTCCTGCTTAAGTCACAGTATTACAGATAAAATTCATACCTTCCTTCTGATCTGACCTCATACTAACTAATAATACTGACTAACACATCTTGCTGCAGCTCCCTTATCGCTCCTTTGTCATTCCAGCTGTCATTGAGGACTGAGATAAGGTGCAGCTCTCCTCTTTTGTGTTATATTTTTAGGTAAATGGGACATTGGTGCAGGGCTCATGTCTTACGTCATTGGTAATATTTGATGGATGTTGTGTGATTGGAGTATTTTCCTTTCAGCTCTAAATATTCAGGGTGCAGCAAGGTTGGTGACATGACCTGTGTGGGTGAGCATGGCCTGCTTCCCCTCCCTCCCACCCAGGAGGCTGACATGTCCTGCTCCTAATCACTTTCAAATTTAGGGATCAGAACAGCACTTTTTAAAAAAGGCTTCATGGGGCTTCAGTTCCACCCTATCACCATTTGTTCCCCAAATGTGTGAATGCCAGAATACCAGAGCCACGTAAGCCATGACTGCTAGGAAATAATGCCTGTGAAGTGAGAGATGATGTTGATGTCTCTTCAGCTCTGGGGGAAGAAATTAATACTATATCTCTGGAAATGTGGGATCTTTCTATTTGAGGTCTGCCAGGCAACTGAGATTACTAACCCCAAAGGCAAAACATTTTCTCACAGTAAACAGAAAAACATTTTGAAGACAGGTATATTTGCATGTGCGGGAACCATAGAAAAGAACAATTGTGATTTAATCCCAGCATATTTTGTATATTTTTGAATAGTAATATTTAGCTTTCTCTGACAAGGTGAAAAAAGTAGAAGCTTGAGGTCTGTATCCATGCAGTCTTGATTACACATGAGAAAAACAGATTTAATTTTAACAGTGACTCTGAGCCCCCCCTAGGTTTTCCTGTGCTGCTGCTTGGTGTTGGGCAGGAGGAGGAGAAGATGCTTCAGGGCAGCTGGGAAGTGAGGAGACTGCTTCCTACCCAAGCCCTGGAAAGACACGAATGAGAGTTGCAGCTGACACAGAGAAGGGAACAGATTTTATTCATGCTGTAAAGGTTTAAAAAATAAATAACTTTGGTGTGTCCTGGATCTGTGAGGATCTGGAGGAGGCAGTGATAGCCCAAAGGCCGTACTGTTCAGTGGAGGGCTCTGCAATTGATAGGAGAAAGGAAGAGCACTACTTCAGGGAAGTTCTTATTCAAACATGTAATGTGTTTTGACAGGCTTTTAGAATAAGCTGATACCTTTCTGTGCTCAAGCTGAGCTGCATATGATTGAAAGTGGGATAAATCTCCTGTTGTGCACTAAGGCTTCCTACATTTGCATTGTCATTGAAGTGCTGAGGAGCAGGGTGGCCAGGGAGGAGCTGCTGCCATATGGCAGCAGGGTGAATTGAAGTATTGTTTTCAGGTCAACAGACAGTCAGCTGAAGCTGTGGAACGTAGGGAAGCCTCACTGCTTGCGCTCCTTCAAAGGTCACATCAACGAGAAGAACTTCGTAGGGCTCGCCTCCAACGGGGACTACATTGCCTGTGGTGAGTAGAGCAGCCCCCCTGACGTGCTCACAGGGTTCCTCAGAGCTGGCCTCCTGGGCCTCACCAGTTGCAAAGCACGCCAGCACTTGGGCTATTTGGCTGCGTGGGCTTTTTAATAGAAAATTTCTCTGAACTTCCACCCTCCTTCCCCTCCCAGGGAATGGCATTAGCAGCCCTGGCCTAAGGGGTCTACAGATGGTTTTCTTCCATTGCAGATGAGTTGTTTGTGCATGGTGATTCAGGCTTGCTGTCATCAAAATCAACTACTAAGGTCCTTGCTGTTGATATAATTTATGTCTTTCAAGATTAATAATTGGCACTTCCTCATGCATCACCAGTAGCCCGGACCACATGAGGATCCCATACTTGTCACTTAGTGTGGCATTCTGCGTGGTGAAATAATAGTGCCCTCATCACAAACAGCTCCTCAGAAGACTGAATCATTAGTTACCCCTTTGGCTGTTCCTGTCCTTTCACTGCTTAAGTCAGACTGTCGAAGCTCTGTAAATCCACAGCTCTTGGTGGGAAGGCAGTGACAGGCTGATAGCTGTGGGATGAGCAGGACAGCTGTGCCAGCACTGAAGGGAGGACCTTAGCCTGTGTGTTCTCTGATTGCTGTACAGCTTGCAAGGCAGAAATTGGGATGGATTTCTAAATAAAGCCTGTACAGTCTAGTCTCTCTTGCTTAAGCCTCCTCAGACCAAATTGTCATACTTGATTATGGCAGGCAAAACTTCAATAGTGCTACCTGCCTTTGAGCTGTGGCTCTGAGCAGGCTGGAAGTAGCAGCAATTCATGTGCTAGTGCAGATGCTCTGCTCAAAATGCACTGCCCTGAAGAATTGTGGAGGGTTCTTGGGCTCCTGTAAGTTTGGCAGGTGTGCTGCATGCTGCAGTTGTCTTGTAATAAAATCGTGTCCTATTATTAAGTGTGATGGAAGTTTGCTGTGGAGCACTCCCAGCTGCCAGGGCACCATGAGTGCGACAATAACCACAAGGAAATCTCTGGGCTTGTCTTAAGCAATGAAAGAGCTAAGAACCCTTATTTCTCACTGTCTTACCAGAACCTAATCTTGCCTACTTATATTTTTTTTTCTAGGAAGTGAAAATAATTCCCTTTACTTATACTATAAGGGCCTCTCAAAGACACTGCTGACATTCAAGTTTGATACAGTCAAAAGTGTCCTGGACAAGGACCGGAAAGAAGATGACACAAACGAGTTTGTGAGCGCTGTGTGCTGGAGGGCACTTCCAGATGGGGTAAGCTTCCTGCTCAGGTGCAGAAGGAATGCCTCCTGCTTTCTCACAAAAAAACCTTGCTGAGGCTTTGACTGCACTTGGTATTTTCCAGTTCATGGGAAAATTAAGGGTACTTGCAGATGGTTTTGAGAGCCCTGATGATTTGCAGGGTAACTGAAATGCTGGAGGAGAAGAGACTGCTGTGATCTTAATTCTTCCACCTGAGTGTTTGAATTCATCTATATGGCATCTGAAATCCCCAAACCAGCATTGTATTTCTGGCACTTGATGGTTTTTGTGGGTGCTTTAATGGGGCTTTTGTTGCTTTAATGACAGAACCTGCAGATATTCATTGTGGAGTCTTGTCTTAATGTTCCTGTGTCTGTCTGGGTTTGCACATTGGGACACAGCCTTTGTGTTTAGATGAGTAGATATGTAAAGGAGGTGAGTGCAGGCTGCAGTCACCTCAGTGACTGTTCCAGTGGCGCTGAATTCACATCACTAGCATGTGTGCTAATGTGGCAGGCAGACCTGATGCAGCTTTTGTGAGTGTGGCCTTTCAGAACGGGGCTGCTCTGGAGAACAAAATGCTGCTTCTGAATTCAGAGTGCTCTTGAAAAGCTTGCATTAAAAAAAATGGAGCAAGTAACTCTTGTATGTACAAGGTTTGCAGATACTTAATGAGCCTGTTGGGAGGGGGCAAAAAGGAGTTGATCTTAAACGCAGTGTTCCAAGTAGCTGAAGTGAAATGTTGCCTAATTGCTGTCCTGAGCTGTTGCGTTCACAAAGACAGTGCTTTGGAAGGGTAACTCTACCAGTCTGCTTTCTGCATGTGCAGACACTGCCCAAGAGCTGTGAGTCAGTAGTCACTGACAGAAACTCACTTCGGGTGGACACTTCTGAGTCAGAACAGAAATAAACCCACATGCCTGGAACTGCCCTTTGTGTTTAAAAGTAAGAAGTGGGCTGTTGTGGTTTGAACAGGGGGTGTGAGAGTCAGTGATGTAGGATCATCAGCTTCTTTCTGGCTGGGGATTTAGGAGAACTTTACTGTCTCAGGTGAAGAGTGGCTGTTGTAAGTTTGGTAATTTGTCTTTCTGCTGGATAAAAACATGCTGTGGGAACCTATGTGTCTAGAAATGCCCTTCCTTGAACTGCCTCCACTTTAGTGTTTGGATTGTCTTGCCCACTGCTCTTCTGGGCGTCTCATGTACAGGCAGTAACAAGAGTTGTCTCACCCCTGGGGTTATGTGTGTTGCTGTCCACTCCTCAGTCTTTTCTCTGATAAATATGCTCTGATAGACCTTCTGCTTAAGTGGCTGAGAGCCTTCTAAGCAGTCACCAAAGGCTGTCAAGCAATTTTTCATAATCAGGATGAAAAATATTACACAAAAATGTAACAGTTAAATCAGGCCTGTCAAGATCGCACCAAACAGTGTTCAGGCTTCACTCCATTAAGCAGCATTCAGAATCCATTGCTATTCTGGTCTTTTTTTCTCCTCTAGCATTCATCTGCTTTTCCCTGGGCTGCTTCTAAATGAGCTTATTTCTCCTGTGACAGTCTCAGTACCTGGCTCTAGCTTTAAAAGAGAGCAGCAAAAAGCTGCCTGCAAGTGGTTTTTGCCTCTGCCTATGGTACATACCCAAGCAAGCAGCATGACTTGCTTCTGCCAAGAGGCCTCAGTGTTTCCTTGCACCATATCTTTTCACTGATCCAGCTGCACATTCCTCTTCCCTTCTACTGATGCAGCAATCCTCTCTGACCTAATTGAGTCTTTGCTCATGTTCTTAGGAAATTAAATTACTGCACAGCCAAAGTTCAGTTATGTCCACAAAGTCTTAACTCAAATGATGAAACTCTCCTATTCTCCATTTTGATAATGTTTCTTCAATTTGTCATGATTTTTTTCAAATGAGCTTCACATATACAGGCTTCCTTAAAAGCTGATTTTTTTTCTGATGCTTGGCTGAACCAGAGAAGGCCTATGCCTCATAGTGCTGTCAGCATCTGCAGAATTCAGGGAACCCAGTGCTTATTTCTGGATAAATTACAATTTTGATCCTGGGTGAGTCACTCTGCCTGAGTTCCCTAATTATAAGAATTACCACGTGTACCTCTCACTGCTGGCTGTGATCCCACCTGCTCTGCTGAAGGACTGTGTGTGTGGAAGCAGCTCCAGACCAGCAACCCTGCAGAGCCCAGCACAGGCTGGGAAACCTGCCCCAGATCCACAGGCAGCACAGTGAGCAAGTTTTATAGTGCTGTGGGCACACTCTTCTCCATTCCTTGCTGGGCTGGTTCAAAGCATCTCGCTCATCTCCATGCTGTGGTCACCAGGCTGCACCTTCAGTTTGCTCCTGAGGGCTGGGAGATGCCAGCACAGCCTTTCCCCAGGGCTCCCCAGTGGAGCAGACTCTCGGTTTCCATACAGTGTTGATCTCAAGGATTGTTCTTTAATTAACCTTTTGAGATTGAGATGAGTAAGTTTCAGATCTGTCAGTTATCTTGGGAAGCATGAGTATATGTATTCCTTCACTTCATGCACTTAAGTGCAAAATCTCAGATCCTAATTAAAACTTAACTAAAACTTGCAGATGAAATGTCATTGATTCTTTCTTAAATCTATTTTTATGTAATTCAAGCTTTTACTTCCTCCTGAGCCTAAATCAAGCTGTGCTAGCAGCCCTTGCCAGAACCTATCCTTTTATTTTTCCCCTTCTGTGTTTCTTTTTCTTTACTTACAAAGATGCAGAGATCTTTCTTCTGGAGCTGTCACCTTTCCAGCTCAAAGGTACAGCAGCACCTTCTTTTTACCTATATCAAAGCCATAACGAGGAAGAGAAATTATCTCTCTAAGGGCTTATTAGCATTTTGCACTGGATTTACTCACTTTTCAATTCATAAAAGCATTTAGAAATACACACTAGCTCATAGGCTAGTTGTTCTGTTAGACTCTTTGGAAAAAAACAGGCAAACAAAAAGCCTCCCAGCAGGCCAACTATGAAGCAAACCTCTGATTCTTGCAGTGCTGTGTTTTGGACAAAGGCTGTTATTTTTCAAATAGTACCTACTTACTGTTTGTAGGGAAAACCATGTCTCCCTTCTTTGTTTTATGCTAAGAGTTGATCAGTATGCAAAAGAAGAGAAATCTTCAGGATACTTTTGGCCTAAGTGACTTGATAAACATGACTTAGACATGGAGATGCTTTTCTGAACACTCCCAGGACCAAATCCTTTAATTTCCCACGTCAAGGATTTTATAGTATACCTATGCCATCCATTTTAATAAGCTCAATTTGAGTCAAGAATCTGGTCTTGAAATTGAAAACAACAATCTTATATTTTAGTATAAGAGTACTAAATAGTACAAGTAAGTAAATCAGGGATGCTTTTAAATACAAAGATGTTCTTGCATAAGGAAAGGAAACTACAGTGATGGTAGTAGCTCAATGCTTTTAAGTGGTTAGAGATGTCATCTGTCTTGGAGGGATCACTGCAGTTATCTTTAGGTATGTGGATCATAGCTGGAGGAGATTGGTTTGTACTTTGCTTTCCCTTATGTGTCCTACAGGATGTTTTCTCCTTCCCTAAAGAGGACACCTGTTATTTGGACCTGCTCTGCCCTCTCACAGAGTTCATGTACCTCATACATGCTGAGTTAAATCATTGCACCTCAAGTAGCCCTTTTCCCAGGCATGGTTAGTGTTTCTCGAAAAGAAGCTGTTGAAAGAGAAACCAAGGCTGAACCTGCTCCCAGGACAGCAAAAAGGTATTATAGCTGAACACAGAAGCAATTTGATTATGTAGATTAAGCATGGCTCAATCTATCATAATCACTGTAAAGAAGCCATTTAATTTTGTACCTGTTTGCACAAGTATTCATTACTGTAGATAAGCAGGTTACCAGGGAAGGATTTCAAAAGCAGAAATGTCAAGACTTTGATACTAGCGAGGAGATGCAGATAAGAACAAGAGAAAGCCATGCAAATTAGCTTAGGTAAAGCTTTATGTACAATTTTTTTTCTTTTGGAGGAGTAAAGAAGGGAAATCATTAAGAAGAGTCTTTAACCAAAGAGTGGGTGGGTGATGGGATGTACTGGATAGGTGCAAGAGGTCTCCTGGGAGGAAGGCTGCCAGTGGTAGGAAAGCAGCTCCTCTGCCTGAGTTTTCTCACTTCATCACTCCTCAAAAGTAATTTAAATTTATGGGAGGGTCTTTGAAACAGTCATCTAACCATGGGTAAGAGAAGGCAGCTCAGGGACTCCCATGCTTCAGATTGGCTTTGGGCATTGCTCTGTGATGGAAGTGTATTTATAATTAGCCCTGCATGTCTGAACTTCTCTTTGTTAATCGAAGAGGATGAAATATTCCCTTCAAGTAGGTTTTTGGTGCATCTTTTCGGAAAACAAGCTTTTCTTCTGTTTATTTTTCCTTTCTTCTGAACATCCAGCTTTGTTTCTTAATGATATCTGGCTTGGATTCTTTAAATAGAAACCTGTAATTGTAGCACTGTAAGTTAGTCACTTAATAGGGCTGCAGTCTTGTTCACTGATGAAAAGTAGCCATCCTTTGTTTCCCAGTAGCCTTATAAATGGTACACAGTGTACACAGGAGCTAGTCAGGGGCTCTTATAATTTACAATCAGCAAATTGGCTCCCTTCACAGGAATTAATTTAGCCAATACAGATTATTTTGGGAAGTGATTCATTGCCACTTTAAAGCGCTAATTAATTTGGGTGACTTATGAACATTAAAAATGAAACCTCCTTTGTCATTCCCAAGTAACTGAATGCTAATTCAGTGTCATTCTTAAGTAACTTGTATCAGCTGTAACTATACCTCTTGTAGCCTGAAGTACAAATTCCAGTGGGATTTTGGGGGGAAAACAAGTAGCACTTGATACTTAAATTGTTTCTCTTTGCTGCTGAAATTTTCAAGTCTCAAAATCGGTGAGAAGTTTGATTTCCAGCTTCAACTCAGTAGTGTTTTATTTTTACAGCATCCTCAACTTACCTATTCAGATGTCAGGAGATACCTAGGTAGAAACCAAAAGCTTAGGAGATAAATGCCTGCCTGGAGTGATCAGACCCCAGCTGTCCCTTGCCTGCCTCTGATACCAGCTGTGCCAGCTCCAGCTGTGGTATTTTCTGGAAGGGCATCTGCTGTTTTCTGACTCATCTTTTCTTTCCTCTGCCTGTAGCATTTGTGTGCAGTATCTCCCAAGCTAGGATCCTTGCAGGTTATCCTCCAGTGCAGTCCCACACCACTGCTTCATGCTGGAAACACAGGGGTCTTCGTCTTCATCCTTGTGCTTGAAATGCACAGCAGTTTATGGAAGGCTGAGAATGATCAGCGTCTTAAAAAAGTGAGATGTGGCTTTGATCAAGTTTATTCTACTGGTTTGTTCTCCCTCACCTGAAAATCTTCAAAGGTTTTTATCCCTCCTGTGAAAGCTGTCTAATCCCCATAGCCTGCATGCTGCAAGGCTCACAGCTGTCTGTGTGATGGCTTCCCACTTCTCTTGACATGCCCTCTGCTCTCTGGCCATTGGCAATGCTTTAAACACAGTTTTCTTTGACTTCTATTTTGTGCTTTCCTTAGGTAGTAAATGTATTTGATTTCTCTTCCATCCTACCTTTCTCATGTCTACTGCTCCCTTACTCACTTGAAAATCTCAAATTTTGTTTCCAAACAAATAGAACCCAGAAGATCAGAAGATATGTCATACATGCTTGATTTTTTACCCCCCCAGATTTTAGCATAGTAGTTTGTATCAACACACCCTGTATGTATTGGTTTATGAGCTGCTTGAAAAAACTGTTTGCTTATGCAGAATAATTTCTACTTGCAGATAAAAGATGTCACAAGGTTAGTGTGTATGGTCCTTTGTGCTGAACATTCTCATATCCATATCTCTTTAAATGTGCTATTTTTGGCTCTGTTTTTTCTGTGGCTAAGGAGAATTAATTAAAAAATAGTCAGGTGACTAACAATATTTTATTCCCTGTCAAAAACCTTGGAGTCCAAGTGTGAGAACTTTGTGGGGGGGAAAAAAACTACTCTATTATTAACAGTTTGTGCATTATATTGAAATCTCAGTCTGTTGACACCTCGATCCATGTAAAAGACCATCTTGATAATGTGATTATGCCAATGAACAGCTTTATAAGGAAGTGTTTAATTTGGAGTGTTCTATAGAAGAAGAAAAATACTGGTAAATATTCTTTCCTTACTATCTTCTCCCTGGTTGCAAGATATGCTCTGAGCTTCCTCCCAGTGAGGACATGACTGCAGTGGAGCATCAGCAGGGATGAAGTGCACCAGGAAGTTCCCTGATAACCCAACCTCTGTCCTCTGTGCTTCTCCTGCCTAGTGTGTTTGGGGGCAAAAGAGTGTATTGCACCATTTTTGTTGCTGTTTCAGGGCTCAAGGTGGCACACAAGCTGGTGGCTGGTACATCAGCACCTGTGCCAACTCTTCCTTTCCTAGATGCAGAGCAGCTGCCTGTGCCACTGCTGAGGACACAGGGGCTGAGTCTGGCACTTCTGTTCATCTCTCAAGTTCAGGTCCCCTGCGGTACTGCAGCACTCTGATATCATTGTAGCTTCTATTTTAAGAATAGCTTCTTCAAGAAATGTAGGTGGCTCAGGTTTTTCTTCTTTGTTGGTTTTAACTTTACATTTGCAAACTCAGTTTCTCTCCTTCTGCAAGGTGAGGCTTTTTTTTTTTTCTTGCATAATCACAGAAAATTGCCACAGGGTCAATGTTGTCTTGAAGTGAAGGCAGATGAAAGCCCACATGTTTCCTGAATGAAGACAGTATTTACTCTTTCAGACTTTTACAGATGATATTTGCTCACCAGTGCATCTCTTCTAATGCCAAGAGGAGTAGAGAGCCTGCTGTAGGTAGAGGTAGAACTGAGGTCCTTCTCAGTGGAGTCATCTTTCCTAGACTGAGTGAATGACATAGTGGCCGACATAACTGAGTGCTGTTGACATTACCATTCCAGCAGCTGATCCCAGTGGTGCAGCTGTAGAGATAATGGATTGCACATCATTGCTGCTGCAAGCAGAGGTCTGGGCAGGCTCTTGCTGTTCCCTAAGCTTTAAAAAATAAGAGCATCTCAATGCAATTGCAAATCATTGCTGTGTTACACACAGTGAGCTGGGGATGCAAAGAAGTCTCTCTGTAGCTGTTGTTAAACTTGTAAGTGGATGGTTTTGTCCTCTGGGCACTCAGCTGCTTTAGTAACCATCAATTCTTTATATGAGTATCAGTTCTATAACAGATGAACTGAAGTCAGGAATTCACATGGAACCTGGACTGTGTTCCCAACTCCATCCTCAGCTTGCTGCTGAACCATAATGTTGCAAGATGCAGCAATTTGTATCATGTGGCCCTTATATAAGCTATGTCCCAAACAGTACAACTTCAAAGAGAATTATTTGTGTTACTTACACTAAAGTGGAGAGAAAAAAACCAGCAGGTTCATATTTAGAGAGCACTTGCTTTTAGAATTAAATGATTGGACAGCTGTATTCCCTTTCCACCCAGTCTCAGCAGTGCTGCTGTTGGGGCCCCCTGGTCTGGACTCTGATATTTGCCCTGTTGGGCTCTAAAG